>CM037591.1:126726036-127116036 GCA_021018995.1 Chloranthus sessilifolius | reverse complement strand
TTTACCCCTCCCAATACCCCCCCAATTACCCTAATTTTCAATATATATTACGCACTGTTACTCCTACCTACGGCTGCTTCCTGCAACTCAACTCCTACTTCTCTCTTGTTGATGAGGCTCTCTCACCTTTTCTCTCTCACAGAGTCATAGTCTCACGCATACAGGCTACGCCAATTGGATCGTGCAATTCAACTCATACTTCTCTCTGATTTGAGTGATTTCTAAACCTCTCTCACATTCTTTCTCACGTATAAGGGATACGACTACCTCCTCTCTCGTTCTCACACGCAAGCACCCGCCGCTGTCGAGCGACTGCCAACAAGCCTAACACCAAGAGGGCAAGAACTGAACCTTCGACATTTATTTATTTATTTCATATATTGGGTTGTGTTTAATTGTTCATTTAAATCTTTTATAGAATGCATATTTAATTGAGTAATAGTTTTAAAAAATTTTAGGAGGAAATTTTTTATAATAAAATATACTTGGCTCGAGCTCGGAGAGCAGAGCCAAGCTAGAGCTGACCTGAGCTCGGGCTCTGCCCGACTCAATTGCAGCCCTAATCTAATATGTCTCACAAAAATGTACTAATGGGGTCACCTCACATGCTACATCAATATATAAAATGCTCGCATGCATGGGTTTGATATTGCCTCCATAGGTTCAAATGAGACGTGATTCATTCCACCTCTCACCCCTAGATATGGACATAGAAGAGTAGCTTTTGAAAATTGTATAGAATATTATATAAATATAAATTGAAAGTATATTAATAGTTAATTTTGCACTAGCGACACTATTTTTATTCATTTGATTTACTTTGGATTATAATGATTTGCCCAAAATTGTGCATTCTAATATCTAATATTATTATGATATATATATTTTTTAATGCCTAATATTGAAGCTCAAGTAGTTTATTGATATGATTCTTTAACCAATATATGTTTCATTCATGAATAATCATTTGAATTATTTAGATTGATTAAAAATATGCATCACTTGTCTTCACAATAATGTTTACTTTGATTTGGTAAGATGGAACACTTATTTTAATGGGGTTAAATTATTTAAAGTATATTATTTATTTTACGGAATCACCAAGTCTCGGTATAGGTCATGTCCAAGATGTGTCCGTTTATTGAGATTTCAAACCATGCTCAGACAGGTGTCACTTTTTTTCCCTCTCTTGATGAGTAAGCTTGAACATCACTTCTTTTGCCATATGGCAAACATATGTGACAAATCCCTATTATATTAGCAAAAAACTGGTATCCATCAAATGATCCAACCATCTGGCTCATTAATACAAGGGACTCTTTAATATATACGGCCCAATTTGGCCCTGGATGGTAGTAATATGAGGATGGGGTATGTTTTCCGATGGGATAATGGTTCTTAAAGGATATTTAAATACTAAAATAATATTTAAATGATCTAATACCATTAAATTAGACTTGCTATCTTACATCATTGAAATGTGATTTTTTATTATCCCATGGGCACACCTTTGTGATCAATTTAAGTTGTCCAAGTTGCTAAAAAATCATGCCCATAAATGTAAATCATATGATTGACAAAATATGAGAATTCTTTTGGCCCAATTCCCTTTATTTCATGATTTATCACTTTGATTATGTGGATTATTCATATCTTAAACTATTGATGGTGTAAGATCATTTAAAATGGTGTTTAAATGAGGGTTAGGATGGTCCGGCCCCTATCCGATTGATAGTCTTCGATCCAAGCATTACACACTATCTCTTTACAATTTAATTCAGATATTTAAAATTAATTAAGTTTTGGCTATGATCTATCCCAGAAGTGGCATAGAAATTGGACGTTTCAGATTTATCTATTGTACTCATAAGGGACATTGATGGTTACAAGGCTTCTCACTCTAGATATATAGGTTTAACAAGCAATCCTAAATAAATAATGCCTACAATCTCCACACGCCGATGAATCGCCGAGTTTTTAAAAAGATTCGGAAAGCCAGTAGAGTCAATGTCTTCAGACGGCTCCCGACAGAAGTAAACAAGCCAACCACTTAAAAACCTACACGTATCAAAATACAACCTCGCGTGCCCCACCCCGCTTTATATCACGCGCACCGGATCCGACGGCTGACATCGAATCCGCGATCAACGGAAAGCATTTCATAGGCCTCCAAATCCAACGGTCCAAAGCACTTCCGAACTTCGACTCGTTTAATGCCCCATTGATGCACGGATCCCCATACTAGAGTTAAAAAGTAACTCTGGTTAGAAACCCAACCCAACCCAACTTTGGAGTTAAATCGAATGGTTAGGTAATATTTTAGTACTTCGGTTTCGCTGTTCTCTATTTCTCTCTGTTTCTTGGTTGGAGAAGATCGGCCAAATCCACAGATAAAGCTCCGTTTTTTATCGATCTGAACTCGGTTTTTGGATTCTGCTCGACGAGATCTTTTCAGAGATCCTAGGTTTGAAATTTTTAATCCGTTATTTTACTCGTTGTCGAAAATTTTCATCTGATGTCAAGGTTTACTGTTGATTTCGCAAGATTTAGTCTTTTTTCCATTGTTCCTCTTCTAGATCATTCGATTTTGTTGTTTTGGGTATTTGATTTCGTGTTTTGTTGTTAAGTTACGTGAGATTTGTTTCGAGGTTTTTCTTTAACTATTTAAAAAAAAAATAGTTTTTAATTTTTTTGTTTATAGTTATGTCTGCTCTAGGAGTCTGTAGATTTGGTTCATACACGATATTTTCTGTTTTTCAAAAGTTTTTTTTCCTCACGGATTATGGTGATTTTAATGTTTCTTTATGTATTTTGAATATATATTTGCTCAAGTTCTCAACTATTTAAAATTTCTGCAATTTTTCGTTTGGTTTTATGCTTTTCACACAGTTTAGGAGTCTTTTAGTGTAGATTCGTTTCATATACCATATTTTCTGGTTTTTTAGAGGTTTTGTTCTAAATATGATGATGGTTTTAATGTTTCTTGGATGTATTTTGGAGATATATTTGCTGAAGTACTCAAATTTTTGCAATTTTTGCAATTTTTCTTTTGGTTTTAGGGTTATCACACAGTTTAGCTGCGATTTACCCCATTTTTATGAAAGTTTCCCGTGTAGATTTGGTTTATTGCTCATCACTTTTAACATTTCCTCTACTTTTCTTCTGTTTTTATGGGATTCTCTTTGATTAGGAGCGATTTGCGCTTACTTTTTGTTTTGTTCTCCATGATTTCCACCATTTCTACTATATTATTTGTTCTACTTTTAGGGTTTCTGTAGATTTTGAATTCGTTTGGCTTTTGCTGATTCAATTATGTTAACATATTCTGATATTTTTACTCTGTTTTTAGGGTTTCGCTTATTTAGGCAGAATTGAAATCTGGGTTATACTGTTCTTTGTTGTAGATACAAAGGAATCAAAGGAGTTCATCAACATGCCTTGGACATCATCTTTTGTTAATTATAACAGGAACTGTGTTCGATTGGTTGTTTTCTTCCGCGTGATACTGTAAGATTTGAGCTCTACTGGTAAGATAAATCTTTCTCCTGATGTAGTGGCATGTTACAATTTTATAGTAGTTTTACTGTAATCAAATCCATTTAGAAAGTCAAAAATCTTAACTTTCTAAGAAATTATCCTCTTCTACATCATTTGATCTAGTTCTGTTCATAATTTTTTCGTTAATATATTTAAGCCTCAATTTTGTTTAGCAGATGTTACTGGTAAACTGTGTGCTCTTGCTAAAAATATATCTGCTGGTTATAGCTCCAAATTCTGGCTGATCACCTTTAGTAATGCTTTCTGTCATCCAAATCCAAGAAAGCAACCTCTATTTAATTATAGGCCCGAAATTGGCTACATTACAGACCATCACATATATTGTCTAAAATGTATGTGTTTTGCAAGTGACCCTTGTCAGTCTGTTTTGTTAAATATATAGATGAGATTTATTTTGAGAGTCTCTGATACAGGTGAAACCCGCAACAAACCTTTTAATCATCAAAGCATCTTCCGGCTTCTTTTATTCATCATAAAGGTGTTGAAGGTGTGACCATGTACATTGCCATTAATTCGAAGAGATATCGGACGGTGAAGGCAGTTGGGAGAATTACGATGAGCTTCAAAATCATAGCTTATTACCAGTTGATGCAAGTTTGTCAGGTAACAATTTTTTTTGTATGATTTTTAGTCTCATTTTTCCACTATGTTTTATGTCCATGGCCAAAACTGAGATGAGAAATCTCATTCGAGAGTGTGAAAATAAGCCTATATGGCCTTGTTTCGCCGAATATAAGATCCTACCTGTTCTTTCAGCGCCCCTGAACCACAAATGTGTATCACCTCCTTCAAAATTTAAAGAGTTGATTCTGTATATTGTTGTTGGCTTTCCTTTGCGAGAGCTTGAAGTTCTTGAAAACTGTGTGCTGTGGATTGCCCAGACAGAAAGTTAATTCAGCAGGATTTTAGAAGATGATCATATTATTAATGTTATTATGGAGATAATGAGGGATAGGGATTTCTCATTGTCCTTATTTTACTTGTTCCTTTGAGCTTTCAATTCTATGCTCATATTTGCAATTGAATCTTACCATGTTAGAAATTTCCAAATTTGAATGGTTTCTAATTGAATTTAATGATATGCTGAACTGACTAATCCGTCTGATGATTGTAGTGGCATGAACTGTTGTCTCGGTGTACAACTATTTCTCAGTGGAGTTTCAAATTTGATATATTATATGTTTATGATGCTTCATTAGCTTTCTAAAATAGCGTCCGGTTGATGTTCACACGTGGCATGATAACCTATAATATAAATTACTATATTTAATCCTTTTTTGGGTTACGTGTCATATATAATATTTAGTTGTTGCCATATAGTATAAATAGACTGGTCAGTAATTTGTATGGTAATGCCCAAAGATGACCCACTGAAGTGATTAAAACTGACAAAATTGTGCGGTTATCGGATTACTAACTGTACCACACGACCAGTAAATCATTATGCATAGGTATGCCAGTTGCTATCATATTACAGTGATAGAGGCCACCATCAATTTACTTCCTTAAAAATTTAGTAAATCACAAGTGTTCTGGTTCCCTCTGGTTTGAATTCTGTTACCCTTGGCTGCAGCAAAATGAAGAAGGATAAGCTAAAACCTTTTTCATGTATGCTGTATTTTTTACACTAATTTTACAGAAAATGTCTTCTAAAATTATGATGGAGCCAAAGGGACATGGCTTCATTTGTTTATTTATTATTATTATTTTTTCACGTGTGAACTGCTATGGATTACCCAACTTCAAGGTTGTGTGACATGCACATCTTGCAGATGTCTAAAGGAACCTTCCACTGGGACATTAAGCACTGAACACGAACCATGTTTTAAAATAAAGAACTTGCAGTTTTAAGCTGCAGAGTGGGTATTTATAATACTGAAATTTCAAATTCTTCAATGAAGCCTGCTTTTTTAAACATGATGATGCCTTCTAATATATAGCTGTATAAATGTGAAATTATGTTGTTGTCTATTCGACTTGACAAACTTTTTCGATAATGTATACACAGTTATGTATATGCATATTTATATATTCTTCTTAACAACCCTATTTTGAAAAATACTTTTTTCCCCCTTGCTATTACAGGCCGAGTACTTCCGCCAGTTGCTTAAGCCTGTTACGTAGCTCGAGTGTTTGAGAATCTCTGAAACCTAGACCGCCTCCCACTTAAAATGCTTTTTTTCTCCTTGATATGACAGGCCGAATATTTCCGCCAGTTGCTTAAGCCTGTTACGTAGCTTTAAGTGTTTGAGAATCTCTGAAACCTAGATGCACGTCTCACTTTGAAAGGAAATTCATTATGATGGCTGTGAATTTGTGGCAGATATAGCTCTCTAACCCTCATGGCAGTATAGCAGAAACCTTTTATTTAGCATCCACAACTCCTTTAGAAAACAAATCTCGTTGGTACCACGTATTGAACATTCAGTAAGGACTTATGCAGAGTGACCGGAATTTTTATGCTAGGAAGGCGGTGGTGCCTCCCCTTGCATATGAAGCGGGTGGTTATTCCTTCAACATCCCTGTTGCCCCTCCATCCGATCCAACTCTAATTGGTGCAAAACATGTGGTGCCCTTTCACGGGGTCGAACTTCAAGCATCCGAAGTCTGTCCGAAGAATTTCATCATCTTTGACCATACTGACAACAAAAGCCGGATTATGTTCCATCCGGCGCTGGCTCATAAGTTGAATTGCCCTAGCTTTGATATCCGAACTACTTGCCCTCAACAAACTACTTACCCTCAACAAACTGGTGTTATTAGAGATCAAAATGATGAGGATGATGAAGAGGAACCTTCCTCTTATAAAGAAGACAGTAAGGACATTGATGCATTGCTGAGTTTGGATGATGAGGAAGAAGATGAAGATGAGGAGGTCAGCACTGGCCGAGCTCCAGGCAACCGGGGGAGCAATTCGCCTGATTCTTGCTCGACAAATGGTACCAAATCTGGTAAATCAAGGTTGTCTCCTATTCGGAAGTCGTTATCTGGAGGTGCAAGCAGCAGTAGCAGTAGTACGAGTGAACGGAAGAAGCAGAAGATGAAAGAGATGATGAAGGTTTTGCGGGGAATAGTACCCGGAGGCGATGGTATGGAGTCTGCAGCCATTCTTGATGAGGCCGTTAAGTATCTCAAGTCTCTGAAGGTAGAAGTAAAGAAGCTCGGGCTAGCGAATTTCAAGAACTGAAGAAGACCCCAATTGCTTCAAGGGTAAATCAGTTATCAATATATTTTAGAACTACATTATCAAGAAGGGTCATAATGTTATATTAGATGGCCTCTCATAGGTCTGCATGGGCATCAGCCGGATCGATTGGGGACCATCAAAATGTTGAACCCCAAAGTGGATCGGCCACTATCCATGTGTCTGACTGTTTAGAACAGCTGGGGTAATGCCAAGTGGACCAATGAGAAACCATCTGATTACATAACCTCCCTAGTGTTATTATTTTACTATTGCAATGTAGTATTTTTTATGTTACTGTTTGTTACCTTTCAAAGCATGGGGGCTTTTGATGCTTTTTGTGGTGGGTGCTGGTGGTGTTGCTGGTGTGGGGTTCATCCCTTTATCTTTAGGGAGAAGAAAAAAACCACTTTTGTGAGATGTTCTTCTGGAGGGGGTGGGTGGAGGGAGTTAATGTATCCAACTTCTTAGTCTGTCAAATCTACTTTGTGTCTGACTTACCACTGCTACTACTCTCTTTTAATCAATGCCTTACTATTTTATTGTTAGAATTACATATGGATGCCGCACTTGTCTCTTTTTATTATAACTTTTGGAATTTCTTATATGGTGCTCAGAGATGATAATTCCCCTTCCGTCTATGTCGTCAAATTGGTGGGTCATCTCAAAATCAGGGATTTAAAGTTTGATAGACATCTGCAAATCGGGCGGGACCCAGGCAGATACATATCGGATACGTATCAGCCAAATCTGCTGATATTTAGGTACCCTTTTTTATTTAAAAATAAAATCAAAATTTAAAAGATAAAAATCGCAAAAAGGGCATTTTAGTTATTATTTGTTTCATATCTATTACATATTGGTGGATATTTTTTTTTTTGAGAAAACATATTGGTGGATATTTTACCTGATATTTGACCCCATATAGAACTGGGGGGTATATTGTATTTGATGCGGTACATATAGTCCGATATGTATTGGATATGGCCGATATTTAGGACCATGCTCAAGATTGAGGTGACTGGGCAGTTTGGATTGTTCGATGGGATGGGTTGCGTCTTAGGTCCATTAGTTGTGGTTAAGAGAAGCGGAATTGACTGGTGTATATTGTATTCGATGCAGTACATATAGTTCGATATGTATTGGATATGGGCCATATGGCCTATATTTAGGAACATGCTCAAAATTGAGGTGGACGGGTTGCATCTTAGGTCCATTCGTTGTGGTTAAGAGAGGCGGAATTGAGTGGATAAATTATAGAAGGCCAATCTTAGTCCAGCTCTATGGTAAAATGTGTACAAATTCGTTCCCGATCGTGCAGGCATCTATGTACCGAATACCAAATCCTGTTCAGTAAGAGTTATGCCGCGCCACTTTCTAAAAGCTTATGTAGTCATGTGAAAAGTTGGCTTCTACAGTGATCAGATACCCCCAAAAATTGTGAGAGGCAGCTTTCCACAGGATTCAGTGGCTAAAAGGTAGGTTATTCACAAGCTTCAAATGAGGTCGGTGAGGACAATTAGACGCCTGTTTATATAGAACATCCCACATGGTTGAAACAATTTCCATCATATGATTAAAAGTAGAACATGGTTTTTGGGAATGCAGGGGCATATGATCTCTCCATTATTAGAAGGGTAAGCTATCCATTGAAGCTGAATTCTACAATGCTTATTTTCTGACCATTGGATATGAGCACTTCAATTTTGCAATTTTAAATTTGACCGTAGTTTTCCTATAACCTCCTAGGCAGGAGTTGGGGAACGTGGCATTCAAATGGGCGAGGGTACCTTATTCACAGTGATGATAGTGCTAATAATAACTAGCGTTAATACCTTCATTTGCAGCCCACGATTCATCCTTCTCAACCTGAGTTTTGTATGCTTTAACTGTTGACTGTTTTGGATTGGACGATCGGAGATCACTTTTTTTCTCAATCTTCAACACAATGGATCTTGAAATAATGGGCACACCAAAAAATAGTTAGATTTTGATTACATGAGGCATACATCCCAAAAAATGGACATGTTCATGAGCATATATAAAACATGATTTGATATCACTTTTCAGGATGTGTGCCGCATGGACTCAAAATATAATGTCTGATGGGAGAATAATGATCGAATAATGATCTCAAGATCTATTGGGTCACAGGTTGGTATGAAAAATGATCTACATATGCAAAACAGTCAACGCTTGAAGCTCGTAAAACCCAAGTTTGATAAAGAAAAACTATGGTTTGAAAATAAAAGTACTCATAATAATATAGTTTCACACGTCTGAGATATCAGATGGTAGAGAAAACAGAAGTGCATGGTGGTGTGGCGTAAGAAATGGAAACAAATGAAGTATCTAAGTCGGGCCCGCAGCCCACTTTGGAAAGGGTGGGTAGTGGCACGCACAGTGTGCATTGTTTAAAGTTTTGCCATACGCTCGGGGCCAAGGTGCTATGCGATATGATTGATAATAGGCAATATAGGGTTTGCATGAGTTGTGCTCGAGAGAAGATTGGGGGCGGGGCCCATTTCTCTGCTTGGATGGGTCTCGGTTTTTTCTCTCATAACTCGGCATTCATCAACTTATATATATATATATATATATATATATATATATATATATATATATATATATGTCCTTCAATAAAGGACGGGTATATGATCGTCCTCTAAGATACACATGGAGCTCCATGTGGTAGCTAAAATACTATTTGGATGTCACCTGAAGCACAGGTGGACGGTATAAATCAATATTAAAAAAAAATTAAATTAAAAAAAACTTTTTAAACGCACAAGTCAAAGTTTGACGAGTTACATTGGTCCATATTTTTCGATTCAAAAAATACGGTGGAGATGAGTTTTCAATTATTTTTTGTTCAAAGATGATCTAAGCAATGCACCCGAGTTTCAGGTGGCATTGAAACAATATTTTGGGTACCGCGTGGGGCTCCACATGGAAGTTTGAAGTATGGTGATGTCCTCTAAGATACACATGGAGGTCCATGTGGCACCCAAACAGAACACTGTTTGGGTGCCACTTGGAGCACAAGTGGACGGTTTAGATCAATATTAAGAAAAGAAATTTTGAAAAAAACTTTTAAACCCATAAGTCAAAGTTTGACGGAGTTCATTGGTTCATATTTCACGGTTCAAAAAACATACGATGAAGATAAGTTTTCAATTATTTTTTTTTTCAAAGATGATCAAAGCAATGCACTTGAACCACCCACCTAATCTTTTTTTCAAAGATGATAAAAGCTTGGAGGACGGTGACCGTCCTCCAATAGAAGATGGACACCTTTTCCATATATATATATATATATATATATATATATATATATATATATATATAGGGTCGGGGATATGCGCCCAAGCGTAGAGATTGATATGAGTGCGACATGTAACACCTTTTTGTAATGTGATGGGTGGCATGAGCCCACTTTACTAACTAGGGTTATATCTTTTCAATCGTCATTTTTGACCTTTTAAAAGTATCTTTTTTTGTCTCTCTCTTCTCTCCCTTTTTTCAAAAAAGTGTCAGCCTTGGTTTTTCCAGTATATTTTACTCAAACAATGTGAGCGCTCGATAGCGAAGCACTAGTACCTTAGTATCAAAGCGCCGACATTCCGATAGAGAGGTATCGACACCCCGGCGCTCGCACCTCAGTGCTTGGGTGTCGGCACTTCGCTATAAAAATAAATAATGGGGTGTCAGTGCGTCTATATCGATGTGTCAACGCTTCGCTAATATATATATATATATACACCTTCATATAGACGCGCTGGCGCCCCTAAAACAAGGAATCGACACCCTGGCGTTGACACCTCATTGTCTGGGTGTTAGCGCCTCTTTATCGGGGTACCGACGCCTCTCTACCAGAGTGTCGACGCTTCTTTATCGAGGTGCTAGCACTTTGCTAGTGGACGCTCACATTTTCTAAATAAAATATATTTGAAAAAATAAGTTTGACACTTTCTTAGAAAAATGGAGAGAAGAGAGAGATAAGAAAGAGACTTCTAACAAAGTAAAAAACAATGGTTGAAAGAGAATATAACTTTTAAAATATTTTAAAAGTTTAATTCTAGTCAATAAAGTGAGCCCCATGCCACCCATCACTTAACAAAAAAGGCGCTATCTGTTGAGCCCAAAGGCGTAGAAATATCTTTATGCTCAGGCGGATTTTTCCCTTTGCTTATATATATATATATATATATATATATATATATATATATATATATATATATATATGGGTTCCGTCCGTGAGAGTCCTCTAAGATCCTACATGGAGCTCCATGTGACACTCGTAATATTATTATGATGAAACCTCATGTGATTAGACGAGCTGACCAAGTACTCGCTTCCAAAAGCAGGAGATATTAGTTCGAATCCCCTCCTCGCCATTGAGGCTACCCTAGGGATTTATATCCCCGTGCTGACCCCACATGTGCTAATTTAGTGTGCGCATGTGCCCCTGGAAATAGGAGGGTGCTCTAAGAGGCCCAAATACCCAAGTTATCAAAAAATAAAATACTATTTTGATGCAACATGAAGCACCCGTCATATATATATGGCAGAGGGGAGAATGCACCCACGTGTAGAGATATCTCTGCGCCTATTAATATCAGCGTGACACATAGCATCTTTTTTGTGAAGTGACAGGAGGCATGAGACCCACTTTACTAATTAGGGTTAAAACTTTTAAAATATTTAAAAAATTATATTCCCTTTCAATTATCATATTTGACTTTTTAGAGGTAACTTCTTTTTTTTTTTTCTCTTCTCTCATTTTTTCTAAGGTGTCATACTTACTTTTTCAAGTCTATTTTACTAAAAAATGTGAGCCCCCGGTAGCAAAGCGCTAGCACCTTGATAGCGAAGCGCTGACACCACGGGAGAGAAGAGTTGACACCTCGATATCGATGTGTCGGGACCTTAATTTTTTTTTTCACCTCAGTAGTGAAGCACCGAGGCGTTGACATCCCGATAGCGAAGCGCTGACACCTCAATAGCGAGACATCGATACTCCGGAAGCGAAGTATCAACAACTCGACGCTGACACCACAGTAGTGAAGCGTTGATACCCCGAGAGAGAAGCACTATGTCATAAGGGCACAACCCGACACTGGCTGTCACGCCTGTGCGGTGCCTTGATGCCACAACAACAAGATCAACCTAGCCCGCCATCAACTCTGATACCACCGGTCCAGAGGACGGGAACTCCTCGTACATAGTTACATTTTTGCTATGGCCTACCACATCAATGCATTATGCCCCTTACGACATGCATGCCCGCACCTCAGTGTCTCACTTGGCTTGCTCAAGCTTCACCCTGTGCCATGCGCAAGTATTTCGTTTGCGACATTAGCATGTAATTCCTTATGCCGTCATATTCTAACATGCCTTGTTGTCATACTGAATCAAGCCCACCATCATGTGTGACTCTCGTAGTCAGCACATATCATAAGCATCCAACACTCATGCCAACGCGCTCCATAGAGTCCAACGTAGCCCATGATTGCCTCCCTCATAGCCAAATTCTGTACACCCCTAATTGTGACACATAGCAACTTTGCTCGGGTGATGCACGACATTGCTAAAACAACGTCCTAAGCTCACCCTTACAAACCTTGGAGACTACTGTGCACCCTCTAGTGTCATAAGGCCTCATGTGTATGGGAGTAACTCCACAACTCTTCTCTTATATATATAATTTAAGTACCACCTCAAACTAAATAACAGGAATACCTCAAACGTATTAGTTTGACATACTGCCCATGACACATGAACCTTGTCCATGACGCACGACTTATGCAATACTAACATATGCAAGTCGGTTATCTACGCCCACACGCGTCTAGTCGCCATACTAGCATGTCACCTATCTTGAGTAGCCATATTCGCCATATATATAGGGAGCACGCAACGCAAGGCCTGCACCCCTCCGCGCTCGTACGTCACAGACCTAGTTCTAAGGCTAACGCCTTTATGCTAGCCAACCAACCAGCTCCAGAACGCACACGCATTCCTGCTGGTACTCAGAGTATTGACTCTGTCACAGCTGACACCTCAATAGCGAGGCGTTAACACTCCGATAACAAAGCGATGGTGGTGCTGGCCTTTAGTGGAAAAGAGGTAATTGGTAGAGTTCTGACACCCATTTAGTCAGACAAAAGATATTTAAAAAAAGTTGTTTACTTTTTTAAAAATAAAGGTAACCCTAATTAAAATATGGTTAAATAACTATAAAACAACACCCATTACATCATAAAAAAGCACTACATGTCTCACCCATATCAATAGGTGCTGAGACATTTCTAGGGCGCATTCTTCGAGCCTCTCTCTCTCTCTCTATATATATATATATATATATATATATTTATAGGGAGCGGGTTAGGTCCTCCAATGGAGGACGGTCACCGTCCTCCAAGATACACATAGAGCTCCACGTGGCATCCAAAATACTGTTTGGGTGCCACGTGGAGCACAAGTGGACGGTATAGATCAATATTAAAAAAAATAAAATTGCAAAAAACTTTTTAAACCCACAAGTCAAAGTTTGACGGGTTTCATTAGTTCACATTTCTCGATTCAAAAAACACACGATGGAGATGAGTTTTCAATTTTTTTTTTTTTCAAAGATGATCTAAGCAATGCATCCGAGCTCCACGTGGCATCGAAACAATATGTTGGTTGTCACGTGAAGCTCCACATGGAAGCTTGGAAGACGATGACCATCCTCCCTTGAAGGACGGAGGCCTTTTCCATATATATATATATATATATATATATATATATATATATATTAGTGGACCTCCTGAAGTGATTTGGTATTAGATATTTTCTATATGATGCTTGTGATGATACATGCAGATAGTATGTGTATGCAAGTTTTAGGTCTCCTACAGAATAATCTGACACTGTTTCTTATAATGGAAGGTCAACACAGAAGATGTACTGTATGCTTCTTTTAAATTGTGGCCATGTAATTTTAAACTTTGTAAGATAGGGCATCTCCCAATATCGGCCATATATAGGAATTAGGCCCCTTCCGATCCATTATACAACTATGATCTCGTATGAGTCAAATATCACCACATATTGTGTCATATAGGCTGATATGCCTGTGATAAATCGAAAAATACTAAAATGCCTATTTTCAATTTTTTATTAATTTAAAGATGAAAAAGAATGGCCTGCTCGATACGGTATCTGTCGAGGTGATATCGGATTGGCATATCTGAATATCTGATGTCGAATTGGCCACTTTAAAAAACATGGAATTAGGAGTCCCTCCTATAGTTTTTACAAATGCAGACTTTCTCTCCCTCAAGTAGGCCGTGGCCATTTGGGAGTGATTATGCTTGGGCCATTGACTTGTTACAAAACGAAAAATTAAGGGTCTATGTTGCAAAAGGACCAATCATGAGGTTCGAAAGTGCAAAATTTTCATTTTGTGTGTTCAATGGGAGAGAAAAAAAAACGATTTAGATATTTAAAAAGGAGCAATTCCTGAAATGATAAAAGGTGTCTGGATTCTAAAAGAAAATTATAATGAACAGAAGATCAACAACAGATTACCTACGTGGCGTGATGCAAGTGATCCGCCGAATCTGCATTGATTGGATCAAGTGATGCACTTGTATAATGCCATGTAAGCCGTCCATTGAATAATATGCTATTTGTGGTCCGCCATATATTAATTCTCTCCAAGTGGGTGTGACATGAGGCCCTATATTGCCTAAATGAGTAGGGATTAGCCGGATGGATTGGCCATTTTTTTTTTTCTCTAAATAATCTCATGTAGACTTAGAGGCCATGATAAGCATCCACGTTAGGCCATGTGGCACATCTTTTGACAAATTTAATTCATCAATTGGTAGCTCATATATTGTGTAAAATTTTTTTATAAGGTGTTTGCACTTTCAATCACGTTAATGACTTTCACGTGCAAAGAAGACAACTAATAAACCAAATAACTAATATTACAAGACAGTAGAAAAAAAATGAGATCATACCACAAAAAAGAACAAGATTTACGTGATTCGACCTAAGCCTACGTCCACAGGCATTCAAATAAAGTGTTTCTACTATCACGAAGAAGATCCACAAACACTATAAACATTGGAGATCGAATTCTCCAATCTTACCCAATAAAAGAGAACCACAAATACCAGTGTGCTCTTACCAAAACCTAACAATAGAACCACACAATCAAAACGAATTCCAAGTTCTCTATATAAGAGAGACCCAAAAAACTCTAGACGGATTTTCCAAAGGGTTTACAAAACCAATACTAAAAGCCCTTTGGAAAAACTTTCGTTTTCTAATCCAAGACTCAAGCCATCTCTTAGATAGAAATAAGTTTTTCTCTCACACTAAATAACCCCGAATAGAACACACATTTCAAAACTCTCTTACTTTCCTAATTTGTTTTGGACTCTATTTTTTTTCTCTCTCATGATCCTCCTTAATAGGATGCTCTATTAATCCATTCAAAAATAACAACTAAACCCACTAACATCTCTATTGATAGTTTGTCGACCAAATCAAATCTCAAAGGGATTTTTAGTTGCAATCGTAAATCAAGCCAAATCATAACAATCTCCACCTTGACATTAAATCTCACGCCATTCTAATATAGAAACAAACCAAACATCTTCAATTCATCTTCCAAAACTGCCTCAAATGTGCTCACTGATACCAATGCACCCCGAAAGTGCCAAACTACCAATGCACTCGAATGTGCCAAACTGCCAATGCACCTGAAGTACCAAACTGCTAATGCACTTGAAAGTGCGTGCCAAATTACTAATACCAATACACCCGAAAGTGTCAAACGTGCCCATAGGCTTCATCGCACACGAAAGTGCCAAACTATAAATTTCTGCAAAATTATTTGCAGTACCAATCTTCATATCAACAATGGTGACTGTTCCACCTAGCACAATGCTTCTATGCAACTAGTGTCCTTCATCACATACTATTTATGATATTTCACAAAAGATAACCGATTTGTGCCACAAGCCTGTAGATTAATCTTGTCCCAATTTTTTTTCGTCACATCTAACCCTTCACACAACCAATCATAAAAAATAGCAACAACAAGAAAAAACTCTCGGGGAAGCAAAACGATGTTCAAGTCGAAACTTAGGCTCTGATACCAATTGTTGTGTAAAAATCCCTTACAAAGCGTTTGCACTTCTAATCACGTTGATGACTTTTATGTGTGAAAAAGACAACCAATAAACCAAATAACCAATATCACAAGAAGGTAGAAAGAGCAAGAGATCATACCACAAACAAGAACAAAATTTACGTGATTCGGCCTATGCCTACGTCCACGGGCAGTCAAACAATGTGTTTCCATTATTACGAAGAAGATGCACAGATGCTACAAACAATGGAGATCGAATTCTCCAATCTTACTTAACAAAGGAGAACAACAATACCAGTGTACGCTCACCAAAACCTAACAATAGAGCGACACAACCAAAACGAATCCCAAATTCTCTTCATAAGAGAAACCCAAAAAACTCTAGACGGATTTTTCAAAGGGTTTATAAAACTAATACCAAAAGCCTTTGGAAAAAACCCTTATTTTCTAATCCAAGACTCAAGCCATCTCTTAAATAGAAATAAGTTTTTCTCTCCCGCCAAATAACAACAAAGAGAACCCACGTTTCAAAACTCTTATTTTCCTAATTTGTTTTGGACTTTATTTCTCTGTATCTCATAATCCTATTTAATAGGATGCTCTATTAATCCTTTCTAAAATAACAACTAAACCCACTAACATCTCTATTGATAGCTTATGGACGAAACTAAATCCCAAAGGGATGTTTAGTTGCAAGCGTAAATGTTGAGTCAAAATATAACATCATATTACATTAATTTTGAGCTAGTGTGACAAAAAAAAACATGAATGACAATCATCTATGCACTCTAATTCAAATGGTTGTGGATGATCAATTTGAAAGCATGCTGGCGGAATCGTTTTAATGCCCTTATAGTATGTAGTGGGTGGCACCTATTAAAATAAAAAATAATTAAAATATAGTTACGTGGATGGATGGATGAGAAAGGATAGTAGAGAGATGATTGGAATAGCTAGCCTGCTTGGGTAGACTACCTTTTGTCTAAGATATTAATTACTCAGGGGTTAATTATTCCTTTGAGTTTTCTTTAAGTTTTTGTTTGGGTTTTAATCGTTAGCATTTATTCTTTATTTTTAGATTTTTCTACGTATTTTTTAAAATTATAAAGTCATATGACGTAGAGAGCCTCGAGATAGAGGAGTGTGCTTACAGGTAATCACAGTTTGGGAGTAACACCAACATTTTAGTGGTGAGAAAATATTATATATAACCAAACCTTACCTTTGTAAAGACGAGGGAAGAGAGTTGAACCCACACCCACTACCAATACGGAGGGGGGGGGGAGCATACCAACTTTGCTTGTATATAAAACGCCAAAGATTAGGTCTGATAACCCGTCTGCCCTCTCGACACCATGCTCTTATATAGAGGGGCAGTACTGGAAAATGACTTTTTTGAGTGAGCAGAGATTTAATCCCCATTATTATTACGGTAGTGAAGTAAACCTCTTATAGTCACTAATTAGGGAAAAACTGATTTGCACAAATTTCAAGGTCCTATACTATGTGATGCTGCTTTTAGCTGCAACTCCAATTAAAATATAATTTATATGGATTCGAAGGTACCTTAAATCTATAACAGCCAGCTTTTAACAAGAGTTGTCATTGTGAAGTGTCTCTAAGCATACACCTCATGGAAAGCATTTTTTTTCTTCTAAAGAAATCGTACCACTTGATATGGACATGTACCTCTTGATATGGACATGAAAAAATAGTGGCACGTGCCCAGATCTGATGAGTCAGTGACCTTGTACCAATTCATAGGCTACATTAAGAACAACTTTGTGTGAATTCCAAGGATCTCGAAATATGTTAAAGGTCAAACTTGATAAGCTCTCTCAGCATTAAACATCGTTAGGGTGTATTTGGGTATGGGATTCTCTAGGGACACCAGCTCTTCGCCTACTCCCTATCAGAGCAGTTTTTATTTGCTATGGCCGAGAGTTGTTTTATCACTTAAAACAACTTCTTGTCAGAGCAAATGACAAGAGGAGTTATGATACCAAATGCCAATATAGCTCCTTTCCAGAGCCAAAGAGCCCCTCTTTGGCTGAGGAGAGCTACCCAAACGCAACCTAAGCAATAATCCATAGATCCAATTAGAAGCTAATATACAATCGAGACCATTGAAATTTCTATTGGTGGAGTAAAAATGTGTGTACAACCAATTGATCCCTAGAATGAAGAGACCGACTCCGCTGATACTGATTAAACAGAGGGCATGACTGTGCGCTCAATTGCCACAATGGCATGCATCTTTGATCTATCAAAGTTGTTCATCTACCAATTCACTACTCACATATATCTCAACAAAAAAATATATTCGTAACAAATCATGGGATCAATATATTGGGCTCTGGATAAAATATACTATGCCCCATAAAATCTCTCAGGAGCCACCAATTTTTTAGGCCCATTGTAGCTCCCAATATCAGCCAGCTTTTCGATGACTTGGATTTTCCAACCCTTGTGTGCCATACGCTACAAGTGGGATATTCCAGGTCCACTCAGAAAAAGAAGCGGTCACTCTATAAATGGGGCGGTCGCATTCTAATAATCCTTAAAATAAAGGATCGAGGCTTGGGCCTATATTTTTGTAATTTTTCATTAGGTGGCCCTTTCCGAACTCGTTTGTAAGAGGCTTCCAGCCCGAGCCTGTCCCATTGCCACCCTCATTTTTCATTGAAAAGGCCATTACCAGTACTGATCCTAACTTTTTGCTCTTTTTGCTTTCCAAAGAAAAATTAGATGCTCTCCAAACTCCAACCCTCATCTTCACGCTTTACAATTCAAACCTTTTACCATCTCACGAAGCGCCTCATTTTTCATCCACAAGTAATAAATAAACTAAAAAGCTAACTTTGGACTTTGGAGACCTTATTATATTCTGTGATAGTTTGGAAGTTTGGTGAGGTAGTTGTACCTTTTAATTTAATTTCACAAACTAAGTTTGTTAGGTTAGTTTGGAAGGGTTTAAGGCCATTTTTTTCAATTGATAAGCTGGGATTGAACTTGCGGCCTAAGGCTTAGCCGACATAAATGAATGGGGTTTTTGGTCAGGCCCCATCTGTTGAACCCCAACTGATTTTAAAACCATTTGATGCAAGGGATCCAAACTTGGATGTCAACTTAGGAAAGTTAAAGTCAAGATTCCCTTGCATCCATCGGTTTCAAAATGAGTTGAACATTCTTAGTGTTCAACCAATTGGACTTGATGAAAACCCTACATGAATATATGGTATCTCTAATCTTATTCATTCCTTTCCATGTTAAAGAAAATTCCCCCCATGGGCCCCATCCCACCATAGAAATGGTCCAACCAATGGCATCAGCAAATTCATAATCACTAACCCAATGTTTCAAAGTCAAATGGGCATGAAATTCCATGATTTTTTAAAATATATTAAGAGATGATGTTTAGAAGATGATTAGTCTAAGTGGGTTTAGTTAGGCTAACCTACATCATTTATTGCTTGATGATGCTGACCTACATCATTGAATTAGAGTAAATATTACTACCAAGTTGATGATAATATTGACTCTTAAACACTCAATTATTGCTATATCCAAGTTCAAAACAACTTGATGATCTCATCAAGTGACTCCACAATGGGTCTTCTTTAAATGAGCTGGCTTGATTAATCCACCAACATAAAGTACTTTCACACAAGAATTGGATGACATAAGTTAATTTTAACATAGGGGTTGTGCTAACGTGTGGGGCGCATACGGCAGCATCGCAAAGCAAAGCAGATGTCGTAGTCACGGGGTTATGAATATGATCAACCTTATCGTCTAAATTGATCTTTAGCCATGGTCAAATTTGGGTTAAAAACTTAACTATAATCATCTAGCCAACTCCTAATTTTTGGCACTTGTCTAATCCATGTGATGGCTGGCCACATGTTGAATAGATAGACAAAGAATGATCTCCCTTTTTTATTCAATGCCGTCAAATGTCATCTAAAGTTAACAGTTACTATATAAATCTAACATACCGTTAATTTTAGATGGTTTCAAATCACATGGATCACTTGATGGTTTCACCTTGCAGACATCCCAACTAATGACCGAGTTCCAACAGCGTTGATGCTCCAGTCCCGTTCTTTATATGCAAAATTTAAGGAAGGGCAATTGCTCACACCTTAGGTGAAAAGGAGCAACTGCTTTTAACTAAGTTACATGTAGACCTGATACGCCTATTACATTTGACTGCCTTGAATTGGACGATAGAGATAGTCTTTCTTTCCGATCTTGAAATCATGACTCACATAGGAGACAATCAGATGTAGGTGTGGCTCACATCCTTAATAAGAGTGTACCATGAGAAGGGTTCTTGGGTCAATTTTGGTGATATATTCCTCCTTCTGGAATCAATATTTAACCGTTTGATAGTTAGGCACTGAACAAGTACAATGGGGGAAGAAGGGTTTTAAATTCTCCTGATGTGGTTAAGGCAGGGTCCCGTCGGCCATAAATCCAACAGTCACGGAGAGCTCCACGGCCCCAATAATTAATATTAATGATAACAGAGGATATTTTTCCAAATCAAAAGTCATATCAAGGTCAAAAGAGGGGGAGGAGGAGGCGCAGGTGCACGCGTAAGAAAAAAAATACTAAAGTAGGAAGGGAAGGAGCGTGCCTAGCTTTTCCGTATGATTTGCCATAAAGTCGTGCGTGGTTCATTTCAGGTAGCAACTCGCAACCTCCAACTTTTCAAATCTAATAATTAATCTCTACGAATCATTTTACTCGATTTGAGAAGCTATTATATCACACTTCTTAATTGCTCATTAGATAATAATAGGCTGTTGTGACTACCACACCACCTTATGTTATATTGATCAAGTTCACTTTTTCGGATGTGCCTCTCGTGAAGTCAACTTCCGACTGTCTTACACATACTCTTATGATTTAATTTGTCAAAAGACGATTTCCCTCATCTGATACAAAGAAATCGAGAGCTTTTAATTGTGCTTAGTTGAGTTAACCAAAGGCAGTGTCAGAATAACACCAACCTAATAAAGTCAAGGATTAAGTGTTAAACTCAAACAATCCTTTTCCGCGTTTAGGATGTTATGAGCATGGTAACCAAGTTCAAATTCGGCAATCTTTTGATAGGGTGTCAACTCGATTTAACTCAGATAAATTCGGCAATGGTTCATGAATTATAAAATACTAACAAATTATTAAAATATATAAAAATATATATGTTAATCTATTAAAACATGTATCATAATGATGAAAATTTGAAAAAATTCGAGAAAAAAAATCAGAGAATCGAACCAAGTGAATATCCAACAAAATTAGTTTTGTAGACCACCATTTCTGCGATTAATTTGGACTTCTTTGTGATTGAGGTTAGGAGGTTGGACGGTGAAAATGTGTTGTAATCCGTCACTTGAGTTTTGAAATTTTATCGTAGTTGCACATGGATAGATCTAGTTGCACCCACCAAAACTCTACAGTCACCCACCTGTTCCCACTGTCAAATCATCTACAGATGAGCGCCAGGTGGGTCCCTTTAGAGTTTTGGTTTGGTGCAATTAGAGATACCCTTGTTTGACTAAGTGACCTATTCTTATTATGGAATGAATATATTTTTCATATGGATAGGTGGTCCATGGAAGTACCCTGGTTTGGTGCAAATAGAGTTACCCTTATTTGACGTGCCGAAATATGTGGTGATTCGTCAATTCTCAAATTTTTTATTTTATTATTTTATTATTATTATTATATTTTTTTTATAGGTTAGTTATTTGGGGTTGATGGGAGCCCACCCATATACAAAGAGGAGAACATTACAAACGAGTTGAATTGCATGCCACTCTACCATTCTAATTCAGCTAGTGTTCGCAGCGTCCATTTGGCACTTATGGCGGGAAAGAAATTTAAGGATATTTAATAACAAATCAACTCATAAAAAGAGTGTTCTTGATGTTAATATCACTAAGCTCAATTTGATGAATGATCATCTTATATTTTCTGCAGTCAACATCAATTGGCGACCTTCAAGTGATCTACCTCTCACTCCATGTTGTCAATGGATCCCCTTCATTCCTAAAATGAAATACAAATGTCACTTATGGAGATGAAATTTTTTTGATAGGAGGCCTCTTCAAAAATCCTCTAGGACAACATAAAGCCAGTTTCCATGGTCTCATTGAGAGATGTTACGATATAACTTATGTTGAATTTCAAGCTCTTCAATATGGGCTGCAATTCTCCATCGAACAAAACTACACCAATTTGGAGGTTGAATTGATTCTCTAGTTGCTATGAATTGTATAAACAGATAACATAAAATGCTATGACCTTATATCTTCATTGCTCGAAGAATCAAGCATTTGACTCTCTTTTCACTCGATATCCTTAAAGCACATATGGAGAGAGATGACCTTTAGTGCTAATTTGTTAACAAAGATTGGACAAGACTCATCTTTAGTTATTTGATGAACAATTTTTTTTTATCATTATGATACATGCTTTAATCATAACTCATATTACTTTTTTATAATCATAAATTGTTAATGCATAAGAGTTATGTACTAAACTTATCTTATTGTTTTAAAAAATTTTATTTTGATTATAAATAGGCTATAATATATTTTTGTATTTCTTAATAATTTATTATTATATTTGTAATTCATGATTTTTTTTTTCGAAATTTTTTCCCAAATCTTCCACGAATTTATTGGGATTGGACTGAACTGTATACATGTTTTGAAGCAATCCAAGCAAGGTTTACATGAAAAATTGAAAATACTTATTAAGAATTGACATCAACCTAAAAAGTTGCACATTCGTGGATTTAAACCATTTGGTGCAGGCACATTAATATTTCTCATTGTTCATTTCTAACTTAGAGTCACTGGTATGAAGAAATGTGTAGTCTGGAAGCACCTTTTGGTGAGGGGAGGAAATAGTTACAATTCAAAAACCTACTCTCTTCCAAACCATCACTTAAAAAATGTCTCTATCGTAAATCAAATGTCTGATTTTAGGTGTTAGTGTCCGAATGGTTACATTTCAATATTTTTTAAAATAAATTGCAAAGGTAAGCTTGAGTTGTACCGGTTGAGTGATAGCTCAAGTAGTATCATCTTCCTTAATGAAAGCAATATGTCGCGGGTTCTAATCTCTGTGCTTACTTTTACTCTTTATGCGAGTCTCCTCCCAGTGTGCTACGGGAAAACGATTTCTCTTTTTATGCAAGGGCGATATGTGAGTTGTCTATGCCGTACGACCTTCTAAAAAAATAAAAAAGGTTTATGAGTTGCAACTATTCACTCCTTATACTGTTGTTCGTGGAATCCTATCAAAAGTAGACTTTTACATTTACTAAGGCCTCGTTCGGTAACCCAAAATACTCAGAATCTGGGCAGATTCTGAGTTTTTTTGCAAGATCTGAGCAAAGCCCACGTTCGAGAGCCAATTTTGGGAAGCGGGAATCTGAGTGTTTTCTGAGTGAAAACGACGTTTGGTCGTCCGACCAAACCTCTCGGATTAGCTCAGATTCTGAGCTCAGAATCTGGGTTGGTGAAGTATACTCCTCATCCATCTATGCAGCTGATCAAAACTATGTGTCCTCCTCTTACGCAGAGCTTCTTTGAAGCTATCTTGCATCGCCTTCCCCAACCATCCATGGCGATAGGTAGGGCCATCGATTCAAAAACACCGCCTCCATCTCGCTCCGATTCCCTTTGCGGTGCATTCACATGGCCGTAATCGATGATTTACTCAAGATAAAGTCGGCATCGATTGTAAGAATCGTCATCGATTATAAAAAAAAAAAATTATTATTATTATTTTTTAAATTTTTTTTTATGTAATCGATAACGACTCAAGATCTGAAATCGGCATCGACTAGATAGATCGTTATCGATTACATAAAAAAAAATTATTATTATTATTATTATTTTTTTTAATGTAATCGACTCATCTGATGTAATCGGGATCGACTGATAGAATCGTTATCGATTACATAAAAAAAAAAAAAAAAATTTAATTTTTTTATTTAATTTTTTTTTTTATGTAATCGATAACATTCAATCTGAAATCGGCATCGACTTCGATGAAATCGTTATCGATTACATAATTTTTTTTTTTTAATATAATCGATGGCGACTCTATAGAATAATGGCGACTTTATGCAGAATCGATGGCGACTCTTAAAATGATCGGTGCACGTATGAGTCGATATCCCCTTTTTCTCATATCTATCTTTAGAATTATCGATTTTATATTGTAGTCTTCAAATCTGACGGCATAGATCTCATTTCTTAAATGAGTGTTTGGCTTTTTTATGTTTATTGTTCTCCCATCCACTTTGGTTATTTATGTATGGCAGTCACTGTGATTTCTTTATAATTCTCAATATGAAGCTTGTCTCTTTTCATATTTTATTATTTCTCGTGTAAGCAAATCATATGGGTTGTGTATCGTATCCCAAATGACTCTTCTGGAGGTGAGGGTCACCGTCGCAGGGTTGTCATACTCACCTCCGACTCCTTATGGTGACGCTGCATAATCGTGCAATGGTAGTGTTAGGGACCCATTTTAAAAATAATAGTAATTAAATCAAATTCGAAAAAAGACTCCGTCAAATATGTTTAGCCCTATCTCGATTGGTTGCCCGTAAATTTTGAGAGAAATTCGAGTACGGCACATAAACCGATGATTAAGATCACGTTTCTACGGTCGTAGTATAACCACTGATTGAAGCTATTTTGAGGATTTTCTGAGAGGAATCTGAGTGGTTTAAGAACAAAGGATTTTGAGTTTTGTAAGAATCTGTCAGGAATCTGAGTGGTTAAAGAACGCATATGGTGAAAACCAGGAATCTGAGTTTGCTAAGAATCTGTCAGGAATCTGAGTGTCCAAAATCTGAGCTTTTCTGGGAAAAATCAGGAAACACCCGAACGAGGCCTAAGAGAGTTGACATGTAAGTGCCAAATTTTGATTGGATTCTCTCACCAAAAGCTCAAGGACCACACTACTTTTTATTGATGTTGGAATCTGCCTATTAATCCTATAAAAGATGAGATGGAAAAAGTAATTTTTTTCAATTGAGTAATTAAAAGGTCTTTTGACCTACAAACCCTTCTCTAAAATACTGACATTTTTATGCCGTGCTACCCTCACTAAGATACACTAACTTTGGGAAGCAAATGGCCTTCAATATTTAAAAAAAAATAAAAATATTTACATAAACTAGTTTGGTTCAAAAGTTTTTCCTTGTTTGCCAAAATGGATTTTGTTAGCTCCAGCCAATTAAATACTATTAAAACCCTCTAATACAAAGGAATCTAGATTGGCAAGCACTTTCAGGTCAACCTATGAGGGTGTGGAGGGTGTTAGACTCAAGGGTCTATGATGCGGGGCGATAACCCTAAAATACGAGATTAAATTTGAATTAATTTTATCAGAATTAAATAAAATTAATTCAAATTTAATCTCAAATTAACTCGATACATTTGGATTTAGAGAATTAAGATAAATAGATCATGCGAGATTCGGCTAGGGTCCAATCCGACGCGCAAGTATCGTTAGATTTAAGGTTTGATCGGATCTAGTGATAAAACTCTAGCTTTTTCAGGCTTGGTCGTTCCTCTTCGATCCGATATAGATTCATGGGCTTGAACTAGGGTTGTGGAATTAGGTTTATGATTTTGTAATAGGCTTATGGTTTGGTTTAGGTTTATGGTTTAGAAAAGGGTTTTGGCTCTGATTGATTTAGAGTTCTAAAAAAAAAAGTTTAGAGTTTTGGGATAAAAAAATCAATAGATTGAGATTTAGAAAAGCAAACGGAGATCGATAAATAGCAAATATAATGAAAGATAAAAAAAATAGATGACAAAAGATAAGCAAGAAGATATATAGGAATCACTCTCTTGGCCTCCCATCAAACCCATCTGTGGAAGAAGAATATTCAAGCAATGATACATTCAAAGTATTCAAAAACTAATTAAATTGTCTTCACAAGTGTCCTTATATAGGCTCCCAATAATTAATTAGAAATAAAGAGTCCTAATAATAATAAAAGACTGAAAAAGAAGAATTTCACAAAATTAGAAAACCCTGTCACGACGCTCACAGACGTCGGTAGTGCCCCACGGACATCCGTGACCTACGGACAATAGAGAGTCAAAATCACGGACGTCAGTCACTATTCACAGACGTCCGACACTGTTCATCACAGATGTCCGTCACTGTTTACAATAACTATTCATAATTTTTTTTCCCTCCTTTGAAGCTGCAGTACTCGAGTTACTCGGGCTCCCTTTTCACTTTATTCGACATCGATAGAAGCGATGTGGTCCAAAGCTAATGTCCAGGTACTCGGCGCCCTCATATATTTAGAATTTATTGAATCTAATATAAAGTTCAACTCATTGGACTTTCCAAAGATTTCTACTGGAATAATAGAGCATAGGATTTTTTTAATGTGGTGCCAATATAATTAAGCATCTATTTCTTTCGAAAACTTAGATGTCCCTTTATACTCTGCTTTGGACTAATTTTAAAACATTGATCCCAATCATAAGTTATGAGAGAGCATAACATATACGAACTAGATATTACACTAATCTCAAAAGAAAAAAACAAAGAGTTGATCACAACATTTTAATCCTTCATAAACGAAGAGTTGATAACAGTGGGCAATGGTTAGGTCCTACCAAGTAGAACCAGATTTGCAGTCCTACCTCATCTGTTGCCCTTAGAAATAGGAGAATCTTGACTTTTTTAGGTATCATTTTTTATAGTATGACGTGCAATCAAGATTCTCCTATATCCAAGGATAGCAGATGGGGTAGGATTGAAAATCCAGTTCTACTTGGTTTGACCTGACCATTGCCCTGATAACAATTTGATGAAGTGACGAACGATTTTAATAGAATAAAAACTTTTGTGACACGTGAACATTTTATGGGATGATACACAACTATTTTTCATATCATACTCTAAACTTCATATTGCATATGTTCGTACAAGTGGGTCAAGTAGATCTCGATCAGTGTAAAGATCAGCAAAATTCACACCAATTTCAATTGAAGAAGAACCAAGCATGAGTGCTTGCAGCCAAATACAATTCAAAGCAGGTACTTTTATTTGCAACCACCGAATCTTGAACAATATCAACCTTTATTTGCACTTATTTTTTGGGAATATTTAATCACACCAACTTATGTTTTCATAAAATATGCAACCTCTTTTTCTTCAATCTTTTTCTTTTTAGCTCCAACAGGTTTTAATGATGACAACAACCTGATTTCTTCATTAGCTTCAATACAACAACAGCGACGACAGTATTTTCAAGAGGGCAATTTGGTTTTCAAGACGGTTTCAGGTGAGTTTTAAGAGTATTTTAGGATTAGGGATAATTAGAGAAACATGCCTCAAAAATAAACTTTTTAGCAAAAAAGACCTGACTTCAAACGTTTTAGAAAAACTGTGCTTTCATGAATTTTGGAACTTCAAATGTTTTAGAAAAAAATGTGCCTTCATGGTTTTCTGACGCTCCAAAATCCATGAAAGCACCGTTTTCCTAAAACGTTTGAAGTCGGATCTTTTTTGTTAAAAGGTTTGTTTTTGAGGCATTGTTTTCTAAAGTGCCCTTTAGATTATCAGTTTCAAGAGGCTTTCTTGGGTTTCATTCTAGAAAAGGAAGAAAAAGAAGAAATAATAAATAGAAGTGGTTACATGAGTGACATTAGTGACCATATGACTCCCCAAACTAAGGAGGCAGAAGAAGATGTGGTATTTTATGACTTGTCAGAGCTAAGGAAGAAGAAGAAGAAGAAGTGGTTGCCTTTAAAAATTCTCAAATAATATTAAGTGAATGAAGAATGGATGCTTGTTTTCATTCGCAGGTGCAAAGTTGCGTTCTTATCGAGATCCAGTGAGTCCAAATAAAGGTTATGTTTGAAGTAATTGGAAAGAAAAAGAACTTAAAAACTTCGATAGGGAGGCTTACTAAATAACTGCCTAACAAAAGAAATAGCGTTATAACAAAATAATCAAAGTTGCAAAATGATGCTTCATTTGTACAACTACATTTATTTTCTGCAAAAAAGAAAAATTATAAAATAAAAAGATAATTAATTTAATTTCCTATGTGTTTCAAAAAAAAAAAAAAGTTACCCTATTACGAACGTTTTCATTCTATATAGAACCATTTTACAATAATTATTAGGGAGCAACTAATTGAAGAACACTTGTTGTTGGTTGTACTCCTTGTTTGGTTATTGGTGGAAAAGAAAATTTTCACATGATTTTGCTTGATGGGAGCAAATCGGGATTAAAAACAAAAAGTTTGGGGCTATTATACGTTTTTAAAAAAGTTTTAGAGAATCGGGATTGCACCGTTTTAGGAAGCTGCTTTATTTGTGATATTAAATTTTTTTTTTTAACTAGTGTGGGTAATCTTGTTAAAGTGATAATACAAAATTACCCATCGTTTTTGAAGGCAAATCTATCTTTCAAAAACTCCAGTGGGTATGTGATTCTCGTAAGAAGCCCTCTATAAGACCCCTCTTGTAGATAGGGATCGGTGGTCATAACTCTAATAACATTCCGCTCACAGATTGCCTACGCGATTTATAGAAGAAGTGTTAGAACTATAAGCTATACCGGCCCATTTGACCCATTTTATCTTTTGGGTCATTGGCCCATTTGGAATTATGTTGGTCAATTTTGAAATTATTTTTTGTCATAAGAAATTGGTGTAATTAATGTGGTGTCTTGTGATTAAAAATTACTTTGAGAATGTAATTTTTCATCTTTTTTCTAGGCTAGATTGTTACTTTAGAAATGTATGTTTATTCATTTCCGATTTTGTATTTTGGGCTATTTTTAACACTCATATATTTTCATTTTACAAGTCATATGGATGAAATTTGAAAAGTTCTAAGTAATATATCACTTTAGTCTTCATTTTTGATATAAACTACACAAGAGAACAATTTTCTTCTCTTTAGAGTGCCATCTTCTTCCAATCCTAATTGGTGTAATCCAAAAAGAAAAAGAAGAGCCCTCCTGAATCGGCTCTCTATACACAATGCCCTAAACACTCAAAAAATAGGCTTTTATGGGCCTTTTGGGTATTTCGCCAGCAAGTGCCATATAGGTTTTTACGAATCCAACGGCATTAAGAGTCGTGGAATCCTGATCCCCTAAAACTTTTTGTACTAATATAATAAGCCGAAACTTTTTGCTCGACATCCTTTTCCCGTAATTATGCTTATTATAAGGCAATGGAAAGTAAGCCCTACTAGAAATATAATACTCATACGTAGCCATTTTAGGAGGAAGACAATTCTACCTATCAAGTGGGGAAATTAAGTTTCTAACCGACACAATAATATTTTTTTATCATCTTCATACTAATTTTGATAACAAAAACTCAATTTTCAAATAATAAAAGTTATTGTTTTATCGTTTAGACCAAAAAAGTTCATTTTCAAATTCTTTTCGAGACACTAATAAGTAATGAGAAATCAATTTCAAATGACCTTAAATAGCTTAATAAAAATAACAATAATTTTCACACAAAATCATTTTGCACGAAATCGACGATGAAATTGAATTCATCTCCTGTTTAAAGTTTCATCCTCTAAAAGAAAGCCTAGAAAAAGAATATTGGACACTGATTTTCTTCATAACAAATTCACCTATATGAATGCAGGTAAAAACCATTCCCTCAACTCCTATCTCCGAGACTACTACCGTTCCCACCTTGAGCATCAACTTCTTCATCAACTCCATATTAGAGTGGCAATGACTTTAGGTTCTATAATCAACTATAAACGGCATCTATCTGATTTAGTTGCTCATTTTGATGGCAAGAATGGTTGTTATGCAGTTTTGACTATGGAAGTTAATACTTGCACTGTTGCACAGGCACAGTTGGCACTAATATACACAATCTAAAAGAAAGACTTGTGTTTTGAGGGCATGTGCCATATAAAAACACCATCTAAGCAGTCTCATTTGAGGGCAATGATCTAGAAATCTTTGGTACAAATGAGTGGCATGAAACATGATCCCTGTCATATAATTCAATGCAATGCAGTCAAATGCCATAATCTGATTCAATGATTGACTGTGCTGATTCTTATGATAGCGATTGTGCTTCATGCCTTTCTTTTGCACTATCTCTAGGTCACGACCTTCAAATCAGACGGCTGAAATGTTATTCCCAAATGACACAAGTCCCCAAAATAGTTCTCCCTGGTCCAGAGAACAAATAATGCTTTGACAAGTCATTTTATGGATGAAATAACGGTTTGACAAATACTTTCTCTCATTCAAATTAAGAATGAACGTGTATATAAAAACAGAATCAACACAAAAAAAATTACTATAGTCCATTACATTTCAAAATACAACTCGGATCGGATAGGTGCCCAAGCTTCTAAACAAAGCGTCGACGAAGTGCCCATGCATCATAACCAAAATGCCAACGTGTTGTCACTTTATAGGCGAGGCGTCAACGCATCCAAGTTGAAGCGCCCACTCTTCATAATCGAAGCATCGTCGCTTCCAAATCGAAGTAATTGCACTTTTCATAAAATTTAGTGTGACTCTATGATATTAGTCTTTTCGTTGTCCCTTATTATGTTTGGCTCTGTCCAATGCTAGCAACCATCATCCTGACTCTCTTTATCGGACAAGTTATGATTTTGTGATCCAACAAACTACAACCCTTTCACTTTCTTCTCTGCTTCTTTGATTGTTCAATACTAACGTCCATCAAAGACTTCATTCTATTATTGTTGCTTCGCCTATCTTTGGTGGCACATCGTACTGGATCTCGCACTGTAATGTTGGTATGCTCTTGGAATGATATTCCTTGGCTCGCCTGGGGGAGCCGTCCGGAGAGGCCGCGATACTAGTGGTTCTTTTATTCTCCGTTTCCCCTCTAATGACCTATATGCCTTTTAATAATTTCATCATCCCTCCCAATGTGTAATCCACCAAACAAAGCGACTGTAGCCCCAACTGAAATAACTTGGTCCGACTTCTCTCACCTCTCATATTTTCATCGTAGATATAAAATTAAAATCATCTTTCTCACCAGCCCCCAAACATATAGTACTGTATCTAGTATCTTTCGTCCATTATAGTAGAATATACTTAGATGAAATTTAGTCTACCTCTTCCTTGTAGTAAACATGAAAGATGTGAGAACACAATACGTCGTCGGTCTCAAAGTGTTTACAGTCACAAGGGATCGACAAATCTCCACATTCGAAACGAACCTTGAATGTTCGACTGTTATCCTTCGTTCCATCCCCACCACTTCTACGCACTTCATATATTTTAATCTCCCCAGCTTCCTCTTTGGTCACTTTATGGGACTTAAAGGAGGGAAACTTCTTGAACTCGATGTGGAATCTATCAAACATGATTTTCGTATACACAGTAGTGACATGCCTCTCGATTAAATTTCTGAACAAGAGATCCGGTGTTGTAGACATTGATACGAAATCCTCTCTATTTTCTTTATCGCGGCGAGATTGGATGACAAGATCTTGTTGCTTGATAAAGTTAGTCAAACCTATTGAAGAAGGAATTTATACTTTCATTGTGTTGTGTAGTGCTCATGCCAACCTAGAAGGTATCACTCAAGCGGCATGAAATCCATTTGCTTATAAGACAGTACATTTGTTTGAACCATACTTGGTCTTGCAATTGAAACTTCTTGACTAGTTCTGCCCATCTTCTTTCAAAATCAACAACCGTAAGATTGAACTTGCACTGATTGTACTTTCTGTCAAAATTTTCAATCCTTAGCTTCAACTGACAGTGATGGTTTCGTTCATTCTTCCCAATGTGCCATATGCAGAGCTGATGTGTGATTCCCAGAAGGACTTTGGAGATGACCTTGCTCATTTCATTGCATTGATTGGTGACAATTATATTAGGTTATATATCACCCATACACTCTAGCCATATTTTAAATAATCAAATGAATGTTTCCTCCGTCTCATTCACGAGCAACACATATCCAAAAAGCATCGTTTGCCAATAATGGTTGACCTCATAAATGGGGCAAAAGGTAACAACAATTTGTTTATTTTGAAAGTGGTGTCGAATACCACCACATCACCAAAATGTTGATACGCAATTTATAATCTATGATCAGCCCAAAATATACTTTGCAAATGATATTCTTTGTCTAGTTCGGCTTCAAAGAAGAACTCATTTTCTTTATCCTTCCTATCAATGAAGGTTTTGATGACGGTCATGCGCATAGGATGAATGCTACTCTCATTTCTTATCTTCTTTAGGTAGTCCCAAGTTTGCTCAGGGCTTACCATCTCGCTAGTCTCTCCATCCAAATTTGACAAAACAGTACAAATCATCGAAGGAGGAATGATGTTATCAAATGCTCCTATATAAACGATTTACTTGTCACGTTAGCCTCTCCTATCACAACCAAGTGAATCTCCTTCTAAAGAAATAATGTCAGGAGTGAAGTTTAAATTAACACCACCTAAATTTAATTCTCCAATCGAGTCCCTTACACTCCATGCATTAGACAAAAATTGATCGTTACAAGGTAAATAAGGTAAAAATTTACATAGGAAGTGAAGACATGACTATTCTGAGCCTCATCGCTTCGCATGAGGTGATAGCGCTACTATCACGAGGCACCATTGCTTCACATAAGAAACGATGGCGGGGCTATCTGAGCCCCAACTCTTCCCAGAAGCAGTGTCTGCGTTGACACAAATTTATATTATTTGAATCCTTATAATTTAATGATTTATACCCTGTAAATAAGTGAACAAAGAGATAATTCGACAATGAGCAAATAAGGCAAAACTTCACATAAAACGCGTTGGCGCGGCAATTCTGAGGCATTGTTGCTTCGAATAAGAAGCGATGGCGTGATTATTATGAGGCGTCATCACTTCCGTCGCTTCACATAAGAAGCGATGACGTGACTATGCAAAGTCCACAACTCTTCCCAAAAGAAGCATATGTGTTGACGCCGCCTTATATGTTTTGAATGCTTAAAATTTTATGATCTATACCCTATAAATAAGTGAATGAAGTGACATCGCGTTAGCACTTACCTCTAATATCACTGTTTTGCGCTTCTATTAACTCAGAGAGAGAGAGAGAGAGAGAGAGTCGTCTCAGAGATGGAGCGAGAGCTTTTCCACAGACAGCATCACAACGAAGCGAGAGAGAGAGAGAGAGAGAGAGAGAGAGAGAGAGGAAGATAGATGAAGGAAGAGGGTAAAATTTAGAATTCATTTACCGCCCTATCTGACTTGACATTCCTTTTGCTTGGAAGGCGCTACCTATCTCTGTCAGGTTTAGCCGCTAATGCTACTTACCTCTCTACCTACCCCTGCCAGCAAGATCTCTGAGAGATATCTCTGTTGTGGCTAATTCGAATTAGTGCAAAAGTATTTTCCATGTGTTCACTTCTCATTGGCGGGGCACGTTTTCTCCTTGGCCATATATATATATATATATATATATATATATATATATATATATATATAGAGAGAGAGAGAGAGAGAGAGAGAGGGTCGGGGATATGCGCTCAGGCGTAGAGATATTTTTGCGCCTATTGATATGGGTGTGATACATAACACCTTTTTGTAAAGTGATGGGTGTCATGGGGCCCACTTTACTAAGTAGGGTTGAACTTTTAAAATATTTTAAAAGTTATATATCATTCCATCCGTCATTTTTAATTTTTGAAAGGTCACTTTCTTTTCTCTCTCTTCTCTCCATTTTTTCCAAAAAGTGTCAGACTTACTTTTTCAAGTATATTTTACTCAAAAAATGTGCAGAACCTCGAGAATCAAGCGTTGACACCACGGTGAAAGCCGATACCGATGCGAAGAACCTTTGGCACCCGGTGCCCGTCGCCCCTAAAACCAGCCGTCGATGTTTTTTTTTTTAGCTAAGTCCCAGTACCTCGATATAAAGGTGTTAGCACTCCTAAAACGAGGCACCGACACTTTTTTTTTTACCAAAGCGCCGACACCTTATTTTAAGGGCGTCGACGCCTCCTAAAATGAGGCGTCAGAGTGCCAACGCCTTATTTTAGGGGCGCCAACGCCTCTCTACCAGGGTGCCAACTGTGACAGGGTCAATACTCTGAGTACTGACAGGAATGCGTGTGGGCCTTGAAGCTTGGTTGGTTGGCTAGCATTAATGCGTCAGACCTTGGAGCTAGGTGTGTGACGTGCGAGTGTGAAGGCGGGAGGACTTTAGGTCGTGTACATGCCTCTTATATGTGGCATAGATAACTACTCGAGTTAGGTGGTGTGCTAGTATGGTGACTAGACGCTCGTGGGCGTGGATAGATGACTTGGAGGTGTTGGGGTTGCAGGAATCTTGTGTGTCGTGGACAGAAGTCGTGTGCCATGGGTAGTATGTCAAATCAATGCGTTTGAGGTATTTATGCTATTTGGCTTGAGGTGTTGTTTAAATCATATATATGAAAGAGGAATTGCGGAGCTACTTCCATATACATGCGGTATTGTTATATTGTAGGGTGCATAGTGGTTTCCTAGGTCTGTAAGGGTGGGACTAGAATGTTTCTTCGGCAATGTCGTGTGTCACCCAGGTGAGGTTGCTATATGCCTGAACTACACATCATTTTGCGCATAGGTTGGCTATGAGAGAGACACTCGTGGGCTACGCGAGATTCTATGGAGCTTGTTGGCAGGAGGGTCGGAAGTTGATTTGTGAAGACCACGAGAGTCACACACGATGGTGCGCTTGGTTCAGTATGACAGCGAGACATGTTGGAATGGGACGACATGAAGAGCTACATGCTACTATTGCTCACGAGGTACTAGTGCATAACACAAGGGTGAAGCTTAAGTAAGCCAAGCGAGGTACAAAGGTGCAAGCATGCGTGTCGCGAATAGACACTGTGCATTTGTATGGTAAGCCTTGGAAATAAGGTAACCATGTACGGGAGTTCCTGTCCTCTAGGCAGGTGGTATTAGAGTTGATGAGGGTTAGGCTGGCCTCGTTGTATGTGGCATCAAGGCGCACAGGTGTAATAGTCGATATCGGGTTGTGCCCCCGTGACACAGCGCTTCACTATTGAGATGCTAGCGCTTCACTATCAGGTGCCACCATTTTCTGAGTAAAATATACCTGAAAAAATAAGTTTGACACTTCGAAAAAGGAAAAAAAGAAAAAAAAAAAAACTTAAAAAAAAAATAAAAAATAATGGTTGAAAGGAAATATAAATTTTAAAATATTTTAAAAGTTTAAGCCTAGTTAATAAAGTGGGTCCCATGCCACCCATCACTTGACAAAAAAGGCACTACGTGTCGCGCTCATATCAAAAGGCGCAGAGATATCTCTACGCCTAGACGCATTTTCCCCTCTACCATATATATATATTATGGCATTTATATTTTAATTTTAATTGCCGATTTACAAATCGCCTGACTAATCTATGCAAACCTACCTACCATCAAGATGAGGTAGTATGTTCATTTTTATTCTGTCTAAATCAATGTTGTAGTGCTTGTTGGGACCAATATTTTGATTACTCAAGGGGAAGGATCAAAATTTCGGGTTACATTTCGGTTTCGGGCATGACCGAAACCGAAATCTGAAATTTTGGCTGAAATCCAAAATTTTGAACCCCATACAAAAATGATCGAAATTTCAGTCCCATATTATTGTTTCGGTGGGGATAAAAACTGATAATTTCGGCCAAAATTTTGATCCTTACACATGGGTATCTCCGTGATATCTAGATCAAAAGCTATAATCATGTGAATTTGGTACTACCTGTGCAGGTTGATTTACTTTTCTTCTGATCTTGGCATTTCAGAAAGCGATTAGCCACTTGTTCCACTTCATTCAGTTGGGGTTTTTTTTCCCCTACCAAAACAATAGTGGCCATTTGAGGCTCCTTTTCATCCATGATTCGATATGGGCAAAATGAACACTCTAGAAAGAGAAATTGAGATGCAGGAAGAATGCGACAAGGGAATATTTTAAAAGAATTAGCTAAAAAGAGAGAGTACCAGAAGGAAAGGAAAATAATTAAAAACATATATTAAAATAATATATATATATATATATATATATATATATATATAATTAAGCTTCTTTTTTTTCATTTAAAAGCGTTTTATACGAAAAAAAAACGTATTTTGTATATTTTTTGCATAGAGAACGCCTTTTTATACGTTACCTAAAAAAAAGCCTTTGAAACACTTTTTTCAGAAAAATGGAGTTTTTGTGTGACTAGTTTCCATCCCAAATTCCCCAAATAAGCTGGTACTGCTTGAGCTTTTTCAAGGGGATGACTATTTACGGAATAGGCACTCAATCTTCTATAATAGAGAGGAAAACGAACTATCAATGGCATCTTTAACTCACATTTTACCATATACATCCAGTATTCAATTTAGACCACCATCCAGGGGTCACCAAGTAGCCGATTTAGTGAAAATCTTTAAAGCTCAAAAGGGTCAAGCCCAAAAACACTCTAGCCACTCTCCCCACAAGGGGCAAAGAGGACTAGTCGTCAGCATTGCCGCCCGATATTCCGCGCCTACCCTAAACAATGAGGATCATGTTTGGCAAAGCTTTTCAGGGCCTTTGAATCACTTCGCTATCCCATTTTTGAAAATAGTGTTTCACCGTTGTAAGACTTTTTGTCACCATCATGACCCAAAAATCAGTGTTGCTCCTTTAGGAAAAAGTCTTGCCAAGTAATTAAGTTTGACAAATTGTTTTGTCAATATTGGACCCACAGTCGTCCGTAGTACACTCACGGACGTCCGTGGTCACGGACGACCGTGAGTGATTCACGGACGTCCGTGACCCTAAAACATATAAATTTTAGGTAGTTCAGACAGTTTGGTAACTGATCCGAAAATCTTCATTCTAAAATTTTTCTGGTCCAAATTTTGTCATCGAGATTACTTACCATCTTTTGATTTTATTCTTAAATCTCATTGATGTTTATGTGTCTTTACGATTTCGTGTTTGAGAGTGTAAGACTTGTGTGAGACAAGTGAACCTTCGCAAGAAACGTAGGTTGATGGAAATGTTCACTATGGATAGTATGATGGTGAGAGGCTGTCATGTTTGGTGATTGGAGTGTTAGGGCATATCATTCCAAAGAAGCACTGTAAAGTTTTTTTTGTTCATAGTGAATTTCTTTTTGGATCTGAGATAGATCCCGTGGTTTTTGCCTGTGATGGGTTTTTCACGTTAAAAATGTCTTACGTACTTATTTTGATTGTGTGATGATTGTGAGTAGATTTTAATTGATAAATTTAATAGATTATATTAAAAATCTTTAATTTCCCAAATTTCAATTGGTATCAGAGACTGGTCACTTGGTAAATTTTAACAAATTAAGTGTTATGTCTAATTTGGTATATCACGATCTTCCTAGAGAAGGTGCGTCTACTGCTAGACCCCCTCTGTTTGATGGCTCTAATTATCCTTACTGGAAGGCAAGGATGAGAGCATTTTTAAGTTCACTTGATCCTCACATTTGGTATTCTATTGAGGACGGATGGTCACCACCAATTACGACCTCTGTTGTCGATAATATACCACATACCACTATCAAACCTAGATCTTTATGGACGGATCAGGAATATGATAATCTTGGTTATAATTCCAAGGCCCTTAATACTTTATTTGGAGCAGTTACTGCTTCTGAGTTTCGTCGAATAAGTACTTGCACCATAGCCAAAGATGCATGGAAAATTCTTGAAACCACTTATGAAGGGGCTCCTCAAGTAAAGATTTCCAAACTTCAAATGTTCACTTCTCAGTTTGAAAATCTTCGCATGGATGAGGTTGAAAAGTTTTCTGATTTCTATATTCGCTTAAATGATATTGTAAATGGCTCATTTAATTTAGGAGAACCTGTTTCTAATACTAAAATTGTGCGAAAAATTCTAAGGTCTCTACCTAAAAGGTTCAGATCAAAAGCCAATGCTATTGTTGAATCTAAAGATGTTGACAATCTAAACTTAGATGAACTTGTGACAGCCCGGATTTCGACACCCCGAAACCCGTGCCATCAGCACGATCATCTTGACCGTGCCCCTCAATTATGCACGGAACACTGGTATATCAAGCATAAAATGAATAAGAACAACTTGTGGAAATTAAATCTACATAGAAATACTTCTCAAAAGACAGTTCTACCCTCATGCCTCTGCATGAAGGGAGAACCGATCCGAACCATCGATGATAACCATCATCATGGATGGTTCGCCCAAAAGAATACTCTGATATCCATATACACAAGGTTTAATCAAAAACCAGGCTTGACATACCAAGCCGTACAATCTCCAACTAAGCAATGAGTCCACTAGAAGAAGCCCTCTGGAGGTGGCCCTACCTCCTCGCCGGCCGCAAGGTCCGACTCACCGGGGTCAGCGTCTCCTGAAGCCTCGGCAGCTGCTAGTAGTGGACCTGCGACGTATAGTCTATAGGGTGAGCTACATCCTAGCTCAATAGGGAACAGAACACAATTGAACATATAAAATATAACTCACATGTATTCTATGATATGCATGCATGATGTGTCTATGCATTTATTGATGAAAAAACGATTAAAAATACTTCAATTCTTGGTAGATTACTCATGTCTTTTAGTTAATCAAGAATGATGAGAAGGCCTAAAGCAAAACTTAAACTTCAACTTAAATAATCCCCAATATAGCATCGAGCCCCCAGAGATACCCTTCATCGTCATCTATATAGATAGCTTTTAAATGTATTCGGGAATACCAATAGTACCCAAGCCCCTTTCCACGGGATTGGTGGCGGGTTTCACATCTCATCAACACCCGGGTGTGCTTACTCAGACGGATAAGCCTCGTCATCGCCCACGGATTAGCCGCCAGATTTCGGCCACGGATATCTGCCGCGTCGTGGTTATCCCGCCACGTCGGTGGGGTAACCTATCAAACCTCAAATAACAAAAATATTTGCCTTACATATAGTTATTCACCGTAATTGTGCTATCTTATATCTTAGGCCTCATCAAGCATGATTCAATCATGGATACATCCCTGGGATGTATCCATTCACTTGCATCACACCTGATGCCTTTACTTCTTCACTTCATCATCCCCTGGGGATGGTTCATTTAAGTTCTCTTATGAATGTCACACACGCACACTTTTCATAATCATTGAGTAGTAAAAACATTTGAATTGAATTGATATCACTACATACATGCTCTTGTAAAATAAAGTACATGTTCAGGGTGTTCCCTACCTCAAGTCTTCACTTGATCAATGCATCAAGGTCCCACGTGACTCCTTGTGCACTAGTCCACACGTACCACCTATGGTACCACATAACAGGTAAAACACATCGCAAAGGATGCAATAAAGAAGGCATAAGATCCCCCAAGAATCTTAAAGTCAAACCAAAAGTCAACATAGTTTACTACAGTCGATTAATCGAATTCCAAAGTCGATTAATCGAATCTGATTCGATTAATCGATTTCCAAAATCGATTAATCGAAAGTAAATATCGATTAATCGAAACAATTTCGATTAATCGAAATTCTCCTTTTCGCAAAGTCCATTCTCAGTTCGAACAGTCGAGTTTTCATTCGATTAATCGAATCCAATTTCGATTAATCGAAATTCTTCTTTTCGCAAAGCAAATTCACTGTTCGAACAGTCGAATTTTCATTCGATTAATCGAATCCAATTTCGATTAATCGAAATCCTTCTTTTCGCAAAGTAGACCCTCAGTTCGAACAGTTGAGTTTCACAAGTTGATTAATCGATTCCAAATCGATTAATCGAAAACCAAAAATCGATTAATCGAAATCCCATTTCGATTAGTCGATTTTTCCTCAAGTCATTTCCTTTAACCCCTGGGGTCCACTGGAGGTTCTCAGTCGATTAATCGATTCCCAAATCGATTAATCGAAATCCAAAGTCGATTAATCGAAATCTAAATTCGATTAATCGAAATGAATCTCGACTCTTCAACTTCGGCCAATTTCGATTAATGAAACCCAATTCGATTAATCGAAATTGTCGATTCAACCTTCATTTATTCTTCCCAATCTTTTCCATACTTCTTCTTCTATTTTTCTAAGCCATTATCCTATGATTTAACCCACATTTTACTGCAACTTAACCCCTATAATCTATGCATCTTATTTACAAAATTTTTACCTTGAATAGCTCTCAAGTTGATTTCAAATCTAGGGTTGGAAGGCAAGGGTTTCAGCTTTGGTTTCTAACGGATTCCTTGCGCCAATTCCGCCTCTTTAATGCTTGAATCCTTCTTCCAATCACCCACAATAACTCCTCTCTTACTCTCTCTTTCTCTCTTCTTTACTTCTCTCAACCACCAAAACATGAAAGTTAGGGTTTTCAACCCTTCTTATCTTATCTCTTTTCTCGGTGTGGAGCACACACACACTCATCGGTGTATGCCACTCTCCTCTATCTCTCCACTCTTCTACATTGGTTCACACATCACATTCGCTCATCTCACCATAAGTTTATCAATAAACTATCTCATGGTCAAACCTAGGACCAATCGGGCACGGATCCCGAGGTCCTCGTTTGACGTGCTTTTTCGGGTTATTACATCCTCCCCACCTTGGGAATTTTCGTCCTCGAAAATCACCCAAAGGTGTGGTGGTCTGAGCTCAACCCCCACACTACGAGGTGAGGTGGGTTATTGACTTACGCGTTGAGTCTTGATAGTTCTGAGTAGAGTGTGAATTTAAATGGAACTTGCAATTACACGATACAACAATGTAGACAACCACACTTTTCATAAATACTTTTTTTTTTTTTTTTTTCATTTACGTACAAAAATTTCATTTGTATTAATAATTGAAACTGTTACAAAGCGCCATATAAGTTGGCGTACAAAACTATACATGTATACAATCAAAATGATAAACAAACAAAATCAGCCCCTCCCCTGGTGAGTATCTGGAGCGTGCTCCTCGGGCGGTGGTGGTGGTAGCCGCTGTGGTAGGCGGCGGTGGTGGCGATGGTGGTATCTGGGTAGTCGGAGGTGGCTGCGACGCGTCGGTAGGTGGAACGGCGGTGGATGTAGAGGCACCCGCGTCATGTAATTGCGTCCTAAAGACCGGGCCCTGATGAAAGGCTGTGGTGCCGGCGGTCCATTCTTCTTCGCGGGCCAGCATATCCATGTAGGTGTGGGGGTAGATGAACTGGAGGGTGTGAAACATGAGGAAATCAATTCTCCGGTTCATCCTCTCGTTATTCGCTTCCATTCTGGCCAACACGTCCTCTATGGTAGGATGAGGTAGGAGTGAGTGAGTGGAGGGCGGGTGGTGTGGGTGTCGCGGCTGTCTGGGAGGTAGCCCTCCCCACGGACGGCTCGGCGGGTGCGGCAGGAGCGGGGTGTGGGTCCTGCTGCGGTGGTGGGGGTGGTGGCGGTGCGGCTGCTGCTGCTGCTGGGACGGGAGCGGGACCCGGAGCTGGTAGGGTCCGCTTCAAAAGGTTGTAGCTGCGGGTCCATGAAGACTTTGTGAACGTCTTCACGCGATCCGTAGCCCTCACCTCGTGAGGTGAAATAGTGTAGGAGGGCTCGTCGGAGTAACACTCCAACATGCTCGAGATGAGTCGAGCATACGGCATCTTCTCCTTGGGCCTCATGTTGCCCTTCATCAGCTTGCTCTTGATGTACCGCATCCCCTCAAGGATGACCATGGTAGCATCAAACCATCGGCCACGTGAAGGCGCACAGAAGTGCATGTTGCACTTTATCCATGCGCCCGTGCGTCGGGCATCGGGTAAAGGTTGCATTTTATTATGGAATCGAGCATCCACATGTAGGGTGGAAGATCGACCCTCTTGATGGGCGTGCACCCCTTCTTCCCGTTGGTCATGCGAGTCATGACCTCTTCAAACGGGTTCCTTTTCAAAGGTGGGAATAGGGTAGTCTCGGGGGTAAAGTCGAGGTAGCATTCAAGCACCTCATGTATGTGTCGACAGTGATCGACAGAGGCGACCCTCGATCTTGGTTATGATACAATCGTCGCTAGGGCCATTGGTTAGCCCTTGGTAGAACAATCTCACCAATCTAGGGTAATAGGAACCCGGATTGGTTTGAGAAGGTTGCCGAGTCGCACTAGTTAGGTAGTTCGAGCCCATTGGGTCTCGCCCGTAAATCGGGATTTGTGAATAGGGTAGGGTCGATGGTGTATTCGACCTCAAAGGTCTTGGCAGCCCACCACTGCTTTGGTTGCTCCACGCCAGGGTGGTGGTGGCATGGGGTGGATTCGGAAGACTGGCGTGAGCCTTCGTCCGAACCGGGAGGTGGTCTCGATTCCCGACGGTGAAGGAGTCCTCACCGGCGATGGGGTAGGTGGTGGTGCGGCGTTCTACGCCTAACCTAGCAGTTGGAAGTTGCCTTCTTCAAGACAATCGGGTTTTGGGCGGCATATTGGGGAAAACTAGGGTTTTAACTAGCTCAAATGGAAAGAAAACGGAAATCTAGGGTTTACCTTAGGTTTTGAAGGCGGATTCGGCTTAATCGATGGAAGGTCCAAACCCTAGGGCACCGCTTGCCGTTTGAGAAGAGGAAGAAGATCAACCGTTTAAAACCTCAAAGTGAAATGATTTCAATGCCAAAGAAAATCCCCAATTTTCAATATATAGTTCTCGATTAATCGAAATTCGTAATCGATTAATCGAGATTCAAAAAGTTAAGCCGTAAAATCGATTAATCGATTCCCAAAATCGATTAATCGAAAGTAAAATTCGATTAATCGAAATAATTTCGATTAATCGAAATCGTATCTAATTAAAATTTTAAATTTTTAAGCTCACTGGCGCGAGCCAGTCGATTAATCGAAATCCATTTCGATTAATCGAAATTCCAAAATCGATTAATCGAGTTTAATTTCGATTAATCGAAATCGTGCTGTAACTTCTCAATTTCCAGAATTCTTAAAATAATCGATTAATCGAAACTCATTTCGATTAATCGAAACTTCAAAATCGATTAATCGAAACTATTTTCGATTGATCGAAATTGTCTATGTGTATTCAATTTCTTCCAATCTCTTAAGTAAATCGATTAATCGAAATATAATTCGATTAATCGAAATGTCCAAATCGACTAGTTGATCCCAAATCGATTAATCGAAATGTCCAATTCGATTAATCGAAATTGGTCTTCTATGTATATTCTAACTCTCTTTCTCATTTCCAGTCACTGGCACATGCCAGTCGACTAATCGAACAAAATCGATTAATCGAAATTCCAAATCGATTAATCGATTTGAAATTCGATTAATCGGTTTTGCCCTATTTCTACAGAATTTCAATCTCTTTCTTTCTTTTACTATTTTTGACAATTATGACAGATTGGATCAGAATTTCTATTGAATTTCACAAATATAGTAGAGGTTTCACAAACATGTTTGTGGTTTACATTGAATTCTCACGTCGTTGGAAACAAGGCCGGATATTGTGCTCTCACATCGGCCTCTCGTTCCCAAGTAGCCTCTTCTTTTGGATGATTGTTCCACCGAACAAGCACTAAGGGAATCACTTTAGTCTTGTGATTTGCTCTTTTCGATCCAAGATCTCCACTGGTTCCTCTATCATGCTCATGTCCTCACACATCTCTATAGGTTGTTTTCCTAACACATGAGACGGATCATTCACGTACTTTCTGAGCATCGATATGTGGAAGACATTATGTACTCGATCAAATAGCGGTGGTAAACCAATGCGATATGCAACTTCACCTACGCGTCCCAAAATTTCAAATGGTCCAACATAACGTGGACTTAACTTCCCTCTCTTGCCAAATCTCATTACACCTTTCATAGGTGACACCTTCACAAACACATGCTCGCCCACTTTATAGTCAACACTAGTCCGCTTCATATCGGCGTAACTTTTCTGTCTACTCTGTGCTGTCTTCAACCTTTCTCTGATAATTCGAACGACGGTAGCATTATCTTCAAGTAGTTTCGGTCCTAATACAAATTTTTCACCTGTTTCCTCCCAATTCAGAGGTGACTTGCATCGTAAATCGTCCATCTGAGCTTCATACGGTGCCATGCCAATGCTCGTTTGAAAACTGTTATTATATGCGAACTCGAGCATCGGTAGATACTCATCCCAGTATCCTTGCATATCAAGCATGCACGCTCTGAGCATGTCTTCTATTACTTGGTTCACTCGCTCTGTCTGCCCATCAGTTTGAGGATGGAAAGCTGAACTAAAGTCTAGTCGTGTTCCCATTCCTTTTTGAAATTTCTTCCAAAACTTGGACGTATATAGTGGATCACGATCTGAAACGATGCTGCTTGGAATCCGTGTAACCTTACAACCTCCTTCATGTATAAATCTGCCAGTCTTCCTGTTGTATATGTGGTATTGTACGGCAAAAAGTGCGCTGATTTGGTCAATCGGTCTACGACGACCCAAATGGCATTGTGTCTCTTGGCAGTACGGGGTAATCCAACAATGAAATCCATTGAGATCGATTCCCACTTCCATTCTGGTATTGGTAAAGGTTGCAATAGTCCCGCAGGATGTCTATGATCAACCTTCACTTGCTGACAAGTCAAACATCGTGACACATACTCGGCCACGTCTTGTTTCAGTCCTCTCCACCAGTAATTCTTTTTCAAATCTTGGTACATTTTGGTGCTACCTGGGTGGATAGCATAATTTGACTTATGAGCCTCATCAAGAATTGTTCGTCTTAGGTCGGCATTGTCCGGAATGCATAGACGGCCTTTAAACAACAAAGAACCATCTTCTTTTTACGAGAAGTCCATCGATGCCTTCATTCACGTCTTGATGAATCTTTGTTAATGGATCTTTCATCGTAGATCGTGGATATGCTCAAATATCACGCTTTCTTGATATATTAGCCAAAAGGATCCAGTCCTTTGACTCAATGTTCGCATCATAGGTTGCCAAGTCTTCCAATAATTTCCATCGTGCATACCCAAAATCAAAGAAGCTAATGAAAACCTTTTCGACTCAATGCATGGCTACTACATTCGCCTTGCACGGATGGTATTGTATAGAGCAATCGTAGTCCTTGAGAATTCCATCCATCTGCTGTCTCATATTGAGCTCTTCGTAAATGAGATATTGGAGGCACTTAAGAGCGGTGAAAATTTCAAAAGTCTCACCATACAAGTAGTGTCTCCAAATTTTGAGCGCAAAAATGGCTGCTGCCAGTTCCAAGTCATGGGTCGGGTAATTTTTCTCCTGTTCTTTCAACTGTGCTGATCCGTAAGGTATCAGCTTCTTGTATTGGTTCAGCACAGAACCAAGGCCCTTGTGTATGCGTCATTTTACGGCGTATCCTCCACTTTCAAGGAATCGCTAACCTTTGGAGAAGTGAGTCTCGTTTGAGTTCTTGAAAACTCTTCTCGCATGCCTCCTCCACTCAAACCTTGAATCTTTACGTGTCCTTAGTGAGAGGTCCCGATATCTTTGAAAACCCCTCAACGCAAGCGTCGATAATAGCTCGCTAAGCCCGAAAACTTGGACGTCGGTCCTTTGTTTTTGGTTGCTCCCATTTAACTCGCTTCTATCTTTCTTTGGATCTCTGGTGACACCATGCTTTGAGACGACATGTCCCAAAAGCTAACTTCTTCCAACCAAAACTCACACTTCTTGAGTTTGGCGTACAATTGGTGTTCACGGCGTCTCAAATGTTCTTCGTGTTGCGTCTTGGGTTTGGAGTATATCAGTATATCATCAACAAATACTACAACGCAGGAGTCCATGTGTGGTTTAAACTCTCGGTTCATCAGGTCCATGAACGACGCTGGAGCATTCGTTAATCCAAACGCATCACAAGGAATTCATAGTGTCCATACCGTGTCCGGAAAGTCGTCTTCAGATGTCCTCGCTTTAACTCAAGAATCGATGATACCCAGATCTCAGGTCAATCTTAGAAAAATACCTTGCTCCTTGCAGTTGGTCGAATAGATTGTCTATTCTAGGCAAAGGGTAGCGGTTCTTCACAGTGAGTTTGTTCAATTGCCGATAGTCAATGCATAGCCGCATTGACCCATCTTTCTTCTTGACAAACAAGACCGGTGCTCCCCATGGAGACACGCTCGGTCTAACAAACCCCTTGTCCATAAGCTCTTGTAGTTGTTCCTTCAATTCCTTTAACTCAGCGGGAGCCATTCTATAAGGTGCTTTCGAAATGGGCTCCGTTCCTGGTGCTAAGTCAATGGCGAATTCCACTTCTCTTTCTGGAGGTAATCCAGGCAATTCTTCTGGAAACACGTCAGCGAAGTCTCGCACAACTGCTATCTCAGAAATGACGTTCTTTTCCTCCTTGTCCTCCTTTAAGAAAGCTAAGTATCCACTGCAACCCTTTCTGATCATTTTCTCGGTCGTCCTTCTTTGAGATCAATTAATCATGACGACCTTACTCCTTGAAACCGAAATGATCTTCTTGTGTTGGGTCTGAAAATGACTACCTTGTTCTTGCAATCAACGGTCGCACAATGCTGCGCCAACCAGTCCATGCCAAGGATCACATCAAGCCCTTGCATGTCTAACAGTATCAGCTTTACTTCTAGTTCATGCACTTCTAAGTCTTGAACTGCTATGATGATGGATTTGCAAGCTAACTCCGTGTCTACTAACTCTCCAAATGAATGCATACGATAAGACGTCTGGAACAATCTTCATCTTCTTAGCGAAACGTGGAGTGACGAATGAGTGGGTAGACCCGGGGTCTATCAACACTCGAGCGTCATATCCACCGAAGCATCCTTTTTCATATATATTTAGAGTACCTATAGTATACATACACACATACAATAATTTACACATTAATTTACACCCTCAATTTACATACTGCTTTTGGTATTGAGAAAAATCTATATAATTCCCTAATGCATGCTTCTTCTCTATCTAAAGTTTTAACGAAAAGAAAATTCTCCTTTAATTTTAAAAGGAATCTCACCTTGGATGACGTCATGCACGTTCCACCTTCTGACGGATGGTATAAGCTCTCCTATGATCGGTTTCCTTGCTTGAATTGGTCGTGGTGCTGCAACTGAAACCGTCTTTCTCTTATCCGTCTCGGGGCAATCCTTGATCAAGTGGCCCACCTTGCCACATCGGAAACAGCCCCTAGTTCCCAATCTACAGTCCACTGTTCTATGAGGCTTGCCACACTTTGCGCAAGTCTCCCGAGGTGCGGAAGAAACAGTACGAGAACCCTGTGTGATAGTGGCGCCAGTAGACATGGCAGGGCTCTCATAGCGAATAGGTCTCCCCGACGCAAGTAATGGAAACCTCTGTTGGTGTTGTTGTTGTTGTGTCTTCCAAACCCCTTGAATTGTGGGTCTCGATTACGGCCCATGAACCTCGGCTTTTGTTCACGGTTCATAGTGCCCGTTCTTCCTTGTTCATTTCCTCCTCTGCTGCTCTCTCTGTCGATATCTATTATTGTTCTCCTCTTCTACGACCAACGCCTTGCTCATGACCTCTTCATAGGTCCTCAGTTGAAATGGAGCTACGCCTCCCCTAACTTCAGGCTTCAAACCTTGCTGAAACCTCTTGGACTTCATCACTTGAGCGGCGTGTCCGAGCAAAACGGGCAAGTCGTAGAAACTCTACCCCGTATTCTCTCACTGTCATTCTCCCTTGTATTAACTGTAAAAATTGTATCTCTAATTGATTCCTCACCACTTCCGGAAAATATTGTTTGTTGAATTCCTCAACAAACTCCTCCCAAGTCCAAGGCAACTCTGGGGTCTCCTGAGCCCGAGTCCGTATCACGGACTTCCACCAAGGCCCAGCCTCCCCATCCAACATGTAAGCTGCCCATCTTACACTCTCGTCTTCCGTGCAAGTTAGCACGCTAAAGACTTTCTCCATCTCCATCAGCCAGTTCTCAGCGGCCATTGTGTCTGCCTGCCCAGAAAATGAAGGAGGTCTCATCCTCCTAAATTCTGTAAAAGATGAGGGCAAAGGCAACGTAGATCCTACAGGTGGTGTAGGTGGCTGCTGTTCTCTTGACGCATGAGCTGCAAAGGATGCTGCTTGTTGTGCCATGGCAGCTGCCATAGTCTCCATAGTGTGCATCATCCTTTGTCGCTCTTCTCTATCTTCTTATCTTTCTCTCAATCTTTCTTGCTCTCTCAGATCTTGATCCTGATGATCTCGATCCTCTTCCTCATGCTGTCTGCTACTACTGCCCCCTGGGGCCTCGTTACCTCCTAAAGGCACTCTATTGGTAGGAGAGATGAAATCATCTCCACTCATAAACTCCTTTGATGGCCTCCTTGGTGGCCTCTCCTCTAGGCCGACATTCTGCATTTGAAACTAAAGTTTCGTTAGCAGAAGCCCCTATGTTCTGACGAAAGAACCCTTGTCAGAATTTCTAAAAGAAAATAGCTCTGATACCAACTGTGACAGCCCGAATTTTGACACCCCGAAACCCGTGCCATCAGCACGATCATCTTGACCGTGCCCCTCAATTATGCACGGAACACTGGTATATCAAGCATAAAATGAATAAGAACAACTTGCGGAAATTAAATCTACATAGAAATACTTCTCAAAAGACAGTTCTACCCTCATGCCTCTGCATGAAGGGAGAACCGATCCGAACCATCGATGATAACCATCATCATGGATGGTTCGCCCAAAAGAATACTCTGATATCCATATACACAAGGTTTAATCAAAAACCAGGCTTGACATACCAAGCCGTACAATCTCCAACTAAAACTCCTCAAAGTCGCACAGCAGAGTCCTCTAGAAGAAGTCCTCTGGCGGTGGCTCTAACTCCTCTCGCCATGAGTCCGACTCACCAGTCGGCGTCTCCTGAAGCCTTGGCACTAGTAGTGGACATCCTAGCTCAATAGGGAACGAACACAATTGAACATATAAAATATAACTCACATGTATTCTATGATATGCATGCATGATGTGTCTATGCATTTATTGATGAAAAACTAAAAAATACTTCAATTCGTAGATTACTCATGTCTTTTAGTTAATCAAGAATGATCTTTGAGAAGGCCTAAAGCAAAACTTAAACTTCAACTTAAATAATCCCCGAGCAATATAGCATCGAGCCCGACGAGATACCCTTCATCGTCATCTATATAGGCTTTTAAATGTATTCCACAGGAATACCAATAGTACCAAGCCCCTTTCCCACGGGATTGGTGGCGGTTTCACATCTCATCAACACCCACAGGGTGTGCTTACTCTGTCTGGATAAGCCTCCGTGTCTTGGCCTCGGATTAGCCGCCGTATCGGTCACGGATATCCGCGCGTCGATCGTGGTTATCCATACGTCGGTGGGGTAACCTATCAAACCTCAAATAACAAAATATCGTGCCTTACATATAGTTATTCACCGTGTAATTGTGCTATCTTATATCGATTAGGCCTCATCAAGCATGATTCAATCATGGATACATCCACAGGATGCATCCATTCACTTGCATCACACACGATGCCTTTATTCTTCACTTCATCATCCCACAGGGATGGTTCATTTAAGTTCTCTTATGAATGTCACACGCACACTTTTCATAATCATTGAGTAGTAAAAACATTTGAATTGAATTGATATCACTACATACATGCTCTTGTAAAATAAAGTACATGTTAGGTGTTCCCTACCTCAAGTCTTCACTTGATCAATGCATCAAGGTCCCACGTGACTCCTTGTGCACTAGTCCACACGTACCACCTATGGTACCACATAACGAGTAAAACACATCGCAAAGGATGCAATAAAGAAGGCATAAGATCCCCAAGAATCTTAAAGTCAAACCAAAAGTCAACATAGTTTACTACGATCGATTAATCGAATTCCAAAAGTCGATTAATCGAATCGGTCGATTAATCGATTTCCAAAATCGATTAATCGAAAATAAATATCGATTAATCGAAACAATTTCGATTAATCGAAATTCTCCTTCGCAAAGTCCATTCTCGGTTTGAGCGATTGAGTTTTCATTCGATTAATCGAATCCAATTTCGATTAATCGAAATTCTTCTTTCATAAGCAAATTCCTTTACGAGCGATTGAATTTTCATTCGATTAATCGAATCCAATTTCGATTAATCGAAATCCTTCTTTTCCCTAAGTAGACCCTCAGTTCGAACAGTTGACTTTCACAAGTTGATTAATCGTTTCCAATTCGATTAATCGAAAGCCAAATTCGATTAATCGAAATCCCATTTCGATTAGTCGATTTTTCCTCAAGTCATTTCCTTTAACCCCTGGGGTCCACTGGAGGTTCTCAGTCGATTAATCGATTCCCAAATCGATTAATCGAAATCCAAAGTCGATTAATCGAAATCTAAATTCGATTAATCGAAATCGGGGTCCTCTGACTCTTCAACTTCCTGGCCAATTTCGATTAATCGAAACCCAATTTCGATTAATCGAAATTGTCAGATTCATTTCATCTTTTCCATACTTTTTCTTCTATTTTTCTAAGCCATTATCCTATGATTTAACCCACATTTTACTGCAACTTAACCCCTATAATCTATGCATCTTATTTACAAAATTTTTACCTTGAATAACTCTCAAGTTGATTTCAAATCTAGGGTTGGAAGGCAAGGGTTCCAGCTTTGGTTTCTAACGGATTCCTTGCGTCAATTCCGGCCTCTTTAATGCTTGAATCCTTCTTCCAATCACCCATAATAACTCCTCTCTTAGTCCTCTCTCTTTCTCTCTCTTCTTTACTTCTCTCAACCACCAAAACATGAAAGTTAGGGTTTTCAACCCTTCTTATCTTATCTCTTTTCTCGGTGTGGAGCACACACACACTCATCAGTGTATGCCACTCTACACACTCCTCTATCTCTCCACTCTTCTACATTGGTTCACACATCACATTCGCTCATCTCACCATAAGTTTATCAATAAACTATCTCATGGTCAAACCTAGGACCAATCGGGCACGGATCCCGAGGTCCTCGTTTGACGTGCTTTTTCGGGTTATTACAGAACTCGTTGGGTCATTACAAACTTATGAATATGAAATTCAAGATAATCATATCACTAAAAGTGTTGCATTTAAATCATCAAAGGTTGAGTCTGATTCTAGCAGTGATTCTGATAAATCAGATGAACTTGCTTTATTTGTTAAAAAATTTAAAATTTTTTATAAAAATAAGAAACAACCTTTTAAAAAATTTGAAAATTCTGAAAAATTGAAATCATTTGAGAAGAAACCTAAAAAGGATTCTCCTAACACTACTCAATGTTTTAAGTGTCATGGTTATGGACATTACGCTAATAAATGTCCTAGTAAGAAAAATGATAAAGGAAAATCCAAAGCCTTGACTGCTTCACATGAGATTGAAATATCAACTGAGTCATCTTCTGATGAATCTGAATCTAGTTCTTATGGGTTTAGAGCTTTTGTTGCTTCTATTGTGGAAACTAATAATTCTCAAACTCCTTCTCATACTGAAACTGGCTCTATTGATTCAATCTCATCTGCTAATGAAATTGATGGTGATGTATTGGATATGACAAATGCCTACAGTGAACTTTATCAAGAATCAATAAATCTAACTAAAGAAAAAATTAAATTGATCAAAGAACTGACTGAGTTAAAAAACATTATAAGAAATCTCCAAGAGAATGTAAATTGTTTCACTCCAAAATTTATAGAACAAGAAAATAAAGTAAATTCCCTTATTGAAATAAATGAAAATTTAAAAAGGGAACTTGGTTCTATTTCTGAAAAATATTCAAACATTTACAAGACTAATGAGAAAATGGAAAAATTACTCAGTTCTGGTCAAAGAACAACAGGCAAATCAGGTATTGGATATCATCATGTAGTAAATAAAAATCTAAAACCTGATGTAACTCATGCTCCACAATTTGTTAAAGAAATAACCCTTACTCCAAAATTTGTTAAAGAAATCAAATCACTTTCTACGAATTCTAGACAAAAGGGCAATAAATTCAGATCTTCCAATACTAGATTTTTTAATAGGAGAGTGCCAATCTGTTATACTTGTGGATGGGAAGGGCATACTTATGTGTATTGTCCATTTGACTTTGAATATTCTCAATACTATATTCCTAACTCCCAAACTTTTAAGAAAAATAAAGTCATTTCATTGAGTAGTTCACATAAATATAACAACAAGCATGTGATTCATAACAAATCAAATCTTAAATACAAACGTGTTTGGATTCGAAAATCTGATTTGACTGCTCAGGTTGCTCATATTTCACTAAAAGCAAGTGAATCGTCTAAGTGGTTCCTTGATAGTGATTGTTCTAGGCATATGACTGGTGAGAAATTATTCTTCTCTCATCTTAGTCCATGCTCAGAAGGAAATGTGACTTTCGGTAATGGAAGTTCTTGTAAAATTACTGGAAGAGGAACAATTAATGCACCTGGATGCCCTAAACTAAAAGAAGTCCTTTATGTTGAAGGACTTAAGACTAATCTCATTAGTATTAGCCATTTATGTGATGATGGGATGAATATTAATTTTTCAAAAAATCTGTGCACTGTTGTTGATTCTAATGGCAAAATTGTTCTTGAAGGGATTAGATCTACTGATAACTGTTACACTTTTAGCGATCCTCTCCAAAATAATTGTCTTATCACTAAAACAAATGAGATCAATATCTGGCATCAGAGGCTTGGCCACATGAATAAAAATAATCTTTACAAATTAGCCTCTGATCAACTTGTTAAAGGTTTACCTAAATTAAGTAAATCAGATGGATCTATTTGTAGTGCTTGTCAAATGGGTAAACAGACCCATGTTCCGCACAAGAAAGTAAATGTTCCTACTTCTTCTAGGATTCTTGAATTAATACATTTTGATCTTGTAGGTCCCATGAGAACAAGTAGTTTAGGAGGTAAGAAATATGTACTTGTTGTGGTTGATGATTTTTTTAGATATACTTGGGTTGCTTTTCTTAGAGAAAAATCTCAAGCTTTTGATGAATTTATTATCATTTCTAAGAGAACTCAAATTGAAAAAAAATCTTTCTATAATTCGAATTCGAAGTGATCATGGTAAAGAATTTGAAAATTCATCTTTTGCGAAATATTGTGCATTAAATGGAATAAAGCATGAATTTTCTGCTCCTCACACACCTCAACAAAATGGTGTGGTTGAGAGGAAAAATAGGGTTCTTCAAGAGATTGATAGGGTTATGTTAAATGCTAATAATGTGGCTAAAAATCTGTGGGCTGAGGCTGTTAATACTGCATGTTATATTTCAAATCGAGTATACCTTAGACCAAACACTACTAAGACTCCATATGAAATATGAAATGCTAAAAAACCTCAAGTTAGTTATTTTCGAGTTTTTGGTAGTACATGTCACATTTTAAAAGATCGTGAATATCTTAGTAAATTTGATGCTAAAATTGACAATGATATTTTTCTTGGTTACTCATTGAACAGCAGAGCTTATAGGGTTTTTAATTTAAGAACTCTTACTGTCATTGAATCAGTTAATGTGGTTGTAGAAGATCAAAAATCAGATTCTTCTTCTGTTTTAAATAGAGATATTAACGATGAAGTTCTTATTGTTCCTATTAATCATGAAAAAATTAGACTTGATAACACTAATTTATCTTCAGACAATGAAAATTCTACACACACTACATCTAATATCACTGAAGATATGAGTGTAGATATTTCACACAACAATATCTCTGAAAATGAGTCTCGACATAGGCCTTCCTATGCTCGTGATATGAGAAGTCATCCACCTTCTGCTATCATTAGTGACTTGTCCACTCAACTATTTACTAGGAGAAAATTTAAAAATCTGTCAAACCTTCTTTGTCATGTATGTTACACATCAAATCTTGAACCAAAAAATATTAAAGAAGCTCTTCTTGATGAGCATTGGGTTACTGCGATGCAAGAAGAGCTCACTCAATTCAAAAGGAATGATGTGTGGGAATGATGAGTAGTGAAATATGATGATATTTCACCCCTAAATACCTATATTTAGCCGTCCGATGAAGGCTATCTGATGAGATTTGCTAGATTTGAAGTGTTTCAGGTAAATACAGTCCAAGTTTCTAAAACAGCCCAAGAATCCCGAAAATAATGTCAAAACACTGCTATTTTGGGTCATTGAGAACTTAGTGCGACTTGCAGCTCAATTTGGACCTTCAAGACGTCAGATTCAGGAAATTGCTAAAACATAAAAGTTGTAGAGCTCGTCGTCAGCTTTCCAACGCTTCAAGAATCACCTCAATCCGAGTTCGGTACAGAAAATTATGAGCAAAATACCGAGGCAGTATCTGATGCAAAGCTAGGCGGGAATTCACGAAAATTACTCTTAGATGTCAATCGAGAGAGGTATTAGGGTTAGGCTATTATAAAAGGAAGCCACGAGTTTCTTAGGGGATTATTATTTTTGCAATTAGAATATTATTCATTCTTTCTTTTTAGTTTTAGGGCTCTTCACTTTGGGGAATATTTTCTTCATCTTTTCAAGTCTTCTTCTCTCCTTCTTCTAGGGTTTATTCAGGGGTAGATTGTACTAGGATTTGCATTATTTTTCTCCGAAATTCATAGATTGTATTTAGGAAAAACAATTGCAAATATCTTTTGGAAGAAATAAAGAGGAATGACTTTGAAAGAAAAAGGAGATCAAACACCAAAGATGGCTTCATCGATGATCGGGAAGATCGATCCCGGATAAGTACCCATGTTTATGATTAATACCGCGATCTATTATTGTTATCATGGAATCGTTTTGCTCAAAGTTTGTGTGATTGAAAATATTTTAAATGCTTTGTTATGACCAGATTGATTGCGGCGTATCAACGGGTAGTAATCGCTAGATCTGACCGCAGTCAATCTATCATGAGAGCGATTATGTCTTGATTGTCTGATCTAAATATCATGAGATACGCTATACTTTTTTACATGACTCATACCGCAATGTTAAATTTGAGTCATTGTTTTTAGATAGGGCATATTTTATTTCAAGTCATTTTTCTAGATGAATGATGGTGTGAATGATGATTTAATGAAACTGTGGGTTTTAATGATAGAAAAGTGCGAATAAGGGTAGCATATTCCTTGATCTCATTTTAATATTGTTCGTAGATTTATCGGTAATTAATTGTTTAGATTAATTTATTTTCTACGCATTTAGGAAAAGTGCGTTAAGTTTTTGGTAAAATTGAATCTGCCCTTTGGTACTTCCTTAGGGATGTTTTTAAAATCTCTAAAAGAATTAATTAAAAATTCACGTTTCCCTGTGGGTTCGACACCCCTGTTCTTGCCATACTGCAATAGATCTTGTGCACTTGCAAGGGTTACATTCTAAATCGATCAAGTTTTAGGCCATGAAATCGGTGAAATTTTGATTAATTCGGATAGGATTTTTCTGTTTTGAGTGTTTAAAAAAAATAAAAATAAAAAAAAATAATAATTATTAAAATTTATTTCCCTTATTTTTCTCTCTTTGATAAGATTTTGTGGAGTCTTTTTAGGAAGTTTAGATTTTTAGGATACCTTCCTTAGGAAATTTAGGAAGTAGAGATTTTTAGGACTTCTTATTTTAGATTTGGTAGGACTCTTTTTCCTTATTTTCCTCTTTTAGATATTTTTAGGATTTTCTAAATTTAGTCATTAACTTTTGTGGGACTTTTGTTTTAGGATTTTAGGAATCTTTCATTCTTCTCCTTATTTTTCTCTTTTAGGAAAGATTTTATAGGATTTTCAATTTTCAATTTAATAAAAAAAAAAAAAAATTAAAATTAAAAAAATTTAAAATTTAATTCAATTTAAAAAAAAAAAAAAAAAAAAAAAAAGAAAAATTTAATTAATTTAAATTCAATTTTAATTTTAATTTGAATTTAAAAAAAAAAAAAAAAAAATTTAATTAATTAATTAATTAATTTAAATTTTAATTTAATTTTAATTTGAATAAAAAAATTAATTTAAATTTGAATTTTAATTAAAAAAAAAAAAAAAAAAAAAAGAAATCTTTCCTAGCGATATTAGCTCTTGTTTATCATCTTCTTTGTTTAAATCGTTTGAGCGAAATTTTGTGGGTTTGTTGTGGATTCTTCAACCTGTTTGTGAGTGTTGGTGTATGAGCTTTACTCGTTCTCATCACCCACATCTGCTCTGGTTAATCTTGAGATCGAAAGAGCTTGTAGAGAATCAAGAGTCCAGAGGAATCAATATCAACGAGACCATGGCGGACCAAAGGCAAGAGAGAGATGAATAACAACAATGGGAATGTCAATAATGGAAATAATAGGAACAATAATTTTGATGAGGGGCAGAAACGAGTATTATAACGATCCCGGTTTTACGAGGATCGGGAATGTATTATGCATGCTCCCATTCCAGGAACCACTATGAATTCAAATCAAGAATGATTCAAATGCTACCAATTTTCCATGGGTTAGCAAATGAAAATCCATACGTTCACTTAAATGAATTCAACGGGTATGCAAAATGTTCGAGTCCACAATGTCACGATGAGATAGCGAAGCTCACTCTTTCCGTTCTCTTTAAGAGATAAGGCAAAACATGGTTCTATTCCTTAGAACCACAATCTATTCGAGTTAGGCGGAAATTTGCATCGCCAGTTCCTTAAAATATTTTCCCATGACTAAGGCCATTGAATTGCGTCGGAAGATCCGTTCTTTTCCCAACAACCTCTGAAACATTCCATGAATGTTGGGAGCGTTTAAGGAATTGATCGAAGTTGCCCAAATCATCAAGTTCCAAGGTGGCAACAAGTCCAAAGTTTTACAATGGTGATTCAAGAGAGAGCGCATGGTTGATGCATCTTGTGGTGGATCTTGTGCCACGAAAAGGCGACGAATTGTGGGCATTGTTTGAAAAGTTATATCAAACTTGATACAAAGTGAGACCTTGGGAACCAACTTGAACTTGGCACCAAATCTCATGTGTTGACAAAAGGCGGATTGTATGCGATGTCAACAATAATGCCTCAGATCTCTCAACAAAGTTTGACATCTTGTCCAAGCAGATGAACATGTTGTTAGTCGCTACCAAGCAAGCTAAAGCTCCTGTCATTTGTGTTCAATTTGTGACCACCGGTCATATGGCTAATGAGTGCCCTACTACCTTGTCATTCTTCACGATGAACCTAATCCTCAAGAGCGGTAAATGTGACTCAATCTTATCGGTGGCGGGGTAGAAACATGTACTCCAATACCTACAATCCGGAATGGAAAAATCACCCCAACTTAGGATGGGGTGAATCGAATAAGCGGCGGGTAAACCCAAAACATAGAGCCAACACAATGGGTGGACAACAACCTTTTCAACCAAATTTTCAACACAATTTTTAGTCCAGAATTTCCGGAATTCTAATTTCCAGCGAATTCCAATTTCAACAGAATGCTCAGTATTATCATCCAAATTACGACTCTGAAAAAATCGAATTTCAATCGAATCTTAATCAATCTCATGCGATTACTTGAAAGATTACGATGCGGAAGAAAAGCTTATCTGAAGCATGCAATCTTTCGGCAGATGATAATGGACCAAGTCGATCAATTGGCCAATCAACTGAGTCGTGAGAGGAAGGTAGGCTCCCGACCAACCCATCAATAATCCTCGAGGCCAAGCACCATCTGAGCGGGACCATCGAATAGTCAGCAGTTGAAAGGCATTTACGGTCTTTGAGAAGTGGAGAGGTTCATAATCAAGTGGAAATGCACAGAGAAGGCGATGAAGAAAGAGAAGCAATAGAGGAAAAGAATCGGAGAAAAGAAAGGAGAAAGGAAAAGGAAAGAGAAAGAAAGAGACAAAAGCGGAGATAAGAAAAGTGCAAGAGCAAGGAAGAGAGAAAGGAAAAGAAAAAGTAATAGAGGAAGAGTTTCCTTCAACCGTCCAACAAGGGCGTGAAAAAGAATCGGAAATGGAATGGCACCTTATGTCCCAAAGGCACCATTCCCTCAATGCCTAACTCCTCCATCTAGAATGGGAAAGGGCCAAACAAAAATGGAAGAAATTTTTGAAACATTCAAGCAAGTAAAGATAAATCTTCCATTACTTGAAACAATCAAACAAGTTCTGAGTCGCCAAGTTTTCAAGAGATTTGTGCACTCGGAAGAAAGAGCCGTACTCACGTTTCAAAAGTGTTCTAACAAATCAAAGTCGATTCGATATTGCGATTGAAACCCACGAAGCGAAAGACCACAGGTCCCAAGCTGTTCCATGTGTCATTGGTGGGCAACCAATTGGAAAAGCGTTATTGGATTTGGGAGCAAGTGTTAATCGATCCCATACTCAATGTCTGAGAAACTTCGGATTGGGTGAATTGAAACCCCCAGCGGTCACCTCCAAGCTGGCGGATAGATCGGAAAAGAAGACCGAGGGTGTTATCGAGGATGTTTGGTTGGAATAGACAAGTTTGTCTTTCCAGTGTACTTCGTTGTCTTAGACTTCCAACCACCTGCGAAATCAATCAATCAAGTCCCAATTATTCTTGGGCGTCCGTTTCTCGCCACTGCCATCCCTTCGTTTTTTTGTCGCACAGGCGTCTTGCACGTTTCTTTTGGAAACATGAAAGTCAGGCTTAACATATTCCATGCGATGAACCATTTCCCTAATGAGGATGAGGTCGAATGTTTTACATCGATCGAGATGGGCGAAGTGGTGGATGAAGCATTACCATCAATGCTCACCAAAGAGGAATTTGAAATCGCTTTGTTAGCCATCTATGAGACAAAGGCTTGAAAGGAAGCAAAGAGAAAAGTCAAATTCATCATGTCAAGATGATAACTTATGTGAAGTTGTGACTAAGGTAGAACCACTACTCATCGAGGTAAAGGATGTCTTGACTCCATCAATTGAGCGACCACCAACCGTGGAATTGAAACAATTGCCTAAGTCCCTCAAATATGCTTTTCGGGACCTCGAAACACTTCCAAAGTGATAATTTCATCCACATTATCTAAGAACAAGAGAATGATTTGTTGAAGGTGCTGAAAGAGCACAAGGAGGCCATCGGATGGACCTTAGCTGATCTCAAGGGGATTGACCCATCAGTATGTATGCATAAAATACATCTGGAGGATGAGAGTAAACCATCGAGGGAACCACAGAGGCGACTTAATCCGAACATGCAAGAAGTCGCTTTTAAAGGAAATCATTAAACTCCTCGATGCCGGAATCATCTATCCGATCTCGATAGTGAATGGGTTAGTCCAAAGACAAATCGTTCCGAAAAAGTCTGGAATTACAGTGAAAGAAACTACGGAGGGAGAATTGGTGCCCACTCGTGAAACTACTGGATGGCGTGTGTGCATTGATTATCGAAAATTGAACACAGCCACCAGAAAAGATCATTTTCCCCTTCCGCTCATTGATCAAATTCTTGAGAAGTTATGGGCAAGAGTTTTATTGCTTTCTTGATGGTTATTCGATACAATCAAGTGCCCGTTTTCGGTGATCAAGAGAAGACAACATTCACGTGTCCATATGGTACGCTTTGCATATCAAGGATGCCATTCGCTTATGTAATGCTCCGCCACGCTTCAACGATGTATGTTGGCCATATTCTCGGACATGATCGACAAATTCATCAAGTCTTCATGGACGACTTCTCGGTTTTGGAAAACATTTAATTCTTGTTTGAATCATCTTTCACGGTGTTGCAACGTTGTGTAGATTCCAAACTTGTTCTCGGTGGGAAAAGAGCCATTTTATGGTTCAACAAGGAATTGTGTTGGGGCATATTGTTTCAACGAAAGGAATTGAAGTTGATAAGGCGAAAGTCGACTTAATTGCAAATTTACCACCTCCTAAAAGTGTTCACAAATTCGATCATTTTTGGGGCATGCCGATTTTATAGAAGATTCATTAAGGATTTTAGCAAGGTGGCTAAACCATTGTGCACTTTGCTTGGCAAAGATGTTCCTTTTGATTTTGATGAGGATTGCATAAAGGCATTCGTAAAATTGCGTGAACTCTTATCAAATGCACCAATAATCCAACCACGGATTATTCTTTACCATTCGAACTCATGTGTGATGCATCCGATTATGCGATCGAATGTCTTAGGGCAAAGGGTGAATAAATTACCTCACGTAATTTATTATGCTAGCAAGACATTAATTGATGCCCAATCAATTACACCACCACCGAGAAGGAATTATTAGTGTGGTGTATGCTCGACAAATTCCGCTCCTATTTGCTTGATCGAAAATAGTGGTCTTTCGCACCACTCGCTGAAATATCTTTTAGCAAAGAAGGATGCGAAACCAAGGCTGATCCGTTGGATCCTGCTTCTCCAGGAATTCAACTTTGAGATTAAAGATAAAAAGGGGGTTGAGAACGTTGTGGCTGATCATCTGTCTAGAATTCTGCCTGAAGAATCATCTATACCTGAGACCATCCGTGACACATTCCGGATGAACATTTGATGGCAATTGATGTAGCTGGTGCAAAAGTTCCGTGGTTTGCTAACATCGTGAATTATCCGTCATCGCGTAATTCTACCGAGTGGGTAAGAATGATAAGAATCTCTTTTTCTCCCAAATAAAATACTATTTCTGGGATGAACCATATTTGTTTAAATTCTACTCGGATCAGATCATTAGGAGATGCGTGCCAGAAGACGAGCAACTAAGCGTCCTAAATTTTTGCCATGCTGGGGCCTGTGGAGGCCATTTCGGAGGACAGAAGACCGCACAGAAAATCCTTCAAAGCGGATTCTACTGGCCCTCAATCTTTCGTGACGCTGCTCAATACTGCAAGGAATGCCAACGGTGTCAACAGCTTGGCAATATTTCACGACGAAATATGATGCCCCTTAATCCAATTCTGATTGTTGAAATTTTCGATGTTTGGGGGATTGACTTTATGGGTCCTTTTCCACCATCCTTTGGGTATTCATATATTCTGGTGGCTGTTGACTATGTCTCCAAATGGATTGAAGCTGTGGCAACCCGATCAAATGATCACAAGGTTGTGGTCAAATTTCTGAGAGAACATGTGTTTAACCGATTCGGGATCCCAAGAGCAATCATCAGTGATGGCGGTTCGCATTTTTGCAATAGCCATTTTGCCACTTTAATGAAGAAGTACGACGTCACTCACAAAGTCGCTACTGCACCATCCATGACTAGTGGTCGTGGAAGTGTCTAACCGGGAAAACAAGCGAATTCTAGAAAAGACGGTACGACCGGATAGAAGAGATTGGTCAAACCGGCTATCTGATGCTTTGTGGGCCTATCGTACTGCATTCAAGACACCGATCGGAATGTCTCCCTTCAGAATTGTCTACGGGAAGGCATGTCATCTTCCTGTCGAATTGGAGCATAAGGCATTCTGGGCGATCAAACGATTTAATTTCGATATGCAAGCAGCAGGGTCGAATCGAAGGTTACAGTTGAGTGAATTAGAAGAGTTACGCTACGATGCGTATGAAAATTCAAAGATGTACAAGGAAAGGTACAAACAGTTGCACGATCAATTAATTTCTAAGGAGTTTCATGTTGGCCAAAAAGTTTGGTTATTCAATTCCCGACTTAAGCTTCATCCTGGGAAATTGAAATCTAGATGGGAAGGCCCGTTTCAGGTTGTTTCCATTAGTGAGCACGGTGCAATTGAAATTCAAAGCCTTCAGGACAATCGAGTTTTCAAAGTGAATGGGCAAAGACTCAAACCAATGTTTGAGCCGATGACCCAGTTTAAGATTGAGGCGATGCACCTTAGTGATCCAGATTCTTGATCAATGAAGAGGTCGATGTCGACACTTAAACTCGCTTTCGGGAGGCAACCAAAGGTGTTGTTTTATTTAGGAGTTGGACACAGGTTTAGTTTAGGATTTAGGATTTATTTCTCTTTTCGTATGTTTAGTTCTAGAATATTAGTTTTAGTTTAGTTTAGGTTATTTTTAATTTCCAAATTAGTGTAGCCACATTACCTTCAATCTATTTTTGGTCATGTTCTAATTTGATGCCCATATTCTCTCAGACCATCTTTGTGTTGAGGTACTTTTCAATGTGTTTGGGGTACCTACTTATTTCAAACAATGAGGACATTGTCATTTTTAGGTTTGGGGGTATGTATGATTATCTATCTTTCATCACTTATTTTGATTTTCTTTGAAAAAAAAAAAAAAAATTTTGGAACCATCATACATGATTTACTTTGCAATAGTTTTCAAACTTTAGTTGATGATGCATGTGAATTTAATTTTGAGAATATTGATGTCATATTTTGAATACTTGTATCTAGGATGATGAAGCTTAATGTGATAATTTGTGGATGACTCTGAAATTCATGCTTAGAATTTTTGCACTTATACCAAGCTAAGACTTAGAAATCGATGAACTATTTTGAACGTTGAATCTTAGGTTCTTAGTGGAGACTAAACCCAGTAAGCTTTAGAGCTAATTTCCCGTCATTGATGAGTGAATATATAAACTCGGAGTTTTCTTTGAATCTAATTATTTTGCATAATCTCATACATTTTATTTTGGCTTGTGACTTTGCATGATATCAAATTCATATTATTGTGTTAGAACGTACTGTATATCTACTCAAGACAAATAGGCAAGGTTACCATCTTTTAAGGAAATGATTGAAGGCCATCTTTGGCTCGTTTGTGCTTAAAATGCCCACCTCATATAAATTTATCCTTCTAGTACTTTGAGCCTTTATAGAAAAATTTACCCTTATACATTCTTTGATAAGCCACGTTAACTTTAACCCTTCACAATTTAAAATTTAGCTTTACCCTTCTTATTTCGAGAAATTAGGAACGAGGGATGAAAATGACGAAAAGAGAGTAAGTGGAGAGATAATGAGTTATGGTGTTCTTGAGAGTGTATGGCAAATATAAAAAGAAAAAAGGGAGAAAAAAAAAAAAAAAAAAAAAAAGGAATGAAAATGAGGTGCTTCAAGAAAAGGAAATTCAAAAGAGAAGAAAGAATGAGAAAAGAAAATATTGAAAAAAAAAAATGGTGAGAAATTAGAAAAGAAAAAAAGAAAAGAAGAGAAATAAAAAAAATAAAATAAAAAAATCGGTTAGTTCCTTTTCCAATTTCTCGTAAATTTTGAATCACAATCTTTCTTTCTTACCCTTACGAGCCCCATTACAACCCTACAAAAGACCTTCATGATCCGATCTTGCATTGTAAGCTGTCTTGTGGAGAGTCAATATATAATACTTATGACACTTGATATGACATGCTTAGGATATACAAGTCTATGTTCTTATGAGATTTATTTTTGTTCATTGATTGCATCGTGTTTCATTTATCATGTGAGACCTTTTTATTTGCTTTGTATTGATCTCTCACATGTGCGAAAACTTACCAATCATCGGAGTGATTTTATTTTGAGAGTATACCTAAAGTGAGGATTGAGTCAAGACAATGATCCGATGATTTCCCGCTTTGGACTAGTTCGAGATGGATGAATCTTGGTTTTGGTATGCACACACTACAATGCTTTAAGCATGAATGGATGAGTTATCTAACGATTTGGAGCATTAGACTAATTTGAATGGATATTGGTATGATTAGTGTAACATTGTTATTTAAAATTGAGAATTTGCATGTTGAATTGATTATTGATTTTGAGCTTTGAAGTTAAATATATGTTATAAAAATCAGATTTTGAAAACTCAATTTTACCGATGGTTTGAAATTTTTGGAAGTTTGTGGGTAACTTCACTGCAAACCCTCAGGAGACACAACTCCTCCACTAGGGATCACCTAGGGGTTTAAAGGCTTGTTGCACATGGTAAGTGCAATCGTGTTCCCTACGAAAGTGGCATTTAAATTTTAGGATGTTAGTTTGATTTGCTTTATATTTCTATCATTCTCTATGCTCGAGGACTAGCAAAGTGTAGGTTTGGGGGTGTGATGAGTAGTGAAATATGATGATATTTCACCCCTAAATACCTATATTTAGCCGTCCGATGAAGGCTATCTGATGAGATTTGCTAGATTTGAAGTGTTTCAGGTAAATACAGTCCAAGTTTCTAAAACAGCCCAAGAATCCCGAAAATAATGTCAAAACACTGCTATTTTGGGTCATTGAGAACTTAGTGCGACTTGCAGCTCAATTTGGACCTTCAAGACGTCAGATTCAGGAAATTGCTAAAACATAAAAGTTGTAGAGCTCGTCGTCAGCTTTCCAACGCTTCAAGAATCACCTCAATCCGAGTTCGGTACAGAAAATTATGAGCAAAATACTGAGGCAGTATCTGATGCAAAGCTAGGCGGGAATTCACGAAAATTACTCTTAGATGTCAATCGAGAGAGGTATTAGGGTAAGGCTATTATAAAAGGGGAAGCCACGAGTTTCTTAAGGGGATTTTTTTTTTGCAATTAGAATATTATTCATTCTTTCTTTTTAGTTTTTAGGGCTCTTCACTTTGGGGGAATATTTTCTTCATCTTTTCAAGTCTTCTTCTCTCCTTCTTCTAGGGTTTATTCAGGGTAGATTGTACCTAGGATTTGCATTATTTTTCTCTGAGAAATTCATAGATTGTATTTAGGAAAAACAATTGCAAATATCTTTTGGAAGAAATAAAAGAGGAATGACTTTGAAAGAAAAAGGAGATCAAACACCAAAGATGAGCGGCTAAATCAGTAGATCGGGGAAGATGCGATCCCCAGATAAGTACCCATGTTTATGATTAATACCGCAGTCTATTATTGTTATCATGGAATCGTTTTGCTCAAAGTTTGTGTGATTGAAAATATTTTTAATGCTTTGTTATGACCGTTGATTGCGCTGTATCAAGTCGTAATCGCTAGATCGACCTCGCAGTCGATCTAGGTCAGAGCGATTATGTATGATTGTCGGATCTAAATATCATGAGATACGCTTATGCTTTTTACATGACTCATACCGCAATGTTAGGCTGAGTCATTGTTTTTAGATAGGGTATGCCGGATTGATGATCATATTTTATTTCAAGTCATTTTTCTAGATGAATGATGGTGTGAATGATGATTTAATGAAACTGTGGGTTTTAATGATAGAAAAGGGGTACGAATCTGGGGTAGCATATTCCTTGATCTCATTTTAATATTGTTCGTAGATTTATCAGTAATTAATTGTTTAGATTAATTTATTTTTCTGCATTTAGGAAAAGTGCGTTAAGTTTTTGGTAAAATTGAATCTGCCCTTTGGTACTTCCTTAGGGATGTTTTTAAAATCTCTAAAAGAATTAATTAAAAATTCACGTTTCCCTGTGGGTTCGACACCCCTGTTCTTGCCATACTGCAATAGATCTTGTGCACTTGCAAGGGTTACATTCTAAATCGATCAGGGAACTTGTTTCTAGACCTTCAAACATTAGAATCATCGGTACAAAATGGATTTTTAAAAATAAAACTAATGAAGATGGTAAAATCATTAGAAACAAAGAAAGATTGGTGGCTCAAGGGTACACTCAGGTTGAAGGTATTGACTTTCATGAAACATTTTCACCTGTAGCTAGGCTTGAGTCCATTCGCATAATCTTAGCAATGGCATGTCATTTAAAGTTTAAATTATACCAAATAGATGTAAAGAGTGCATTTTTAAATGGTTTTTTGACTGAGGAAGTGTATGTGGAACAACCCAAAGGATTTGAAGATCCACATCATTCTCATGATGTTTTTAAACTTAAAAAGGCATTATATGGCTTGAAACAAGCACCTCGTGCTTGGTATGATAGACTCACAAAATACCTAATCACTAATGGTTTTAAACGTGGTAGTGTGGATAAAACGTTATTTTTGAAAGAAGAATCATCTAATTTAACTGTTGCTCAAATTTATGTTGATAACATTATCTTTGGATCCACATTAGACTTAAATGCTCATAAATTTCAAACTCTAATGAGCAATGAATTTGAAATAAGTTTATTCTGTGAGTTAAATTGCTTCTTAGGTCTCCAAATAAAACAATGTTCCACTGGCATTTTCATTTCCCAATCTAAATATGCAAAAGAACTTGTTAAGAAATTTGGTTTAGAATCAAGTAAACCTGCCCGCACCCCTATGAGTACATCAGTGAAATTGACAAAAGATGTAAATCGTAAAACTGTAGGGGATACACTTTATAGAAGCATGATAGGTAGTCTTCTCTATCTTACTGCTAGTAGACCGAATATTGCTTACAGTGTGGGTATGTGCGCTAGATTTCAGGTAGCCCCTAAGGAGTCTCACCTAACTATTCTTAAACGTATCATCCGTTATGTTAACGGTACATTAGAGTTAGGTCTCTGGATCCCTTCAATACCACATCTCATATCATTGGTTTTTCCGATTCTGATTGAGCCGGTAACTCTGATGATCGTAAAAACACTAGTGGTGGTTGTTTTTATATCGGCAATTGTCTTGTTTCTTGGCTCAGCAAGAAACAAGCTTCGATTTCTTTATCCACTGCTGAAGCGGAATATATTTCTGCTGGTAATGGGTGCACTCAACTCTTATGGATGAAGCAAATGTTGTCTGACTATGAGATTTCTCAAGGTGTAATGACCTTATTTTGTGATAACACCAGTGCTATTTGTATTTCTGAAAATCCTGTACAACATTCTAGGACTAAACTCATTGATATTCGACACCACTTCATACGTGATTTGGTGGAAGATAAAATTATTCTCCTGGAGCACATAGACACACAATTACAATTGGCAGATATTTTTACAAAACCGTTGGATTTTGATCGATTTGAATTTCTTCGAAAATCCATTGGTTTATGCTTCATCGATTAATCATTATTTCATCACTTATATATATATATATATATATATTTTTTTTTTGCACATATTTTTTTATATAATTCTGTATGATACATTCCAAAGTTTCATACGTGAACATGTGATAAAATTTCCTAAGAATGCATTTGTATTATTTTGAGTTACACTTAATTGGCTTTTATTCTGTATCATCAAGGTATTTTTTATTATCGTTAGTATATAAAGAAATTTTTTTTATCAATAGCCATTGCAACAAGCTTATGTTCTGGGTATAATGTTGAATTTTGGCTTATATGTTCAAATAATGTTTTGTATTCTTCTAATTTCTCTTACAGTTTGCCTTTTCAACTCGAGTTAATAAGCCCGTGGAGTATTCTATACTTAATGCCCTAAGTCAACTGAATTAGGAGTCATTGGCCTAACCCTCGCTAAATGAGTTGAATAGAAAGCAAGTAAATTTCAGATTCAATATTCAAATTTTCTTTCACTCTACCTTGTTGCCTAATTGACTTGAGCAAGTAAAATCGTTGGGATTTCTTAAAATCTATTGCCCTAAACTAACTAGTTGGGAGTCAATGTTCTAAAGCTCATTAAAAGGGTCTTTTAGAAAGCTTTAAAAGGTGTGAGTGTCATTTCATTTATGAAGAACATTTAAAAAAAAAAAAAAAAAAAAAAGCTTAAAAGGAGTCTCAATATTATTTGGACTATATGTTTTTGTTGCAATTAACTTTGATTCTTAAAATCTTCCTTTGTTAACTATCATTTTTCGTAAAGTAATACCTATGATGTGTATTGAAAATAGTGAATTTTAAGCTACTCTAATTGCTTCGTATGCATTTTAGGATGTTTTAACTCTTTCACATGAAATTTTATTAGGTATTATGAAATTTTCTTTAAAAAAAAAAAAAAAAAAAAATTGAAATAAATTTCTTAAGTGTCACGGATGTCCGTGGTCTCTTCACGGACGTCCGTATTTTCAACCCCTTACTACCAATTTTTTTCCGACCGTCCGTGAATCACTACGGACATCCAGACTTCTATAGGTTTTCTGGCACTTTTCCACGGACGTCCGGGAATCACTACGGACGTCCGGAAGATGAACCGTTTCCAAAGTTCGAACGGTCTTTTAGCAGTTATTGCACCTAACAACTGTCATTCATTCACGGACGTCCATGCATGTCTCTACGGACGTCCGTCGGTTCAAATTCCAACGACTTTCTAAAACGGTTAAAATTTTCTCCCACGGATCTCAAGGTTTTACGGACGTCCGTGATCTTCTTACGGACGTCCGTGCAAATTTTTTTAAAACCGGTTTTTTGAACCGTCTTCTTCATTTTCTACTCAAAATTTTTTCCACTCTTTGCTTCCCATTTCAACGAAAGATAAAGAATGTCTCTAAATAGGAAAAACTCTAAGAAATCTAAAGGTTCTTCCTCTTCTTCATCGCATGAACTTCAACGTTTTCCTTCTAAAAGCCATGAAGAACGCTTTCAACGTCTATTTCTTACTCGAAACCTCATAGTCGAACGGGTTGTTCTTGACAAATTTCTCAGAGATCATGATTTGTATGAGATGTTTGCTTCTCGGGGTTGGCTTTCACTTCTTTCTCTAATTGGCTCCGCTTACATCGATGTGGTTCGGTGTTTTTATGCTAATCTCCTCAACGCCAAGATAGTAGAGAGTAGGATGGAGTGTTATGCAGTGACATACGTTTTTGGTAAGCAAATCACTTTTTCTCCTTTGCTTATCTCTGAAATCTTGGGCATTCCTTTAAATGATAATGGGTATAGTTATCCTGTAGATGAAAGTCAAATTCAATCACTGTTTAGTCCTTCCACCGTCTATGACTATGTGTGCAATGAACCGTCTCAACTCACTGGAATTGCATTGCACTATACTTCCTTGAAAATGAAATTTCAATAGTTTCGCCACGTTCTTTTTGCCACTCTTACACCAAGAGTGGGAAATAAAGATCAAGTGCTTGAGACATTATTTATCTAATGTTCCCGTTAGACAAAAATCGTCCTTTGTGTGTTTCTTCAATTATTTTTGAATTAATCATTCGTCGCATGAGGGATGATACCTCTAAAATGTCTCTTCCTTTTCTTATAATCATTAGCAAGATTGTTGAGTCTCAAATGACTCTTCCTTCTTTTCTGGCTACTTCTAGAGCCATGGCACCATTAGGTAAGTTAAAAAAAATTAGGAAAAGGGTTAGACTAGATTTGGACGATGTTGAATTTATAGATGAAACGTCTGATGAGGATGAGGTAGAAGATATTCCTGCTCAAGAAGATCTTCGTCAAGCTGCTGCTGCACCTCCACCAGTTCCTCCGTATCAGGGTCAAGAGGGTCATTATTATGACCAACATTTTGATAGGATGCATACTGAGATACAACATATGAATTCTGAAATTCAAAACTTATCTAATCGGATTGAAACTGGTTTCAATATCTATGGGGAGCAAATTTCTTCGCTGCAAATGACAATGATTGATGGTTTTGAAGCGATGATGAATCATTTTAACAATGTCTTTCCGCCTCCAGGAGCACACTTTCCGCCTCCTGAATGATGTTTATTTTGTTGTAATGCTGTAATTCTGACAATATATTTTTTTTGGTTTGTGGATACATTATGTTTGGTGATTCTGAAGAACTTTGGTTAATTTTTTTCTTTTCATGTCTTAATCTTTTCAATTTTAATATGATGTGAAAAGTTTTCTTCATTTGTGCTTAACTTCAGAATTTATATTTGAATGTAGTTTCACTGGTTATATGTACCCTTTGTCACATTATGACAAAAAGGGGGAGATACTCTTTATATTTCACTTGTGCTATTAATGTGTTCTATGGTTAATTCAACAGGTGAAGAGCTACAATTCAAAGATCAATTTCTAATATAGTGTTAAGGTTACACTTTTACTCAAAGATCAATTTCTTATATAGTGTTAAAGTTACACTTTTACTTGGCAAATAGTTAGGGGGAGTAAATAGAGTTGTAATTTCAGCATTTGCATTCTAGATTGATGTATAGGACTTACATGAGAAATGAATGTATTGTAATTTTTATTTTTTGGATATTTGTAAACTGTTTTTTGTCATGATTGTGACAAAGGGGGAGATTGTTGGTGTGATATTTTAATGTAATGTTTTACTCGCAAGTGCACGAATCGGTTTGTATATAGTGGGTGCGGAGTACGAGATCGTTCCCACGAGGACTAATTTTGAAATATCTAAAAGAGAAAAGCAATTCTAGAAATCTATGAAGATCTAACAGTATTCTACCAGTTTTATGATTTAAGCGGTTGATGAGACGGTAATTAATGACTACAAACGAAAATTCAATTGATAATTCAAAAATAAAAGTGAAGATGATGATAAAGATGAAGATACTAAATCCTCCCATCTTTGGTCCGTTCTTCCTATAATATAAATCTAAGGGTTAAATTATGAGATATTCATTAGTAACAAACATCTTTTATGGAAGATCAATGGTCAACACCCTAATAGGTTCCGCGTTGCATCCCTGCAATCAGGACTTAGATGATTTTCATATATAGATCTGGGATCAAGGGCACGCTAACACACATGATCTCGTGTTCAAATAAAAATCATCCCCAAGGTGGGTGAAAATTTCAACAAGAATACCACTTATAAATCAAATCAAGGGTACACTTTATTCGATTAGGGATTATTTAAGATAAAATTACCATTACGTAACCAAGATCCGTGGCATGGCTCGCACACTCGATCCCGTAACATAATCGTAATTAGATCCACACGATGAAAGCAAAGACCATAACAATGATTGGGTAAAATTACGTCAGATCCGAGATCTCTGCATGGCTCTACACGCGATCCCGGTTAGTGGCGGGGATTTTATCCATTCATGATAGCACAACAACCATAAAATAAAATCTCATATTTTAATCATAAATTTATATTATTAAAAGTACATCCCTCGGATGAGAATCATTAGATCCCCATCCCTATAAATTTAGCCACACATATTGTAAGTAAATGACATAAATAAATAAAGACGGGAAAATAACATTAATTAAAATTACCTCAAACTTTAGAATAAATTACGTTGATCCACAAATATGATGATCTTCAGAAACAAACTTAATGCAGAAATAAACTTTGAACAAAATTTAGAAATGAGTACTGAAAAATTGAAGGGAACAAAGCTCTCAAAAGAATAATAATACTTCCCTATTTCTATGTCTAACTATGAAAAATAATGGCTAAAAACTAAGAACACTAAAAACTAAAACTCTTTCCTAAAACTAATTCCTACGTAATTCTAATTCTAAAAAGATATATTTTTCCGAAGTGTTTGAGTCGCTTTAACTAGACCCGTCGCGCGGAAGTCTCCCAAGCCACTATTTTCGGGTCGATTAATCGACTGTGGAGGTCGATGCATCGAGACAAAGAATCCCAAAAATCAGGTTTCGGTCGATCGTGTCAGACTCTAATTCTGGCTCGATTAATCGACCTGTAGGGTCGATGCATCGACCCCAGAAATCCGTGAAATTCAACACTTCTTCTTGGTTCAGACACTGCTTCTGTATTTTAGCCATAACTTTCTGTCTCGAACTCGGATTGAGACGATTCTTGTGCCGTTAGAAAGCTGACGAAAAGATATACAACTTTCATGTTTTGACCATTTCGTAATTCGGCTGTCTTGAAGGTCCAAATTTAGCCACAAGTCGCACCAAGTTCTTGATTACCCGAAGTTGCAGTGTTTTGACATTATATTCAGAATTCTTGGACTGTTTTCTATACTTGGCTTGTATTTACCTGAAACACTTCAAATCTAATCAATCTCGTTAGATAGCCTTCATCGGACAGCTAAATATAGGTATTTAGGGGTGAAATATCCTCATTTTTCAGTACTCATCATACCCCCAAACTTACACTTTGCTAGTCCTCGAGCAAAGCAAACTAAAGAAAATAAATGCCACTTTTGTAGGGAACACGATTGCACTTAGCATGTGCAACAAGCCTTTAAACCCCTAGGTGATCCTAGTGGAGGAGTTGTGTCTCCTGAGGGTTTACAGTGAAGTTACCCACAAACTTTAATATATTTTTGAAATCATCGATAAAATTGAGTTTTCAAAACATGATTTTGATAACATATATACCATTCAAAAACAAAAATCATTAATCAATTCAACATGTGAATCCTCAATTTTAAATAACAATGTTATACTAATCATACTAATATCCATTCAAATTAGTCTAATGCTCAAATCGTTAGATAGCTCATCTATTCATGCCTAAACGTGAAGTGTGTGCATAACCAAACCAGAATTCATTCATCTCAGAACTAGTTCAAACGGAAAATCGTTGGATCTGTCATTTTGACTCAATCCTCACTTTAGGTATACTCTCAAAATATAAAGACACCGATGATGGATAGTTTTCGCACATATGTGAGAGGTCAATACCAAGCAAATAAAAAATCTCACATGATAAATGAAACACGATGCAATCAATGAACAAAAATAAATCTCATAAGAAGATACTTGTATATCCTAAGCATGTCATATCAAGTGTCATAAGTATCACATATTTACTTTTCACAAGGCAGTTACTAATGCAAGATCAGATCATGAAGGTCTTTTTAGGGTTGTAATGGGGCTCAGGAAAGGGTAAGAAAAAATTGGAAGTTGGGATTCAAAGTTTCTGAGAAATTAGAAAAGAAACTCCTTTCTTATTTTTGCTATTTCTCTTTTTTTTCTTTTCTAATCTCTCACTATTTTTTCAATATTCTTTTTTCTATTTTTCTCAACTCACTTTTTCTTTTGAATTTCCTTTTCTTGAAGCACCTCAGATTTTTCATTATTTTTCACAATTTTCTTTTTCTTTTTCTCTCCCCTTTTTCTTTTTATTTTTGCCATACACTCTCAAGAACACCACAACTCAAAGATCTCCCACTTACTCTTTTCGTTCACTCTCATCCCTCGTTCCTAATTTCTCAGAAATAAGAAGGGTAAAGCTGAATTTTCAGAAATGGTGAAGGGTTAAAGGTTAACGTGGCTTATCAAAGAATATATAAAGGTAAATTTTTTTCAATAGGCTCAAAGGGGTACTAGAAAGATAATTTTATTTGAGGTGGAGCATTTTAAGCACAAACGAGCCAAAGATGGCCTTCAATCATGTCCTTAAAAGATAGTAACTTTGCCTATTTGTCTTGAGTAGATATACAGTGCATTCTAACATAATGATATGAATTTGATTTCATGCAAAGTCACAAGTCAAAATGAAGTGTATGAGATTATGCAAAATAAGTCGTATTCAAAGAAAACTCTGAGTTTATATAGTCACTCATCAATGACGGGAAATTAGCTCTAAAGCTCACTGGGTTTAGTCTCCACTGAGATCCTAAGATTCAACATTCAAAACAGTTCATCGATTTCTAAGTCTTAGCTTGGTATCAGTGTAAAAATTCTAAGCATGAATATCAAAATTATCCATAAAATATCACATTAAGCTTCATCATCTTAGATATAAGTAATCAAAATATGACACTAGTATTCTCAAAATTAAATTCACATGCATCATCAACTAAAGTTTGAAAACAATCGTAAAATAATGTGCATGATGACTTCAAAATTAATTAATTTTTTTTTTTTTTTTTTCAGATAAAACATATAAATGATGTAAAATAATTAACCATACCCCCAAACCTAAAGATGACAATGTCCGCATTGACTGAAAGAAGTAGCGCACCCCCAAACCTGTTTGAAAAAAGTACCTCAACACAAAGTTCAGGTGCAGAGAATATGTGTATCAAATTGGAACATGACACAAAATATATTGAAGGGAATATGGTTCCACTATTGAGGGAATTAAAAACAATCTAAACTAAACAAAACAAAAATAAAAAGGAAAGAAAAAAAAACTAATAAATCCTAAACTAAACATGAATCCAACTCTGTTAATCATTGGCAGGCGGACCCATCCACCTCGGGTCACTTAAATCGATATTCTTAGGCACAGGGAACAATTTCTCCCAACGATCAAGGGGAAATTGATGAGACACCGCCGATTGTATGGATGGAGGTGGGGAGGCGAAAGTAGGAGATGAAGATGGGGGAGACGGTGACGGCATCACGTCAATTATCTCGATATCAGTATTGATGCACGGTGTAGGAGATTTGGAGCGATTTACCTTTTTTCGAGATGGTTCTCCCCAGTAAGGAATGATCATCGGATCGAGGTCGATGATTTCAACATTGTTGGACACAAAAGGGACGGTCCGATGAGAGTGGCGCCCCCGCTTTTTAGCAGTCTCCTCCATCTTTGATAATCGTGCTCTGGTGAGATATAATCGTCGGGCCATAAGAAAGATTATACAGAGTTAATGAAAAGTGAGCCTAAAGGTGAATATAAAGGGAAAAAAATATAGAGTTGGAGTAGGAGTGGAAAGACGTGTCCTGCAGAAAAGAAACAATGAAAAGTGTGGCAGTACGTCTAAGGGAGTCTACGGGCGTGAGAAAAGTGGCAAATTAGAGTAACAATAGGAGTGCCGTCGCAAAAAAACAAAAAAAACCAAAAAAACGGTGGGGTCGATTAATCGAACCCTGAAGGTCGATGCATCGACCCTTTGGGGGTCGATTAATCGACATGGGGTCGATGCATCGACACCCAAAAAATATTTTTATTTTTTTATTTTTTTATTTTTTTTCTAGAAACATAGGGTCGATTAATCGAACCCCTAAAGGTCGATGCATCGACCCTTTGGGGGTCGATTAATCGACAGAGGGATCGATTCATCGACTTCCTAAATTTTTTTTTTTTTCGCAAACAGTGGGTCGATTAATCGAGTATAACCCTCGATTAAGCGACACCATCTTGGCAGAGAGTTGAAATTTTGTGAAAATTGACTTTTTAAAAGTGTGTTCCAACTACTCTAAAGGCAACCGGTAATTTGCAAAATTTTGACACTCCCACACAGATTAGAAAACACACTTTTTCATTGATAAAGACGATGATTACAAGGACACTTCCGATTTGACTCCTAAAACAGCCTAAACAAAAGAAAGAAAAATAACACAAAACGAAAAATCCTAATCCTAGACTAATTAAACTAATCATCTCCATCCTCCTCGGCCTGGTGGGCCCTGGCGCGCATCTCATCATAACTATCAGGCCACATGCGCTGCCCGATCTGATGGAGGAAGGAACGATCATAGTGGCTATGGCGCAGGAGTGCACCATGTTGTCGCTGCTGCTCTTCTTATAAAGAGGTAATTTGGGCTTGAGCCACACACACCTCCTCGGGTCCTTGATCGTGCATGTTGGTCATCGGCGCAGACGCGGTACCGGCGCGGGTGGAGCGGGGCATCGCAGCGGGCATCGTGACATTCCCAAGAGACGACATCGCGGTTCCAGCAGGTTGCACCATAACGATAGAATGCAAGGTCCCCGATATCATCATCCCGGTAGAACGGGAAACGAAGAAAATTAAGCAACTTCATAACATAATAGGGGAAGTAGACCAACGGGGCTTCACCAGTTGAAGGTTTAGTGAGTTCGTCATGGCATCGCCACATGCCATCATGAATAATCCTGGGCACGTTGATCCATGAATTGCGGTGGGCCCCATAAAGTGCTTGAACCCGATCACCGGCAAGGCGCTGTAAACGTACGGGGACAAAGATTGCTACTGACCACACTATCCCAAAACAAAAGTGGGCGCGGCAACGCCGATCGCCTAGTGGCGATCCCAGAAGAAAATATGCCGCGGCACATCTCATTGATAATATCCTCCTGAGACTCGTCGAGTTCCTCACCCAGAATGTGATTGTGAGGGCGCTCGCATGAAACATTAAAGACCTCCGCAATGGTGTGCGGATAAATCGGGCGCGACCACCCATCAATTGTAATAGTGAAGTGGGCGGCGACTTGATTCTCGATGGAGGCGGGCACTCATGCCATATTCTGATAGAATAACCGAACAACGTGTTCGGACACTTTGATCATGGGTGGAGTGAGGAGAAAATGGGCATTGAGAGCCATCGCATAGGGGAGGGAAACGGCGCAGATAGGCAGTGCTTGAAAAGCCGCGAGATCAAAAACATATTCGGAACATTGGTCGCGGGTCGTGAAGCGACCACTTGGCTGATCACGTGGATGACCAGCAGGGCGTTGTACAAGTCTTTGCGGCGCGGCAGAGGTCGAAGCCATGATTGCACCGCAATGTCGAGGCGCCGAAAAACAAACTCAATAAAAACGAGAGATCGCTCCATTTAAATAGGCGCAAAGCGCGCCTCGACGACACACAAAATAATTGATTAATCGACCAAAAGTGTCGATTAATCGACTCCATTGAAAACGAGCGCGTCAGAAGTCCCGACGCATGGAAACACGCAACGTCTTTAAGTGAAAAGACGCAACGTACCGAAGTGGAAAAGTCGATTAATCGACGCACTTACTCGATTAATCGACACAAATCGAGGCAGATAAAAACCAAAAACGCATCTCCCGAAATAATAAGTCGATTAATCGATCTATAAAGAGTCGATTAATCGACACCAAATAAAAACAAAACTGACAGATTTTCAATACGGCACAAATTTCAAAATGTGCAGTCGATGCATCGACTCAAGGGGTCGATTAATCGACTGAAAAAAGTCAAAAACCGTCATAAATTCAGTCTCCTTGAAAAAGGAGACTCCATTAAATACTCTCGATTAATCGACCAAAAGGGTCGATTAATCGAGCACAAAGGGGTCGATGCATCGACATAAGGGGTCGATGCATCGATTCCAATTTTTTTTTTTTTTTTTTTTTTCAAACAGAGTCGATTAATCGATCCGTAAAGGTCGATGCATCGACCCTTTGGGGGTCGATTAATCGACATAGGTGTCGATTCAGCGACATCCTAAAATATTTAAAAAAAAAAAAAAAAAAAAAAAACAAAACAAAACAAAACCAAACGGAAAATACACAATTGGGTTGCCTCCCAATGAGCGCTAGTTTAAAGTCGATAGCTCGACCATGGGAATAGCTCAGTCAGGGTGAGCCAGTGGCTCACTCAAAGAAATAGTGGCAGAGAATGCAATCGCATTCTCAAGGAACGGTTTCAATCGCTGACCGTTAACTCGAAAAATATTCCCGTGTGTCGGGTTGATAATATCTACTGCCCCATTGGGGAGTATTCGAGAGATTTTGAAAGGACCACTCCAACGGGTTTTTAGTTTCCCCGGAAATAAATGAAGTCGGGAATTGTAGAGTAGAACTAGTTGACCAACAACGAACGATTTTCGCAGAATAGATTGATCATGAACCCGTTTCATACGGTCCTTATACGATTTAGCACAGTCATATGCATCAGCACGGATTTCCTCTAATTCATTTATTTGGAGACCCCTTTGGGTACCAGATTTCAGGAGATCGAAATTCAATGACTTAACGGCCCAAAATGCTCGATGTTCCAATTCAACCGGGAGGTGACATCCTTTACCAAAGACCAACCGATACGGCGACATGCCAATCGGAGTTTTAAATGCAGTTCTATACGCCCATAGAGCGTCATTCAACTTTAACGACCAGTCTTTACGGTTCGGATTGATTGTCTTTTCTAAAATCCGCTTAAGTTCCCGATTAGAGACTTCAACTTGGCCACTTGTCTGAGGGTGGTATGGTGTAGCAACTTTGTGTGTGACACCATATTTCTTCATTAATTGGGTGAACACTTTATTGCAAAAGTGCTTTCCACCATCACTGATTATCGCCTTTGGAATGCCAAAACGTGAAAACACTTGATCCTTGAGAAATTTGATCACTACTCTGTGATCAGTAGATTTACGCAGCGGCCTCTACCAATTTCAAACATAGTCAACACCGACAAGAATGAACGATTTCCAAACGAATTAAAAGGACCCATAAAATCGATCCCCAAACATCAAATAATTCAACTTCTAAAATTGGATTGAGGCATCATGTTGCGCTTTGAGATTCGCCCAAAGACATTTGATTGTGAGGATTTGCAATGTTGATGACAATCCTTAAATATCGACCAAAAACCACTTTGAAAGATCTTAGCGATCTTTTGGAACTAAAATGACCTCCAAGCTAACTCATGATGTAAACGAGATGATTCGTGGTTGCTCAGATTCAGGAATACATCTTCGTATGATTTGATCAGGACAGTATTTGAATAAGTACGGATCTTCAAAAAAATAGTGTTTCACCCGAGCTAAGAAAATAGATTTCTCATTCTTCGACCAATGGTGAGGTAATTTCTCGGTGACTAAGAAATTGACAAGATCCGCATACCAAGGTGGGCAATCTATCCTGAACAACTGTTCATCCGGGAAGTGCTCCAAGATCGGAACATGCTCGTCAGGTTTCTCAATAATTATTCGTGACAAGTGATCGGCCACCACATTTTCTGAACCTTTCTTGTCCTTGATCTCCAAATCGAACTCTTGCAACAACAAGATCCACCTAATTAAACGTGCCTTAGCGTCTTTCTTAGCGAACAGATAACGCAGAGCAGCGTGATCTGTGAATACCACAACCTTAGATCCTAATAAATAGGATCAAAATTTATCCAACGCGAAAACTACCGCCAAAAGTTCCTTTTCAGTGGTCGAGTAGTTCAACTGGGCATCGTTGAGAGTGCGACTCGCATAATAGATTACATGCAGTAATTTTTCTATTCGTTGCCCCAAAACAGCTCCAATTGCATAATCAGAGGTGTCGCACATAATTTTGAACGGGAAGGCCCAGTTCGGAGATTAAATTATTGGAGCTTTTATCAATTCGGCCTTAATGGTTTCAAAGGCCCGCAAACATTTATCATCAAAGATGAATGGGGCATCTTTTGAAAGTAAGAGCTGCGTGCTATCTTACTGAAATCTTTAATAACACGCCTGTAAAAACCGGCATGGCCCAGAAAAGATCTGATTTCCTTCACTGTCCTCGGTGGTGGTAGGTCGGCAATTAAATCAACTTTAGCCTTATCGACCTTAATACCCTGGGACGATATGATGTGTCCCAAAACAATGCCATCTTTAACCATGAAGTGACATTTTTCCCAGTTAAGAACAAGGTTCTTCTCCTGGCATCGTGCAAGCACTAGCGACAAATGATTCAAACAAGAAATCTGTTTCCATGTATCGAGAAGTCGTCCATGAAGACTTCAAGGAATCGCTCGACCATATCCGAAAAAATACTCAGCATACATCTTTGGAATGTAGCTGGTGCATTACAAAGCCCAAACGGCATTCGTCGGTAGGAGAAAGTACCAAAAGGACATGTGAAAGTGGTCTTCTCCTGATCCTCCGGTGCAATGACTATTTGGTTATACCCGAAATAGCCATCGAGAAAGCAATAGTACTCATGCCCGGCCAATCTTTCTAACATCTGATCGATAAACGGAAGTGGAAAGTGATCTTTCCTCGTCATCAAATTTAACTTCCGATAATCAATGCACACTCTCCACCCTGTTTGAATTTTTGTAGGGACCAGTATGTTTTCTTCATTCTTCACCACTGTGATTCCCGATTTCTTAGGGACCACTTGTGTGGGGCTGACCCATTTACTGTCCGAGATGGGGTATATGATTCCAGCATCTAAAAGTTTGATTACCTCATTTCGGACCACATCTTGCATTATAGGGTTCAGTCTCCTCTGTGGTTCCCTAGAAGGCTTAGCATTGTCTTCCAAATGGATTCGGTGCATACACACCGTCGGACTAATGCCTTTGATATCTTTTATCGACCAACCGAGGGCACTTTGGTGCTTTTTAAGCATATTCATGAGTTGGCCTTGCTGATTCGCATCCAGTGTTGATGATATTATAACGGGTTGAGTTTCATTCTCCCCCAGGTAGGCATACTTGAGATTTTCAGGAAGAGGTTTAAGTTCTAAGGACACTTTCTCTTCCTCTTTCGGCTTTTCCTTGATTAATTCAATTTGAGTTCCACACTCTATTTCAAGTTCTTCACCCAGATGTGGTGTGGAGTCCAACATGTGATTTACTTCTTGGATTAATTGATCCACATCGAAATTTTCTCCAAAATGCGCAAGACAAGCTGCTAAAGGATCTTCAGATTCAGATGCATTAAATATTTCCTCTACAATTTCATCAAGTATGCATGCTTGTGCATGTTCATCATCCTCCATGGGCTGCTTGGCAATATTAAAAATGTTGAGTTCCACTGCCATATTCTCGAATGACAGATTCATGATCCCATTTCGACAATTGATCAGCGCATTGGAGGTTGCTAGGAATGGTCTTCCTAGAATCACTGGAATATTATTCTTCAAATTTGATGCCGGTTCAGTGTCTAAAACAACAAAATCTATAGGAAAGTAGAAAGAATCCACCTTGATGAGGACATCTTCCACAATTCCTCGAGGGATCTTTACGGACCGATCAACTAACTGAAGGGTCATCGCAGTGGTCTTAAGTTCTCCCAATTCGAGCTCCTTATACACAGAATAAGGCAACAAGTTGACACTTGCTCCTAAGTCCAAAAGGGCCTGATCAATCCGGTTATCGCCGATGATGATCGAGATTGTAGGACAACCTGGGTCCTTGTATTTGATTGGGAGCTTTGCTTGCAACACTGAACTAACCAGCTCGGCTAAGAAAGCCTTTTTCGGAATATTGGTCTTTCTTTTGATTGTGACCAATTCCTTCAAAAATTTAGCATAAGCAGGTACTTGACGGATGGCATCCAGGAAAGGAATATTAATTTTTAATTGCCTGAAAATCTCATTTATTCCTTCCACATCACGATTTCTCAGTGATGCCATCAATCTTTGCGGGTACGGTGCTTTCGGAACAAGACTTTTCTTCTGTTCACTCTTGTCATCTGATATTTCTTTTGCTTGTACTTTGTCATCAATTTCTTCTCTCTCTTCAGATTTCTTCTCTCCATCAGACTCTTCCTCCTCCTCTGGCAACACTACTTTGTTATCGACCTGCTTTCCAGATCTCAACGTTGTGATCGCCCGAATTTTTTGTTGATTATCCTCTTGTGTTGAAGTTGATGTTTGTTCAACAACCATTTGGCCCCTTGGGTTAGGAACAGGTTGGCTTGGAAACGAACCTTTTTCTCTTTCACAGAGAAAGGATGCCAATTGCCCAATTTGGGTCTCTATTTTAGAGATTGAGGACGTGTGAGAATGAATGAGTTTCATCAGGTCCTCAGTAGGAGTTTGTGTACGTTGGCGGTGATTTCCCTGTGGGTTGTTAAATCCAGGTGGTGGAAATGTCGGTACAAAATTTTGTTATGGTTGGTTTTGATAACCTCCCATTGGCTGTGTAAACTGGAAATTCTGGTTCATTTGCCGTGGCTGCCCAACTTGATTTTGATTGTATTGAAATTGATTCGGGTTATTGAACCCTTGCTGCTGAAATTGCCCTTGACCGTAGTTCCGGCCATGCGGTCCTTGGTTGAAATTTTGTTGGGGATAAAAGTTCGTCCCCTGCTTTCTGGCTGCATTCTTTGATTATCTTGTTTCCATGAAAATTTGGGTGGTATCTCCATTATTTGGGTTATTCTCATTGAAAACGCTTTCCTTGATTCCCCATAATTATTCACAAGATTTAACTGCTTGGGATGTGTCTTCATGATAGTTCTGCATTGAAGGACAATCATCTGCCATATGCATTGGACTTGCACAAATTGAACATGGCTCAGGTTGTGTATTGACCATATGCACATTCTTTTTTACTTTCAATTCCTCCACTTGTTGAGTAAGGAAATCAATTTTAGCCATCAGATCTGGGGAATCCTTTACTACGTATAGTCCTCCTTTCTTGGTTGAACTCCCGGCTTGATCACGGGCTTTGACTGATTGTTCCCGAGTCTTTGTGAAATCCCAGTGCTGAGAATCCTCAGCTAGCTTTTCTAAGAAAGCATAAGATTCGGTTTCTTTAAGGCTCAGGAATCCTCCGCCATTCATTGACTCCACCAGATGTCTATTTGGTTGATTTAGTCCATTGTAGAAACACTGGACCAGTCTCCACTTTGAGTATCCATGGTGCGGACATTTGAGTAAGAGATCCATGAATCTATCCCAAGCTTCATATAATCTCTCATCTTCCTCTTGCGTGAAATCCGTGATTTCACGTCTAAGGACATTCGTCTTCGCCATAGGGAAGAACTTTGACAGAAACTTTTTGACCATCTGATCCCAGGTGGTTATGGATCCCGATGGTAGAGAATTTAACCATGCTTTTGCTTTATCCTTTATAGAGAAAGGAAATAAGCGCAATTAATGTATTCTTCAAATTTTGGTAAACAGATGAGCAGACTTCGACGAAGTCTTTAACGTGCTGGTATGGATCTTCTCGCTCCATGCCATGAAAGATTGGAAGGATTTGGATGACATTTGTCCGAATTTCAAACCGGCCACCAGGTGTGGCGGGGTATACAATGCATGATGGGGTATTTGTAGTTATCGGAGAAAACAGTTCTCTCAATGTTGGTTCTTCCTCTTGTTCGAGTTGCCCATTCATGTTGTCAGTCATATTGACTTCAGTGGATGATTCACTTAAAAATTTCTGCCTTGATCTAGCGTCCTTACGATTTGACCGACAGGCACGTTCGATCTCAGAATTTAACGGTTCTAAATTTCTTTCTTTAGAAGACCTAGTGTGCATGCAAATGATGCACAGAGTTGAGGTTTCAGGCAGGAAAACCTCAAAATTTTTTTTTTTTTTTTTTTTTTAATAAAAATCGATTGATCGAGTCACACTCGATCAATCGAGGCAAGGTCGATGCATCGACAATGGGGGTCGATGCATCGACTCCCAAAATATATATATATATATATATATTTTTAATTAAGCAGAAATACTATTTTAATCCTCGAAAATTCCTAAAATTTACTGTCTATCAAAAATTCAGATTTTATTAATTTAATCCCCGGCAGCGGCGCCAAAAACTTGGTGTGATATTTTAATGTAATGTTTTACTCGCAAGTGCACGAATCGGTTTGTATATAGTGGGTGCGGAGTACGAGATCGTTCCCACGAGGACTAATTTTGAAATATCTAAAAGAGAAAAGCAATTCTAGAAATCTATGAAGATCTAACAGTATTCTACCAGTTTTATGATTTAAGCGGTTGATGAGATGGTAATTAATGACTACAAACGAAAATTCAATTGATAATTCAAAAATAAAAGTGAAGATGATGATAAAGATGAAGATACTAAATCCTCCCATCTTTGGTCCATTCTTCCTATAATATAAATCTAAGGGTTAAATTATGAGATATTCATTGGTAACAAACATCTTTTATTGAAGATCAATGGTCAACACCCTAATAGGTTCCGCGTTGCATCCCTGCAATCAGGACTTAGATGATTTTCATATATAGATCTGGGATCAAGGGCACGGCTAGGCACACATGATCTCAGGTTCAAATAAAAATCATCCCCAAGGTGGGTGAAAATTTCAACAAGAATACCACTTACAAATCTGAAATCAAGGGCATGGCTCGGCACACTTTATTCAGATTAGGGATTATTTAAGATAAAATTACCATTACAGAACCAAGATCCAGGGCATGGCTCGGCACACTCGATCCCAGAACATAATCGTAATTAGATCCACACGATGAAAGCACAAAGACCATAACAATAATTGGGTAAAATTACCGTCACAGATCTGAGATCCCGGGCATGGCTCGGCACACGCGATCCCGGTTAGTGGCGGGGATTTTATCCATTCATGATAGCACAACAACCATAAAATAAAATCTCATATTTTAATCCTAAATTTATATTATTAAAAGTACATCCCTCGGATGGGAATCATTAGATCTCCATCCCTATAAATTTAGCCACACATATTGTAAGTAAATGACATAAATAAATAAAGACGGGAAAATAACATTAATTAAAATTACCTCAAACTTCAGAATAAATTACGTTGATCCACAAATATGATGATCTTCAGAAATAAACTTTGAACAAAATTTAGGAATGAGTACTGAAAAATTGAAGGGAACAAAGCTCTCAAAAGAATAATAATACTTTCCTATTTCTATGTCTAACTATGAAAAATAATGGCTAAAAACTAAGAACACTAAAAACTAAAACTCTTTCCTAAAACTAATTCCTACGTAATTCTAATTCTAAAAAGATATATTTTTCCGAAGTGTTTGAGTCGCTTTAAATAGACCCGTCGCGCGGAAGTCTCCCAAGCCACTATTTTCGGGTCGATTAATCGACCAGGGAGGGTCGATGCATCGAGCCGACAAAGAATCTCAAAAATCAGGTTTCCAGTGTCAGATTCGTGTCAGACTCTAATTCTGGCTCGATTAATCGACTTGTAGGGTCGATGCATCGACCCCAGAAATCCGTGAAATTCAACACTTCTTCTTGGTTCAGATACTATTTCGGTATTTCGGCCATAACTTTCTGTCCTGAACTCGGATTGAGATGATTCTTGAGCCGTTGGAAAGCTGACGAAAAGATCTACAACTTTCATGTGTTGACAATTTCGTAATTCGGCGGTCTTGAAGGTCCAAATTTAGCTGCAAGTCGCACCAAGTTCTTGATTACCCGAAGTTGCAGTGTTTTAACATTATATTCAGAATTCTTGGACTGTTTTCTATACTTGGCTTGTATTTACCTGAAACACTTCAAATCTAATCAATCTCGTTAGATAGCCTTCGTCGGACAGCTAAATATAAGTATTTAGGGGTGAAATATCCTCATTTTTCAATACTCATCAATTGTAAGACTTTTTGTTACCATCATGACCCAAAAATCAGTGTTGCTCCTTTAGGAAAAAGTCTTGCCAAGTAATTAAGTTTGACAAATTATTTTGTCAATATTGGACCCACGGTCGTCCGTAGTACACTCACGGATGTCCGTGGTCACGGACGACCGTGAGTGATTCACGGACGTCCGTGACCCTAAAACATATAAATTTTAGGTAGTTCGGACAGTTTGGTAACTGATCCGAAAATCTTCATTCTAAAATTTTTCTGGTCCAAATTTTGTCATTGAGATTACTTACCATCTTTTGATTTCATTCTTAAATCTCATTGATGTTTATGTGTCTTTACGATTTCTTGTTTGAGAGTGTAAGACTTGTGTGAGACAAGTGAACCTTCGCAAGAAACGTAGGTTGATGGAAATGTTCACTATGGATAGTATGATGGTGAGAGGCTGTCATGTTTGGTGATTGGAGTGTTAGGGCATATCATTCCAAAGAAGCACTGTAAAAAAATTTTTGTTCATAGTGAATTTCTTTTTGGATCTGAGATAGATCCCGTGGTTTTTGCCTGTGATGGATTTTTCACGTTAAAAATGTCTTGCATACTTATTTTGATTGTGAGTAGATTTTAATTGATAAATTTAAGAAATTATATTAAAAATTCTAAATTTCTCAAATTTCAACCGTCTAAGACAGAAAACATTCTCCATCATTTGATTCAAAGCCGCCAATCAATTTTTATTGTAACATCAAGTGATGTGGCAATAACACCAACCTAAAAAATTGTGGTTGGCGTGATCTATTTTCCGTAGGCATAAAGTTGGTTCAAAGTCACGTTATTGAGACGTATGTGAATGGGAGTCCTTTTAAAAGCTACAATTCTGAAATGTGAAGAAGGGAGCTTATCTGTTAGTGTGGCTTAAAACGAGAAAAATGAGGCATGTAATGGGAGGAACAAACAAGGACGGTGGATTAATCAACTTTTCTATAATGAGCTGCCTTGTTGTGCAATGAGCCAATGGCTCATTCTGGATATAACCTCGTGGGAGTGAGCATTATAGACAAATTGAAAGGGCCAATGGGCTCGTTCGCAGTCTTATAGACAATGTATTGAGTCATATCAATGTGTAGCGAGCCTTGAAACATGTAGAGACTTTAAAGAGCATAAGAGTCTTTTCACATCTCGTAATCGAAATGACCTCACATCTGACGTACATCTGACAAGACCCAGCTCATTTTCTAGGATGACTGTAAAATGAGCCTGGCTCATTTATCAGACAGATTTCATAAAACTAGTTGACAATCTCATTGTTGAGTAGTCTTAAGGGGCCGGGCCTGGCCTTAAACATGTTGCTTATATTGGAATCCAAATATGGATCCATCGATCCATTCATCCATAATTAAGCCGTTGGATCTAGGCGCATGATCAATAAAAAATAATAAACCGATAATCTATAAATTAAATATATGTGCGCACCTTGAGTGTGAGCCATCAATAGTTAGTCGCCGATCTTCAACGATCTTCTCGCGTTCAATATCTCTTAGCACAATGGGGATGCTTTCACCAATAGGGAGGATTGAATTGTGTCGAGCAATCGTTGGGACCAGGCACCCCTTATATTTATAGCCAAAGAGTCATTTCCCATTAAGGACTTTAATTTCTAATTATAGTGTGATTAGAAATCACAATCATACCTTAATTAAAAGACTCACTAACTAGTTGCCTATTCTCTTCAAACTCACCGGAATAGCAACTACACATCTCAAAGTTGATCTTATACCATTCACAGGTCAACGAGTTTGACCATAGTGATAGCCACCAAAATAGAAACTTCTAACAGTCTCCCACTTGGCCAAACTATGTCAATAAACTTCGATTACCCAATGTTAGCTAACTTTATTTGAATGGTAAGTCACAATCAATCTTAATCAAAGTCTTTATTATCAGTCCGGTCCAGTGAGAATTTCAACATAGAATCAATGTAGTCAATATATCATGTCATCGATACATGACCGTTCATTAGTCACCGTATTGGAAGTCATCACCGACATGGATTCTAACTAGTATGATTTCACATAGATTGCAAGTTTACAAACTGAATGGTGATTACATGTTAACTCAATCTAATATTGGTCCTACTTTATTACCATCTACTGACACCATATGTTCCAAAGTTTTATTTGCATAAAAGTGGAAAAGAAAATAAAGAAGTTTTATTTCTGAATCAATTAAATAAATGTATTCACTCGCATATATCCACTCTCAAAGGCTATCAAAATTATCCGTTAACCCCATGCGCCCAACATGCTCCAAAAAGAGCTTGGGAGGTAAACCTTTAGTGAGAGGGTCAGCCAACATGAGTGTCGTACTTATCTTTTCAACAGATACAATTTAATTCTGAACTTTCTCCCTTACAACAAGATATTTTATATCAATATATTTGGAACCCCCACTAATCTTGTTGTTATTGGAGATAGTTATCGCAGCAGAATTATCACATAAGATTCCCAGCGGCTTTGAAATACTATCAACAACTCGAAGCCCTGAGATAAAATTCCTCAACCATATCGCCTCGCATGTTGTCTCAAAACATGCAACAAATTCTGTTTCTATAGTGGACGAAGTAGTCAGCGTTTGTTTAACGCTCTTTCAAGATATAGGTCCACCTGCAAGCATAAAAATATAACCTGATGTGGACCTACGAGTGTCTTGACACCCAGCATAGTCAGCATCTGAATAACCAATAACTTCAAGATTATTCGACCTTTTGTATGTGAGCATGTGTCTTTTAGTCCCTTGTAAATAGCGAAATACCTTCTTAGCTACTTTCCAATGATCCAAATCAGAATTACATTGATACCTACCAAGCATGCCAACTATATACGCTATGTCTGGACGAGTACAAACTTGTGCATACATGAGACTCCCAACTGCCGATACATAGGGAATTGTCTCCATCTGTTTTCTCTCTAGATCGATCCTGGGACTCTGAAGTAGACTAAATTTATCACCCTTAATGACAGGGGCAACAGTAGCGGAACAATTATGCATGTTAAACCTTTTAAGGACTTTATCAATATAAGCTCCTTGAGACAATCCCAATATGCCACGGGCTCTATCTCGATGAATCTCAATTCCTATCACGTAGGAAGCTTCACTAAGATCTTTCATATCAAAACTCTTTGATAAAAAGTTCTTTGTCGCATGTAACATGCGCAAATTACTACTCGCAAGTAAGATATCATCAACATACAAAACAAGGATGATAAACTTACTCCCACTGATTTTAAGATATATGCATTGATTCACAGTATTTTCTTTAAAACTAAAATTTAAAATGACTTCGTGAAATTTTAAGTACCATTGTCGAGATGCCTGCTTTAAACCATATATAGACCTTTTGAGTCTATAAACTAAATGACTCTCTCCCTCAACCTGAAAACTTTCAGGTTGTGTCATAAAGACATCTTCATGCAAGTCGCTATTTAAAAAAGCAGTATTAACATTCATTTGATGCAATTCTAAGTCAAAATGAGCTACTAATGCCATGACTATCCGAAAGGATTCATTTCTAGAGACAGGAGAAAATGTCTCTTTATAGTCTATTCCCTCTTTTTGAGTGAAACCTTTAGCGACTAACCTGACCTTGTATATTTCCATATTACCTTTGGAGTCTTGCTTGGTTTTAAATACCCATTTACAGCTTACAGCCTTAACTCCTTCAGGTAACTCATAAAGATCCCAGACCGAGTTATGTTTCATTGATTCCAACTCATCTTTCATGGCTTCGAGCCATTGAGTGGATTTGTCGCTCTTCATGGCTTGGCTAAAGGAAACAGGATCTGATTCCTTTCCAAAATCAAACTCACTCTCATTGAGGTAAACTATATAGTCATCAGAAATGACTAGCTTCTTTGCTCTCTCTTATCTACGCAATGGTTGATCATTGGCAGTCGCCATGGGAGCAAGAGTCTCCTCAATGTGGGGTGTTTCAATAGGTATAGCCACAGATGCATCAACACTTTCTTGAATAACTGGTGTTAGTGCCACTTTTTCTTAGATAAAAGGGATATGAATTATAACCTGATTCTCCTCAAAAGTGATTTTCGTAGGCTCAACACTCCCACTGTTCTCACGATCCTCAAAGAAATTGGCATGTCTAGTCTTAACAATCCGGGTACTATGAGTGGGGCAATGAAATCGATAGCCTTTTGACTTATCAGGGTAACCAATGAAATGACAACTTATAGTTTTAGGATCTAATTTTCCTAATTGTGGATTGTACACATTTACTTCAGCCAAACAGCCCCAAATGTGTAAATATCCTAAAGTCGGTTTTCTTCCTACCCATAGCTCATAAGGAGTTTTGAGAACCGCCTTACTAGGAATTCGATTCAAGATATGCACCGTTGTTTTCAAGGCTTCTCCCCACAAGAATATAGGCAACTTAGAGTTGCATAACATGCTTCTCACCATATCTACAGATTCTGTTCAGGTGTTCCCGGCATGGTGTATTGAGCGACAATGCCATGCTCTTGTAGATACAGGGCGAATGGTCCTGGATTGTGACCTGTTTCAAAGTATCTACCATAGTACTCTCCGCCTCTATCAGATCTCACAATTTTTAATCTTTGAATCGAGGTATAACTCAACTTCGGCTTTATAGATTTTAAACATATCCAGGGCCTCAGATTTCTCATGAATGAGAAATATATAATCAAAATGAGAATAATCATCAGTGAAGGTAATAAAATACTTTTGACCACCAATAGCTGGAGTTGGAAACGGTCCACAAATATTAGTGTGGACTATTTCGAGTAAACTCGTACTCCTGATAGCCCATTTCTTATTAGCTTTTGTGAGTTTTCCTTTAACGCAATCTACACAAGTAGTGAAATCAGAGAAATCGAGCGCATCGAGTATATCATCTTTAATTAACCTCTCCATTCTATCCTTAGATATATGGCCTAAACGTTTATGCCATAAAATGGAGGAGTTGTCGATTGTTCGTTTTTGTTTCTTACTAATTTTATCATTCACATACATAGAAACTAAAGATTGGGCGTAAGATGAATCCAAATTCAACTGATAAATATTGCCCACTAATGAGCCACCACCCACAATATCAAAATTAAATAATAGAGTAAACATATTATGTCCAAATTTAAATTCAAAACCTAATGAATCCAATTTAGAAATTGAGATAAGGTTTCTAGTGATACTTGGAATATAAATAGTATCAACTAAATCCAAAATGAAACCACTATCTAAAATGAGATGGAGAGTTCCAATGGCCTCCAAGTCTGCTTCTACTCTATTTCTGAGTTTGATGGTACGTTCGCCTTTACTTAGCTTCCTGCAGGATCGAAATCCCTGCATTGAATTACTTATGTGAATAGTGGCACCAGAATCTGTAATAGCCCAAAAAATCACACTAAACTATGACCTCGGGATCCATGCCCGATCGGTTATAGGTTTGACCAAATAGAAGTCCAATAGTTAGCATGGGGTGTGATGAATGGATGAGATGTGATGAGTTGAGTGTTTATGTGGTGTATGATGGAAAATGTGAAGTCACGTACACCTACTGCGGTGTATGTGTTCAACACACAGGGAGGGGGAAAGATAAAAGGGTTTAATAACCCTAAAATTCTGGAAATTGGTTGTTGAAGGAGTAAAGAAGAGAGAGAGAGGAGTAAGAGTTTGAGCAAGCATTATTGTGAGGGATTGGAAGGGGGATTCTAGCATTAAAGAGGCTGATTTAGCGAGGAGAATCCGTTCAAGCTAAAGCTGGAACCCTAGCCTTTCCAACCATGGATTTGAAATCAATTTGAAATTGATTGAAGGTAAGAGTTATGTAGTTTAAATGCATGGATTGTAAGGGTAAATAGTGGTTAGAAATAGGTGTAAAATGTCGGATAAAAGTGTAGAGAAATAGAGGAAAAAGAGTGGAAAAAGGTTAGGATGAACAGCTCAAAAGGGGCTGAATCTGGCAATTTCGATTAATCGAAATTGAGGTTCGATTAATCGAAATTGAGGTTCGATTAATCGAAATTCGCCAAGAAGTTGAAAAGTCAAGGAACCCGAGTTCGATTAATCGAACTGAATTTCGATTAATCGACTTTGGATTTCGATTAATCAATTTGAATATCGATTAATCGACTGGGGACCTCCAGTGGACCCCAGGGGCTGGAGGAAATGACTTGGGGAAAATCGACTAATCGAAATGGGATTTCGATTAATCAATTTCAAATTTCGATTAATCGATTTGGGATCGATTAATCGATTTTGGGAACTCGATTACTCGAATTGAGAATCGACTTGGCAGAGCAGAGAATTTCGATTAATCGAATTGGGATTCGATTAATCGAAAGTCAATATCGATTAATCGATTCTCAATCGATTAATCGATTTTGGAAATCAATTAATCGAATGAGAATCGATTAATCGATTTTGGTGCTCGATTAATCGACTGGGCTAAATTTTGTTGACTTTTGAGTGTAACTTTAAGATTCTTGGAGGGTCTTGGACCTTCTTTATTACATCTTTAGTGATGTGTTTCACATGTTTTGTGGTACCATAGGCGGTACGTGTGAGCAAGTGCACAAGGAGACACGTGGGACCTTGATGCGTTGATCAATCAGAGACTTGAGGTAGGGAACACCTTGAACACGTACTTTATTTTACAAGAGCATGTATGTAGTGATATAGAATTCAAATTCAAAATATTTTATTGCTTAAGAATTGTGAAAAGTGTGTGTGTGTGTGACATCCATAAGAGTAATTATAATGAGCCATCCCCAGGGGATGAAGAAGTAAAGAGATAATAACATCAGGTGTGATGCAAGTGAATGGATACATCCCAGGGATGTATCCAAGATTGAATCATGTTTGATAGGGCCTAACTGATATAAGATAGCACACTTACACGGTGAATAACTATATGTAAGACACCGATATTTTTGTTATTTGAGGTTTGATAGGGGATATCGACGATCGACATTACAGATATCCGTGACCGATACACGGCTATGAAACCGTAGGGCTGCCAAGTGAGGCTTATTCAGACGATAACACCTGTGGGTGTTGATTTGAAACAAGTGAAACCCCGCCACCAATCCCCAGGGGAAAGGGGCTTGGGTACTATATTGTATTCCCAGGGAATACGTTAAAAGTGTCTATATAGATGACGATGATAGGTATCTTATCGGGGCTCGATGCTATATTGCTCGGGGATTACTTAAGTTGAAAGTTTAAGTTTTGCTTTAGGCCTTTTCAGCATCATTCATGAGTAAATAAAAGACACGAGTAAACTACCAGTAAAATGTAATACTTTTAACTGTTTTCATTAGTAATTGCATAGACACATCATGCATGGCATATCATGGAATATATGTGAGTAATAATTTATATGTTCAACTGTGTTTTGTTCCCTATTGAGCTAGGATGTAGCTCACCCTATAGACTATACGTCGCAGGTCTACTACTAGCAGCCGCCGAGGCTTCAGGAAACGCTGACCCCGGTGAGTCGGACCTTGCGACCGGAGACGAGTTGGAGCCACCTCCTGAGGACTTCTTCTAGAGGACTCTGTTGTGCCACTTTGAGGGCTTTTTGAGAGAGAATTGTACGGCTTGGTATGTCAAGCCTTGTTTTGGCTAAACCATGTATATATTGAGTTGGGATTATTCTTTTGGGGCGAACCATCCGTGAAGATTGTTATCATCGATGGTTCGGATCGGTTCTCCACTCATGCAAAGGCATGAGGGTAGAACTGTCTTTTGGAGAATTGCTTTAATATAGATTTAAATTCCGCAGTTTCATTTATTATTTCATTTTATGCTTGATATGCCAATGTTTCGTGCTTAGCTAAGGGGCACGGTCAAGATGATCGTGCTGATGGCACGGGTTTGGGGGTGTCGAAATCCGAGCTGTCACAAAATCTATCCACCAAGTATTACGTGGAGCATCAACATAAAGTAATTCAAAACATACAAAGGCTAGGTCATTACCTTTCTTAACTAGCCAATCTCTGTATTTCTGACAATTCTTCTTAATGTGTTTCTTCTTCTTACAGAAGTGACATTTGATGCCAGAAGTAGATGTGCTAGCTTCTCCTTATTTGGTTTCCGGTGGAGGAGTTTTCATGTTCTTTCCTTTATATTTTCCATATTTTCGCTTGAAATTTCGTTTCGATGGTCCAAGAACGACGTAATGGGCACTTTCAGGTTTTTCAGTCCGAAGTCTTTCTTCTTCTTGGACACAGTGAGCGATTAGCTCGTTCATCTTTCACTTCTCTTTCTGCGTATTATAATTGATCTTGAACGGACCAAATTGTGCAGGAAGAGAAGTCATAATGAAGTGAATAAGATAACCCTCAGAAAAACCCATGTCCAGTTCTTTCAATTGAGTTGCCATGCCACTCATTTTTATACTGTGCTCCCGTACGCCCCTATGACCATCATATTTCATGGTTCCTATTTTAACAATTAGATTACTGGCAAGTGCTTTAAAAGTCCCTTGAAATTGTTCCTTAATGGCTTGCATGTATTCCTTTGCATTGTGCGAGTCAGGAATACCTCCCCGAATCGCATCAGTAATGGAACTCTTTATGATCATGAGGCTCATATGATTTGATCTATCTCATTTTTCCAAATCCGTATTGTTCACTGCCAGTTCCTCAGCTGAGGCATCAGCGGTGAGCACCTTGGGTTTATCAGATCGTATAACATAGTCAAGATCCATACAGCCTAGAACACTAGCAACTTGTTCCTTCCATTTGCCACTCAGAAGTTCAATTCCACCAATCATATTAGTTATAGAAGACGGGTTTAATGCTGCACAATAATTAAGGGGTTTATTATGCCCACATACAATTAAAGTAACTAGCAATTCCACAAGGTTATAATGATAGTAGGTGACGCAAGAGTTAAAATATGTCAAGGAATATAAAAATTAAAACCAATGTGGTTTTATTGAGAAACAATTTGTGTCATTATGACCCTCCGTTGGGTCGAGTCATAACATACTAGCCACTTCTTCAATCTATATTAATGATTGTGGTACTAATTGCGTCGTTATGACCCTCCGTTGGGTCGAGTCACAACACGCTAGCAGTACCCACACAAAAAAATAATGAATAGTGAAATACAACTATCATATAACATTAAGTGATTAATCACCGTTGGGCTGAAGAATCCCTTATGTTGTGACGTCAATGTTCACTACACACTTTCACTGAATTTGTAACACGGTCTTGAACAAAATTAAAACTCACTATGAAAACTACGACACTAGGAAGGATCATCACCGTTGGGCAGAAGAATCTTTCCAAGTCATGTTTTCAAATTAGGTTTGATAATATTTTATATGATCGCAAAATGAATATTAAAAGAATAAGCCAAGTCCAATTCGTGTTATGAGGAGATGTCAAAATTGATAATAAATGAGTATTATATTGTGTAAGTACCAGCCATGGTGATGGAGCACAACCTCCACTACCCAACGCTAATTAATGGTACTCAAAAAAAAGAAAAGAAAAATTGATTACACAATTAAAAAATGAAAAAATAACATCAAGTCATGAAAATATCACAACAGAGAGCTCATTGTCAAAAATAGACCTCAAAAACGGGTTCGAAAAGCTCGAGAAAGTCAAAATTCATACATAAAGTCCAAAAATCGGACCTATAAATAGCCCAAAAAAGGCCCGAGAAGAATAAGAAATTTAAAAGGCATAATGGGCCAGATACCGGGCCGGGTGGGCCATGGCCCAGAAAAGGGCCGAGTGGGCCATGGGCCGGACGGGTCTGGTGGGCCAAATAGGCCCAGGCGGGTCGGGTCGGCCAAGGTGGCCAAGCGGGTCGGGCCAAGGGCCAACAGGGCTAGTCGGGTCGGGGACAGACCCGATCCGTCCAGAAGAACCTTAAACCTCCCCCCCACAGTCACTGTTCATCTTATTTATTTATTATTATTTTTTTTTGAAGCGTTTGCAGGATGCACAGCAGTCGCCCATGGGGCTTGATCGCGCTCCCTCATCGGTGACCAGCCCCGACGGTCCGGTGCGCCGGCCGGTCAAACCCGACGCCGGACGTCGGCCGGTGCCGGTCTAGTGGCTGGAAAACTTCCACCGGCGCCGGACCGTCGGCCTAAAGAACCTCTAATTTTTTTTATTTTATTTTTTAATATGCAGGAACTGCAACAGGCAGCCCCCCTTTCCTCTGTGGTCACTAGACCCCACGGTCCGGACCGCCATCCGATTGGCCCTAGCGCCGGCCGTCGACTGGTGCCGGATCGGCAACCTTGAATTTTTTTTTTTTTTTTGAAAAAGGTGCCGGAAGCAACACAAGCTCCAAAGGGTCTTAAGCTTACATGGGGAGCACCAAACTTTGTGCTCGCTTTACACAAGCAATAAAAATTTTCATGGGAAGCATTGGCTTAATAGGCTACAATCACTGTTCATCGTCTTCTTCAAAACTTTGAAGAACCAGAGACCTTAGGTCTCTTTTATTTGCAACCACAATTAAAAGGAAGGGTATAAATAATCTTTTTCCTTCTAAAATAATATTATCGTCCGACTAGAAGGTTGTGGGTCGTCCAGATCGACGGCCTTGAATATAAAGGTACACAACATGTGAATATTTAACTCGATGTTTTTAACCAATCATACGGCAAAACACGAGCTCTGATACCAATTGTTGGAATCCAAATATGGATCCATCGATCCATTCATCCATAATTAAGCCGTTGGATCTAGGCGCATGATCAATAAAAAACAATAAACCAATAATCTATAAATTAAATATATGTGCGCACCTTGAGTGTGAGTCGCCGATCTTCAACGATCTTCTCGCGTTCAATATCTCCTAGCACAATGGGGATGCTTTCGCCAATAGGGAGGATTGAATTGTGTCGAGCAATCGTTGGGACCAGGCACCCCTTATATTTATAGCCAAAGAGTTCTTTCTCATTAAGGGCTTTAATTTCTAATTATAGTGTTATGACCCGGTTATCTGTGGCTCAAATGAATGGCGATAGATTTAGGATGCACCAAGAGGGGGTACGTGTACGCACACTCTATCCTGACCCACACAAATGCTAATTTTAGGAATTTCTATTTTATTACGTTTACACTGTATAGGGCAACTAAATTATTTTATTTACCAAATAAGAAGAGTCCCAAAAAGGACTCCTACTCTCTTGGAACTCTTGCCCCTTTTAGGTTTGGGAACTTACCCATTTAGGTCACCCACGTCCGTCTCTTCCTCTCTCTATAAATAAGAGCCACCAAAGGCTTTTAACCTAAAACCTTACCCTCCCTCTTTATATATAGATAGACTTGTTTATAAATATACATATATCTTAACCCACTAAACCAAACAGCCATCTTCCTCTGCCTCCCTCTCTCACTTTTGAACCAAACCCAACAGCCACGCTCCCTTCCAAAACGCCTAGCAGGCCCTCTGTCGATCGGCCCACGGGGTGGCGCACAAATACCACACCCGAGCCAAAGTGTTGCCTTGAATCTGATTTGCATAAGTGTGAAACCGTCGATCCACTGCCGAAAGCACATCGCCGAATCGACGCGTAGGAGTCGCATCGCCGATCTAGCGCTTGAAATCAACTCCTACGTGCACGCTCCAACAGGTGGGTGCCCCTCGATCGATCTTAAAATATTCAACTTTTTATTTTAATAATAATAAGAATAAATAAATAAATATATATATATATATATTAAATGAATATCTATTTATCTTATTTAGGTATTCAAAAGTTATATATATACATGTATTTCGGTGTGTATAATAACATAAATCCTATACATGGACATATAATAGTTTGATATATATAGATATAAAATGAATATATATAGCGTATGTATTGCTTATATAGGTGTTTATAGTGGAGAGAGAGAGAGAGCTCTTCTTCTCCACAATTTAAACGTGAAGATAAGATATATTTCGGGGATCGGCCCAACTAAACGCCGACAATGCCGGCGATAACTTACCCGTGCCAACTATTGTAATTGGGCACTTTGAAGAATTTTACCTGATATGAATACTTTGGTGCAACCATCCTTTTAGCACCATTTGATTTCAAATGAAATAGATTCAAGGTTGGACCTGGTGGGCCCAACCCAAGAAATAGAACAGAGATGGACCATCTCCACAAATTGAAATCCTCGAGACATCTAATGGTTCAGAACTCGAGAATTTGGCCCACAAATCAAGAAAATTAAAAGGCTATTTAGAGATCAGTGAATATGAAGGATTTGACCCTTAGATTTGAGACCTTAGAGGTCAAAATAAATTGGGCCCAACGACCTAATACCTTAGAATCATTTTTCTTAAATATCTGATGGTTCAGATCTATTCAATCTGATCGACACATGGTAGGTACACTAAGTGTGCACTTGACTGCTAGATCTTGTAAAACGTTGACTAGAAGATCTAGTGTGCTAGAGATCGAATTGGGATCGGGACAAAAGAATCAACCTTAGGTAAAATTTTATTGTCTAACCATCCAATGGTTCAGATTAGAGGATAAATGACTCAAAGTTCGTGCCTTCTTATTTTAGCCTTAGGTGCCACATGGAATAATACATGGGTTACCTTTGACCCTTAATTTTTGAGAATTATGCAAGTGGCCCATAGGACCAACTTCAAAACGATCTCAATAGTAACTCAATGTAATCTAATGGATCGAAGTGTCACTAAAATTTCTAGGACGCGCTTTGAGGCTCAGAAATTGGAAAATTTAGTGAGGGATATTAACCCTTGTATAACTAGGCTAAGTGGATCATTTGACTGCCACATTAACCCACTCTTAGGTCAAATTAGTAAAAGGTGTCGATACTAAGACTGCACAAATATTATGAAACTTTAAAAGAAAGGCCGTCGATGTCGGCCCATAGAAGGTTTCTTCACAATTTTTTTGTATGAAATATACATTACTGCTCAAATGTTAATTATTATTTTATATTCACAAGTATATAAGGTGTATGAAATAGTTTCTTTAGGCCAAGTTAGTCCTTTCATCATATAGCATGCACCACATAGAAAAATCACGATAGGGCATACGCACAATTAAAAAGAAATAAGCTATGTCACACGACTTTTAAGCCTTCGTCATGGTGGGGTTCATCCACGGTCCACGTGGAACTTGAATGTAGGCATCCATGTACGGATGCAACACCTCTATGGGAGTATGGTCGTCACACGAGTACATCTAGGTTACTACGGAACCCGTTCCTTGAAAGCGTGATTTTGTGAATCTTATCGCACTGGCTCACTTCAAATTAAGTTTTCGAAACAATAAGAAATGATATGTAAGATAAGGTAAGCTACGAATACAGATAATTAAGTTACGCTAGAAGGCCAAAGAAAATACAAATTAAGTTTCTACGCGTGCCATGTCTTGCGTACACAAGATCTAACGTCTGCAGCCAAGACGGGTCTTAAGGACAATATGATACTGACGGTGTCCCGAATGTAAGGGGACACCGATTTAAAAGCATGCAACCACATCGGATGGTGGTATACGATATGATATGGAGGTTAGGTGGTTATCTACACGTGGACCTCGCGTGATAGGCTCGGCTGCACAGCACAGTCGATATCTGAAATTAGGTAGGATGTGAATGCGTTGTGTAGGCGTATGGAGCAATATTAAGTCTTAAGATATGCCACATAGGAAAAGTCGACAAAAGCGCATAATAAAAGGAGATCGAACTTGATGCATCATATTTATTTCATGTTATGCCGTCTTTTCATTTTATGTTACTTTTTTCTTTTTATGCTATATTTTCAGTTTTGTTATGATAGATATGAGATCTTAGATGTTTTTGTAATCATTTATAGTTTGATTTATTTCAAAATGTATATAACTCAGCGATTGCACACACGATCACGAGTATTTTATGGTGGATCGATTGTGCAACTCACGAGTTTACGGATCGAGTAAACTCACCCTCCCCAAAACTAACAGCGGTGAGAACTCGATTTTTCCATCACCGAGGATGGGGATGTCTTCTCGATGCGGCTCAAGAGCGTGAAGACGGCTACCATTTGGACGAGGAATAGATCCCATGATTACTTTGAGCATTGAGAGATTCTTAGTCATAGTTTTATTATTTTTCAGGGGAGATTTGTTATTAGATACTTTTATTTTTCAGCACCAATCTTGGGTTTGCGTTGGGACTGTTTTATTCTACGTAAAACCTCTGCTTGCTTTCGATTATAGATGCATGGTTAGGATTTATCACTTAATTAACGTCATCTACGTTTTCCGCTGTTGTTTTCTTGAATAATTTATTTTTAAATGATGCTATTAAATGCCTTGATCCATATGCTAAATCGGTATAAGAATTATGTGTATGTCCGCTTATCGCCTTAACAAGCGTGCGGTGTCATAACACGGAATTCTAGGCCCTTGAGGTCGGATAAGGATTCTGGGTCGTGACATATAGTGTGATTAGAAATCACAATCATATCTTAATTAAAAGATTCACTAATTAGTTGCCTATTCTCTTCAAACTCACCCAAATAGCAACAACACATCTCAAAGTTGATCTTATACCATTCACCGATCAACAGGTTTGACCATAGTGATGGCCACCAAAATAGAAACTTCTAACAACTTATAATCATGCTTCCCGAAGCTAACCCATACTCGGCCGAGCAGACCATTTATTAATCAAATTTATCTTACCTTAGCCCATACTCGGTCCATGGCTGGTCAATCGGGGCGAAGTTGTGAACCGCATGGCAGTTTTTATATAAAATAACTCATTTGATTGAGTTGGGCCGAGTTCGGACTGGGTTTAGGGGCTACTTTTTAATCCGATTTTTGTGCTTAGCATATGCCCCTCCGGGCTTTACTAATTGGGTTGTGCCATGTCAGCTCATTTATACATCGGGCCTACCTATCAGAGTCCAAACCCGGCCCATTGAGACCCTTATTGTTGAGCCGTGTGTGAGTGGGATTTCTTTTAAAAGAAACTTGCGGAGGGGTTACCTCCTCGACTAGTAGCTAAAGTAAACAAAAACGTGTGTTGAGACTTGAGAGGGGTGTCATGGTAGACGTGCTATCGAAGAACGTGTCGATAAAGGAAAACAAAGTAAAAGTCGGCTCTGTGGGATGGTCAAAGCACCATTGCTCCTTCCTGTTCGAGCTATTTTCTTAGTCTGGTTTAAAGGTTCTTTTGTCTCTCCCACTTTATATGTTTTGGTTTTCACCGAGTCAAACAAGTTAAATATTAGCCTATATCAAGTCATATCCGTCCATATTCGGTCATATATATGAATAGGATAAAATAATAAAAATGTCATTTTGTAATTTTTTAATATTTTTTTAAAATAAAAAAAAAATAATAAAAAAATGCATAAATACTACAAAAATTAAGACTATTAGGGTCAGTCATAAATTACTGTTACTAACAAAAAAACTGCCACTAATACTCTTGCCGCTTATAGTCTTAATAGCTTTTACTAGTTTTTTTTGTTAATAGGAATAGTTTTTAGCCGCAAAAAACTGCCGCTAATAATTTTCTTTCTTATAGCGAAAATATTAGTTAGTTTAGCCGATACCTATCTGCCTAGGACCCACCTGATATGCCGATTTAAATCCATGCTTGTAAATTATTGATTTTTTTAGTAGGTAATTCCTTCTTTTTTGCTTTTTCAAGTGGGTTACGATCAGACCACCACACTACAAAAATAAGACGTTTTAGCGACACTTGCTTTTAAGGTAGGTTTTGGAAGCGTTGAAGCGGCATGACTAATAGCGGCAGTTTTTTGTAACAACATGACTAATAACAACAGCTTTTTTAACAAAAACATGTGGCTAATAGACTTATTTTTTGTAGTGCCACTAGTATAAATGATGAAATTGTGCGATCTTTCTTCCATATCATCTAAGGGTTTATTAGGTTAAAAACATCTTTAAATGGTCATTTCTTGGTACGATTGGAAAAGGGCTGGGCAATCAAGCGTGAAATTTCATGTTCAAGAGTAGTCATCTTGTAGGTAAAAAGCCGGAGATTAGGTTTATACTGTCTACCTGTCTTAACACCTCATACACCCGGACTGTCAATGGGTAATGTACGGATGTATCCGGTTCGGTTTGGTCGGCTTTGGACCAAAATCATGAACCAAATCGGTCCCAATCCGTTTCTAGATTTTCAAATCAAACCAAATCGTCCAACTCAAACCAAACCAGTCCGATTCAATTCGATTCGATTCTGTTTGGTTCGGTTGGTTTCGGTTCCTATCAGTTGTACTTTACCTCTTTAGGATTTAGGAATAGGCTAAAGACAAGAGTAGGGTTTTATATAAAAATATACATTTTACTTAAATGCCCTTTAAAATTAATCAAAATCCCGTCTATATATATATATACTTACAAATTATATTATGTTCGGTCGGTTTCGGCTTGTGGGAGGCTTGGAAGTTGGAACCGAAACCAAACCAAATTTTTTGGTTTTCCTTTTTCCAAATCAAACCGAAACCGGTACCCATTCAATCTGGACCAAACCCGACGGAGTGGTATGATTCAGTCGGTTTGGTCGGTTCAGTCGAAAAAATGCACAGCCACCAAAATTTCAACGCAACCCTTTTGAAAAACCCTTTGCAACCTATGTTTCATGTAAATCCAACCTATAAGAAAAAATCTATTGCAACACAAGAAAAGAGTTAAAGGAGATCACGCGCTATCTTCTTCGTGCCATTTTTTTTTTTTCCGGTCGATCCTCTTCTCAACTCGGGCAAAGCTGAGGCATTATGGATGCGTGTGGCATTGCTCTTTGGTAGCCCCTGTTATAACAGAGCTCACCTGCTTTAATAGGTTACCATCCTCTTTGTTAACATTCCGCTACCTGTTTTAGCAGGTATCCCTTCTCCTTCATAATTTCTTGCATAGTAAGATTTTATGCATGATTTACCTGCACTATCAGCAACCTTCCCACTCTCTACTAGCTCCCTATCAGAGCAAATAGAATCAACTCTGACAAGAAATGAGTAGAAAGGAGGGTATAACTGCTAAACAGGTAAATCATGCATAAAATCTTGCTATGCAAAGAGTTATAAAAGAGAATGGGTATATGCTAAACCAGGCTGCGAGATGTTAACAAAGAGGATGGTAACCTGTTAATGCAGGTGAGTTCTGCTATGGTAAGGGCTACCAAAGAGCAATGTCATACGCAACCTATATATTATGTATTGAACCTTTTTGCAACTCTAGCAAGTTTTGCAGGCCAATGTTTTTGTCAATTTTCAGTGTTTTTGGCTATGCTTTTCTATGATGTCGGTGGCCGTCCACCGAGAGGTATTAGATCCTGTCAGATTTCATTCACTAGCAGAAACCAAGATGAGCCAAATGATTCTGCCAGGGACTATCAGTGGACTCTTACCGACAACCTTTGGAATCTATCAGTGGCCTCCAAGCGATATGCATACCTAAAATCCTGTCAGTTTTCTTCGGCTGACAGAACCAAATGATTTTGTCTGAGACTTTGTCAGTGGTCTCTAACCGAGATCCTGTAGAGTCTTTCAGTGGCCACCTCCCGAAGGTCTAAAATTTTGTAAGATTTTGCCTATTAACATAAGATCGGACAAAACAAAATGGTTCTAATCAATAGACTTCAAAATTAACCAGCCAGATGGAGAGATAAAAAAACTTATAAAAATAGACCTCAAAATTAACCAGCTACCAACCAACGGACGTAACCCACAAGACTGAGTTAAAGGAGATAATGAAATCAGATTCCATTATAATGCTTTTAAAGCCCAACTCCAGCGCGACCTACAAACCATACAAGATAGCACTAAGTTCCACAGTGATGATCTTTTTCTTCAGGTTTCTATTGCATAGAAGGGTGTCAAACTTCTTCCATTTTGGTCTCTCATAAGACCTCCAATTCCAACTTCATCAATAGTCTTCGATCCATCGGTGTTGATCTTGACCGTATGGGCAGTCCCATTTGCAAGTCTAAATGACCTTAATTTTAGAGACGCTAAAGAAATCTCCATTATCACTAAGGAGAGATACAGAGAGAGTATGCATTAATTCAAATTGAGACATCATCAACTATCATATGAAGGACACATTTTCTATCCAGCTCTCATCCATTAAAGATTCTATGGTTTCTTTCATTCCTTAAGTGTCATATCATGGCCGAAAAAACAAGCTTGGTAAGAAATGCCTTTCGGTTCTTCTCTATAGCGGCAATTGTTACCTGATTTAGCTCCTCATCAAGAGTTAGAATTTCCATGGATTCCATGCTAAGCCTTTCTTTCACCGATCTCCATATCCGAATAGACAAAGGACATTGTAAAAAAATGTGTCAATTCGATTCCACATCACACCAGCAAAGGACACACTTCTAGCAACCCATTTAAAACCTCTTTCATAAGGCTTTTCAAGGTCTTCAGTTTTCCAAGAATAGCCATCCAGGTAACAAAATTGTGTCTTCATATTTAATTAGCTTGTGGCATACGACTCTATGCCACCCAATTTCTCATTTTTATCCCTGATCGAGAACCAAGTGGATCTGAAAGTGAATTTTCCATCATTGCTAGCCTTCCACACAATCATATCTTCAAATGGAATGCAAGCAATGTGAATGCTCATAAATCCCATAGTTACATTACTAATTAGGTCAGGAACTTTAGCATTTTCATGAATCCCAGATTTGATCATAAGTAATAATAATTTAAGTGAAGTTGTTGATGAGCTTTGGAGGTTGTTGTCTCAACAGTTACGCCCATGGACTTCTTACCAAAGCACGCATGATAATAATTTCATGGGTCTAACTCAACCTCATAAAACCGGCTTGTAAGGTGAGTAGTGCCCAGATTATATATAGCCCAAGGCCGCCTCCGAGCCCACAGACAATGTGGGACTATTCTAACATCAACTTCTAAAAGAGCAATGCTCCAACCTAGCCAATAAAGTACACCAGTTACTGGGTATGTCTAGCTAAACTCGGATGCGTTTCAACGTGATGAAAATTTTCGTATACGCAAGCTTCTTCTCAATTTTGAGGGAGGTATCATATCTAGCTTCAGTGGACTGGTTAATGCCTATGATATTTCAGACCCTCGGACGCAAATCAACAAATATTGTATGCAGCGGGACCATGACCTCTAGATTACAGCTCTCCAAGTAGAGTCAGATTCACTGATTGCTATTTCGACTATCAATTAATAAGGATTTCAGCGCCCTTGAAAATATATTCATTCTCTGTTCACGTACTAAGTTAGAAGATTGCACCCGGCCCTATTAACATATGGAGACAAACTAGTAGAAGTGCAGACCCTATGGCCTCTGATTCTCTCTCTCTCTCTCTCTCTCCAAAAGGGCTTTAGTAGCAGCGCAAAAAAATATCTCAAATCCCTCTCTCAATGTGGGTTTAGCAGATCTCAATCGCTCCCTCCCTCGCTCTCTCTCGCTCAACAAAAATCGCCACCATGGCTGCACGCCATCGCCTTCTGCAGCTACACACTAACGCCATTAGCAGTGGGGTTACCTTCTATGTAGATCGAAAGACTCGAGAGCCCCAAAGGTTTGAATTCTTTAATGTCTATTTATTTTCTTCAAAACATATCTTTTTTGGTATGCTTGTTTCGGCGTAATAGGGGCTCCTAATATAGGCATTACATGTAATTTTATGCTGACTAGATTACATGCAATATTCAAATCGCATGTAATTTTATGTCGTAATATGAGTGTTCTTTTCATTGTAGTTTTGCCTCGTAAAGACACCTTTTTATAGTCTTTATACATTACATTGAAAAGAACGACTTACGTAAAATTTTTGGTAGAATCCCCCAAATTAAGATAATTTGCCCATAAAGCATTAGTATCTGAGTAAATTGGGTTCATCCGATAGGCCAATATCGAAATTTTAGGCGTGTAAAATTTGCACAACCTCATAAAAGTTTGGAAAATATAGGTGGAAATAGACTTCAAGCATTCTTTTGCAGATATGACGTATGTTTCAACATCGATGACCTCTGGCGGATACACACGTCTCCGCGGAGTATTTGAATTTGAAGTGTGTGATTTTGAGTTATCGGCCATTTATGTGACTTTAGAACACTTCTCATGATTTGCCATGATCACAATTATTTTTGGGGATTGTACCATGCGAAATAAACATTTGGCCAAGGATCAAAATATCGGCCATAATTTCGGGCGAAAACTGATAATTTAGTCGAAATTTCAGCTGATAATTTCAATCCCATTCAAAATGTGACCAAAATTTTGATCCTTGCATTTGGCTATTTGATAAGTGATCCATGATTGAATGATCAGTCTCCGTAGGAGGTTGGGCCGAATAATAATCTTCATCATAAAATTTAAGGCAATCAACACTCTGGTTGCGGTTACAGAATCTTTGGCTGCAATTACCTCTAATAGTATTTTAATTCAGCAGGACGTGTGCAGTTTGGGCCCACCACAGAACCCTCATATGTCGCCACGTATACACATAACGCTTCTCCATCCTCCTTTACTCCTGATCACAAAGCATAAACTACATTTCCCTTCTTCCTCTGCCCTAATAACCCCCCCCCCCCCCCCCCCCCTCCAATTCTCTGCAACTCCCTTCTCCACCACAAAGAACACTAATTTCTCATCCCTTGACCCTGCTTCCTCATTCATACGCCATGGATTTCTAGACCAAAGCTCATTCATATGCCACAAAGAATCCTAATTTTTCATGCTTGATAGCTCATGAGTTCTTCTTGCAAAGACAGAACCATGGTAAAATGCTCATGGGTTAATGGACCTATCATCGGGGGCGCAGGTTGCTTAGCTAATCAAGGTATTCCCAGTGTGGTGTAAGAGAAATTCCAATGTACAACTTGATGGAATCTAAATGGATCTGACGATCCGACCATCCAAAATTAAGCCTAAAGATCTAGGCGCACGATCAATCAAAAATAATAAATTTATAACCTATAAATATGCGCACCTTGAGCGTTAGCCATCGATGGTTGGTTGCCGATCTTCAACGATCTTCTCGCGTTCAATGTCTCCTAGCACAATGGGGATGCTCTCGCCAATAGGGAGGATTGAATTCTGTCGAGCTATCGTTGGGACCAGGCACCCCTTATATTTATAGCCAAAGAGTCCTATCCCATTAAGGACTGAAATTGCTAATTGTAGTGTGATTAGAAATCACAATCATACCTTAACTGAAAGATTCAATAATCAGTTGCCTATGCTCTTCAAACTCACCAGAATAGCAATTGTACATCTCAAGGTTGATCATATACCATTCACCGGTCAACGGATTTGACCATAGTGATGGCCACCAAAATAGGAACTTCTAACACAACTTCTCTTTGGCAACACAAAATCTACGATTGCTTAAATCTTCATCTCCCCAAGCAGTTCTGCGAGTTACCGTTAATGAGTTTTCCTCTAGACTTCTGAGAAGGCATTGAACATGGCTTTCGATTGCTACAGTAAACAGAGGGCCTCCTATAATAAATCTGACTGTTGCATGACATGATGGAAAATTACAGGTAATTTTTTTACGTTACGAGGCCTTTGGCTCATAAGTTAAATAAATTACCTGCAATTGTTACAATATTTTACATGGATAGAATACGGCGAATCGAACGGCTACCACGCGTAATAAATCCGACTGTTGGTCCTAAAAAGACCATATTACACATGATTTTGCAGGAATACGGCCCTTTATCTTTCAAACCCATATGAAAAATATTCAATATGACATAAAATAAAATTAAATTGACGAATACCCATTGATTCAGTTTTTATTAATGTTATGGATGAAACTATAGTACGACTTTTCTTTAATATATCTCACTTATTGTACAATATTTTTTTGATTGATTCAATGTTAATTAGATAGAAATTCAATTTTTCGTCACGCTAGAAGAAAATCATAGGTTCGCCACTGAGTGTATGTGCATGATGAAACTCAAGCTGGAGTAAGGGGATGATCTCCTGTTATGCGAGTGGGTGGGTCATAATGTGTGTCAGAGAGAAAGAGAGAGAGAGAGAGAGAGAGAGAGAGAGAGAAAAGGGACCTTAACACATTCCCTAATGTTCTTTGTTGAAGGGGCTTAATTATAAGAATGAGTTTGATGTCACATAGAGTAAGGAGCCATCATATACGAAATTTTAAAAATATAAATAAAAAACTAGCTTCCTTGTATAGTTAAATTGCCTAAAAGTGTTAGAAAATGAATGGCAGCCTGTTTGAATCATCCATTTTTTTTAGAGTTTTAGGGTCTTTAATCATATTATATAAATTATTATTATTATTATTATTATTATTTTATTTTTGCCCGAAAATGAGGTGCCGACACCCCGATAGCGAGGTGCGGGCACCCCGGCTCTAGCTTGTCGGCGTCTCACTAAAGAAAAATTTTAAAAATTATTTTTATTATATTTTTTTATCGAAGCGTCGGCAGCTGGGTGTTTCGCTAAAAATTTTTTTTTCTTTTTTTTATTGAAGCGATATAGGGGCGCCAACGCCTTGGAGCTTTGCTCATATATATATTTTTTAATGGAAGCGTCGGCACATTGATAGAAGCATCGACGCTCCTGAAACGAGTCGCCGGTGCCCCTTTTTATTTTTTTAGCGTGTCGTCGGCACCTCGATGAGGCGCTGGCACCTCGGCGCTGGGGTGCCAGCTGTGACGGGGCCAATACTCGAGCTTGCAGCATGGTGCGTGTGGCACGACATGTGGTGCTAGGAGGGCACGCGACATGGGGCCAAGTTGGCCTTGCGACGTGGTCGCGCTGAGAGGACGCGATACGGTCGCATGGGGGTAGGACGCGGAGCGTCACGGTCGCGACACGGACGCGACATAACCAAGGTGGGCTAGCGATGCATGAGGCATTGCGGTATGTCAAACCAAGGGGTTTGAGGTTCTCCTGCCATTCTGGCTGAATGACTGTTTTACCCTTATATAGGGGAAGGGAGCTAGAGAGCTATTCTCTCCACACGGGCCTTATGCCGGAGGGGGCGTGAGTCTCCCTAAACTGAAAGGTGGGCCTAGGGCGTCGGCCTTGGCGATGCCGTGTGAAACCCGGGTGAGGTTGATGTATGGCTCCGGACTACGCGTCGCGGTGCATACGGCTGGGCAACCTCGCGTGAGAACACTAAGGCGCTGCGTAGGACTCAGTTGAGCACGACAGCATGGGGGCTAAGGATGAACGTGTGCTAGTAATTCGGAACGCACACGAAGGCAAGCTGTGTGGGACTCAGTTGGGCACGCGAGCGCGAGGCACAAGGCTGTGGGTTTGGTTCGACAGGCGAGCGAGGTACTAGTGCGATTGCGGTGAAGCTTAAGCGAGGCCAAGTTAAGCGCAATGTGCATTGGTGTGTCGTAAGGGGCACGATGAGGCGAATGGTAGGCAGTGAAACAGAGGCAACCATGTTGGGAGGAGTTCCCGTCCTCTAGGCGGGTGGTATCAGAGCTTATGTGCAGAAGGGTTGGCTTCGTTGTATGGGGTAGCGAAGCACCGCGCGGGTTGAAAGCGCGTCGAAGGGCGCCCTCGCGACAGTTGGTATCAGAAGTAGGCTGACCTAGCGAAACATGCGTTAGGTGCCGCACGGGACTGAGGTTGCGAAAGTGCGACCCCATGACACAGCGCTCTCCTTTGGGATGTCAGTGCCTCGCTATTGGGGTGCTGACGTTTCGCTGGCTAGGTGCACATGCTTTCTTAGAGAAAGAAAGAGAATAGAGAAAGTAAGTGTGACACTTTCTCTATTCTTGAAAAAGTAAGTGTGTCACTTTCTTAGAAAAAGAGAGAGAATGGAAAAAAGAAAGAGACGTTAAAGACTTTTGAAAAAGTAAGTGTGTCATGGGTTACCGTTGCAAAGGTCTTTAAAAGTTTAACCCTTCAATGAGGTAGAATGGCGATACCGTTGCGACTGCAGCAGTTAAGGAAGAAGAAGAGAAAAAAGAGGAAAGGCGGGTTCCCATGACAAAAAAAAGATCATTTTTACTTGGCGCGTGAGAATATAGGCTCTTTCAAAAAAGCGTTAGGCCTAAATGGATCAAGGTACCCTTATTTAAAATGGTTGATGGGTAAAATACAACTTAATTTCTATAATTTAAACTAAACTTAAATACAATTATATTTGCTTTGTAAAGGGTTGTTAATAGTATAAAATTTATGTGCATAACGGTTATTAAATGTTTCAAGTACATTTTCTTATTCTTCCTTATTATTTTATTTTTTTAATAACACTACAAAAATTAAGATTATTATGGCTGCCGCTATTAACAAAAAAATTATTAAACTATTAAGACTATTAGCGGTAAGGATATTAGTGACAATTTTAACTACAACTCGTAGTTTTATTTTTTGTAGTGTAACCTTGTTGTCCGAGCCAATTAGAGTACCTTACTAATCTCAGGGGCACTTTAGCACATGCATGACTATTTTGATAAGGGTACCTCTATTCGCGTCAACCAAAACTCTAAAAGCACAAACCTCACCTCACTGTAGATGATTAATGAGTGGGGATATGTGGGTGCTTTTAGTGTTTTGGTAGGTGGGTGCAAATAGAGCTACCTCATTGATATTTACATCAAAGTATTTCAAGGGGTGTGATAAATAATTTCCTTGGGACCATCCACGCCAAAGGCCCTGAACATCATCCTAAGCAGATGATGGTGCCCCTAGATTCTAGTTCTAGCTATCCCCTTGGCTGCATGTAGCGAATACCCCATCACAGGGTCAAATCCTCCAAATTCCAATCCATCAACCGTTACTTCAATATAGAACTTTTTCTATTGGACTGCATGCTTCCACATAAAAGTTGTGGACCGTTATTAGCTGATTTGACTAATCTGATTGGTGCAAATTTTAGACTACAGTCCATTCGAGAAATGGTCCAATGAATTGACGGTATGGATCAAAGGGCACATAGACCAATTGCTAGTAAACATGGAGGATACAACTCTTCTTCTACCTGTTAAAGAAAGAAACTAATTAATGGAAGAACGATGGGGTACTTTTCCTGTTAGAACAAGCCCACCATGTCCCACTTGTCATCTCATAAAAAATACAACCTCTTTTCCAAACTAGAACCAGCCATGACATCTTAAAACCTCAACATCTCCATCAATCCCACCTCTAATTACTCATAAAAAAGCTAATAAATTAATTGAATCTGCAGCAAAAGTACATGCAATCCATGAAGAAAAGCCATGTTTTCTGTCCCTCTTACCAACCCACTTGCTTCTACATAATTGCCCATTTCCCAAATTATCAATCTCTATCTTACAGAAACACTTGCATTGGCTTTTGGATATTGGAAGCCAAATGGGTTTTGCGTGATCAAGAAGAATATATTCTTTTGAACAAGTCAGAGAGATGAATTTAATGTGCTAGACATGCCATTCTAGTATTGCATCATGTATGTAAGATAAGTACATGTACAATAAGAGAGAGAGAGAGAGAGAGAGAGAGAGAGCGGTTTCATGGTTGTTTGTGGCTGAAAGGTGGAACAATATCTTGCAAAAGGCCAAAGTCAGGAGGAAGTTGGAATTGGTGACGAGGGGTTAGGTTTTGCAAGTACATGGAATTTGTGTCACCATGGCTATATGTTGGCGGCATCTGCATCAATAGGTCATGTTGAAAGCTAGGCATGCTCGTTGGATTCGGCGAAGATGTTAAGAAAGATGGGGTTAACATACCAGCACCGATGTTGTTTCGAAGAGTCGCGGGGCTAGGATGTGTGTGTTGGCCTTCATAAGTTGTAATCACGATGGACGGATCTTGGTACGACCTCTCTACGCGCTTCTTCACAGTACACTTCTGGCTAGTGCACCGATAATAGCTTCTGCAATGGCGATTACCGAATTATTGGTCACAAATGTTCATTGTACTAATACTTAATTTTATTTGGGAGAGAGAAACTTATAACAAATATGAAGAAGCAACATAATTGAGGATTTAAGTGAATAATTTTAAGTGCAATAGGCAATACTTGGGCATTGAGACCTTATTGCACTTCTTATATATTCATGTGAATGGAAACAAAGAAACTTATTGATCAATGAAATTGTATCGATTAGGCTATAGAAAGTGAAGAAAAAAACCTTGGATAATTGCTGTTCTTGACCGCCTTTTGGCCATATTTTCTCCATCTATACCCATCCTCCAGATGATCCACCTCGCTCTTGGTCATGAAAGCGAATCGTGGCTCTCTCTGCCGTTTCTCGCCTTTCTTCCGGGGCTTATTTCTGATGATTTTAACAGTAAAAGTGCTTATAATGAGCAAAATCCAGTTCGAAAAGCTAAAAAGATCGAATACCTCAAAATTTTGTTAGTGGGTGCAATGCTGATAATTAAATCATGGATGAAATTAGGGCTTTTTGGTATGTTAAAGCAAGACCCACTACCCGATACTGCACTAAAAGATCATTCCAATCATTAAAACCATGGAACCAAGCAGGAATACCGTCGACGGAATCTGGTTGAGTCACTGCTAGCTACTGATATTTACTTCAAATTATCTTAAGAGAAGAAGGAAATTTTGTATTTTCACTTCTCCTTGTTGTTTGGTAAGGGTTAAAAAGAAAGCAAAGAAAGTAGATTAAAGAATAAAGCAGAGAAAATATAAAAGGAAGAAATATTCAAATTACTAGAGCTTGACAAATCCTAACAACCTCATTTTTAAGGAACATAATAGGAAAATGAGAAAAATAATTTCCTTCTTTTGACCAAAAAATAAAAGAAAACCTACACTTTCTTGCACATTTCCACCACTTCTTCACTCCCTTTGGGCTGTTGTTGATCTTTCTTACTCTTCCCTGAATCGTCTTCTGCTGCAGCCTCTGTCGACGAAGAAGACACCGAAGAATTGGGGGTCGCCGGATTCCCCCCTCGGCCGATAGGCTCCACCACCTCACTCATTGGCTTCTCACCGCTGCTGTCCCCGTAATTGAAAACTTCTGATGAAGAACACGACAAGTCGAAAGCTTTCGCGATCGATCCATAGCTCGAAGATCCATGCAAAGAGTCAGTGAAACTCATGTACGTGGAGGGATCAAACCCATGTGTTCGATAATCATAGACCATTGGATCAGATGCGTACGAAAGATCGATCAAGCGGGCGATGCTTGGATCTTCATGGTAAGGGTCATGGTGGTGGTAAAGGTCTCTATTATCTGCCATGGGGGTGGAAGAAAGGTGAGAGGAGAGAGCTTGAAAGAGAGGTTTGGCTTTCCCTTTGTGTTTTTTGTCTTTTCTTTTTATGGGAGAGAGAGAGAGAGAGAGAGAGGATTTGAAAGATAGGTTGGTTTCCTTTTGAATTGTCTGTGGTCATATGAGCAGTTGGGATGAGTCAGCGACGACCACCGGGTATCGCAGGTCACGGGGCCAATTATGGTCAACATTTCAAACTATCAATGCCTTTGAAGATTTTCAGTGGCCATGTGGGTAGGGTAAGCACCGGCTTTTGACCGTAGACAATAAGTCTTTGATACTTGGTAGGCCATCTATGGTGCGACACGTGTATATAGTTAAATTATGAGTCGTTGGATGAACTTACCCTTAAACTGAGCAGGTTAGTCGACGATAGGGTTGTCAAAACTTTGGTGGCCAATAAGAAAATCGCAAATGCCCGACGATATGATGGCTGGTGCACCCGAAGCCCGAAAACCTGAACGGATAAAAACTACTACTTTTTAAACCTTTTACATCTAAAATATCGGGGCAATTGGACACGACCAGCTATCTCTTGGTCAACCCAACTTGGTAAAATATCAAGTCGAGTCGGGTCAGGTATCAGGTCCACCAGACCTGTTGACAGGCCTAGTCTAGGATACCGAAAATAGGTCCTAGCCAAATTATAATAAAAAGGTAAAAAGCCTCCGCCAGCTAAAAATCAGCCCCGTCTGAACCTAGTTTGGGTTTGAGTAACCCAGTCCATATTGAATCCAGTCCAAGCCTAGTCCGATTTGTTATCAGGTCGAGTCCAATTCTAGTTATTAAGGTGAAAAACAATTTTGCCCATCACAACCCCGCTATTACTATTACTATATGCCTGTTGACAGACCCTCTTGTAAACATTAAAAAATTGGAAATTATATTTAAGAAAAATAATTTGTATTATTGCTAATAATCACCAGATTATAATTAAGCAAGATCAAACAGCCACTTAGGGACACTCGAGGACCCACACCCAAGGTGTCAAAATAGGTATCGGTCCATACATGGAGGACAGACACAACTCGGCCGATACCGATACACGTCGGCCTATATATATATATATATATATATATATATATATATATATATATATATATATATATATATATATATATAAATCGATATCAGATTGTACGATCACTATAAAAATAAGACTATTAGCGCAATTTTTTATAAAAATTGCAGCTATTAATCTGTTGCTATAAAAAACCATTACAAAAAATAATACAGGTTTTTGTAGACAGATAATAACGCGATTTTATTAAAAAAAACTGCCGCTAATAGTCTTATTTTTTGTAGTGGATATCTGATACGTATCAGCTAATATAGGCCCATATCAATTGATACTGATACTGAGTTGAGATACTGATATGTATCGGTATTGGGCCAATTTTTTATACCATGCTCACACCCAAATTACAAGGAAATCAATCACCTTGATTAGGGCTCACTCATCTAATAATGGGACTAACTCACCCAATTTAAGGGACTCACTCGCTATTTAATGGAAGCTAGAAGATATCAAAATATTTAGAAAAAAAATCTAAATCTTTCTCTACCTATTTATGAAATAAGTGTCCAATTTATAGAAATGTGTTTATAATCATTAAAAAATAATTATATTTTTAAGCTTTAGGGCGATTGTTTTTCACCTTGATCTTGAGACCATGAGCATATCAATACAGTCGATTTTCTATTCCACATGACACAGACACCCAAAAAGTAGCTTTGAGATCATATGACACATATCACACTGATAGGTCTCAAAATTCTACATAAATAATCCCCAAAATTATACTTTGTTTTGCCTTTGATAAATCTTATTTTATGCGTCTAGTGTATTTTAATATTTTACTATTTAAATGAAAATTTGCAAGAATTAAGCTTTATATTAATGGAAAGTAGAGGTTTCAAGCTTTCCAACGAGATAAGAAAGGCTCAATTCAGAGTTGTATATCAAAAGTTATGCGGAAACGAAGTGAAAGGAAAAAATGCAGGAACATCAAAGGACAGACGTCCATAACTTCAAAACGGACTTCCATTAAAATAGGTCTCTCTGAAATATATCGCAATGATCTCTGTGATAAATTTAAGGATCTCCGTAATATAAACTAATTCTAGTCTTGTGTATGAACATCAAAGGAAGGACCTCCTTAGTCACATTACGAACCTCCATGGTCACATGGTGGATTTCCGTGAAAGGGTGATTTACACGAATTCTAAACAAAAACTTGTCATTTAGAGTTTTATTTATTTTAGGACTTCCTTATTTCGAACTCTATGTTTAGTTAAACTTTTCTTAGTCTATATAAAGACATGTAAAAACTTTATGTTATATAGTTTTAATATAGTTTTTTTATAGTCTAAAGATAATTTCATAGTTTTTATACTTTTTCTAGATTTTGAGAGTTGGTGAGATTGAGGGAATTGAAAATCATCGTTATATGATCGAATCAGAGGGTTGTACTTCGACGATGAATATCAAAATAACGATGCACGACTAGTTTTCGAATTTTGGGATCTCTTGTAAATCAAAGATAAGTAATTAATTTAAAGTTATATTTTGAATTTTTTTATGGTAATGATTGCATAATTGAAATTCACTCTTGTTAGTGACTTAATGTGAATGTTTTTAAAGCATTTTATTTCTATTTTTAATAATCATAATTGCCTTGTAGGGATTGGGATTTGATAAAAAATTAACCATCGAATTAGTACTTATAGTCTAGTTTGATAAGTTTCATGCAATGGTGCTTGCAGATTAGATCTCTAGAGATTAGATGGATTATATCGTCCCAACTAGTCTATGACTATGAATAGCATCTGATTATTTTATCTAGCTTTAATTGGTAGCGAAGAGAAGGTTATTACCCCGAATTCAAATTAGAGTAGGAATAGAATTACGAGTTAATTAAGAATCTACGATTAAGAGGGATCCTAGACTGTTTTCTCTATTGCTCTCCAAATATGTTTTTTGTTACTTTCTCTATATAAACTTAGTTAGATTTATTTAAAAAAAATTTTCTAATCGAGGCTTTAATTTATATAAATAGATAATTATTGTAGTTCGACACCCTTAGTACTTGCCCTTGTTCCACGAACTTGTACACTTGAAAGATTTATATTATTTAACGATCACACACTCAAACATAATTTTGGCGAAATATTTGTGGGATCAACAACACATTGAATAAACAACCTACCGCCTGATGGTAAAGATTATGGTCTCAAGATCTATTGTGTGGAAGATCGGGGTGAAAAATAATCTTCATCGTTTGATTTCAAGCAATCAATGTGTTTCAAGGATTTCAAACGTTCGCGCTTTCAGAAAAAGGTATTGGCGAGAATAGAGGTTCCCAAATGACAAAGCCTTTCTTTAATTTTAATCATGTGCCAATGTACAAATCTCGTGTGCACGTTTTAATTCCCATAATCTAGACGCTTGTTTGAGGTTTAACTTGAACTTATCTATTAAAATTTTAAAAATAAATTACTATTTCTCAATTCGACACAAGCAAAAACTGCATTTAAGACAACTTAACCGCTTAAGGTTATGGATTACAATTTAAATAGGCTAATTTTACTGCCACACCACTTTATGTTACAACCACCTCATTTTATTAACGTAAAATCCCTTGACTGCTTTGAATGAGACCAAGGAAATCTTTTATCCCCATCTTGCTCACAAAAGATCTTTGAAATCATAAGCCTACCATTACACAGTCAAATGTTGATTACATGTGGGACACATCCAAAAATTGAACATGATTATTGTGTATCATCAAACATGGTTCATGTTTACTTTTTGGGATGCGTGCCATAGGAAATCAACATCTGATGGTTTAATAGCAGACATATGATCTCAAGATTTTTTGTGTGGAAAATTAGGACGAAAACCGATTCCCATATCACCTAATTCAAAGCAGTCAATGAAATTTTTTACCTTGTTTAAGTGAGGTGGTGTAACGTGAAGTGGGGTGGCAGTAACACCAGCCATTGAATATATGTGGCATAGATGATTCAAGTTGAGCCACATGGACAAATGGAGTTGTACCATGGGAGCTCCCAGCTCTACAACTTATACCACTATCATAGTCCCAAACACTACAAAAAAACAGAGTTGTACCATGGGAGCTCCCAGCTCTACAACTTATACCGGTATTAACAAAACACTATTAAAGACAATTAGCCGCAATTTTTTGTTAATAGCGGCAATTTTTTATTGTAGCTAAATAGTCTTGTTTTTCACAGTGATATCATAGGTAAATGTCTTTCACCAATCAATTATGATCAAACATCATACAAATAGGGTTCAGGTTTATGCAACCAACGATTCGGTCTCCTCAACAATTGGTCTACTATTAATCATGTAGACTCCTTTGAGTCAGATGATAGAGATCATTTTTTATCCTAATCTTTCATATAATATCATGTGCATTATAATCCTAATTAAGATTTAAATTGTGAAAGGTTGGGATGAAAATGTTTTCCATATTTTAATTCAAGGTAGTCAATGGGGTTAACGACGAGTCTTCGGTTGCAAAAAATCGTAACCTACAATTATTGTTCAACCAAAAGGAATGGCCCATCAAAAGGTTTGATCCATGGGATTTACATACTTTGTGTTTTTTTTTTTTTTTTTTTTTGATAGGATGAGATTTGCATACTTTACTTAAAGCGGCGGACCTTTCCATTATTTACTTATGGTACAACTAACATTGGATGGGAAAAATCATATGATGAACATTTTTATTTATTTTCGGCTAAGGTGAATTTGAGCAATGGTCTTCACAATTTGATGGGTTCAGTTGATAGGAAATGTGCCACATGCCACTATGTGACATATAATTGGGTCTCTTGAGGAGTAAATTTATGAAACTTGCAAAATCTAGAAAAGATGATATAGAACTTGCAGAAAAAGGACAACTCCAATTTCGTGCCAAAGATGATGTTAAGCTAATTAAAGGAAGTGACTATTAGCACAGAATATTCTACTGTTGCACCTAATTTAAAAGAAAGATTTATATTTTCAAACTTGTGAGGTAGAAAAACACTATGTAGGATTCGAGATTTGCAATCTAGTGGCGTAGCCATATATATAGAAGGTTGTGGGGGCTCAAGCCCTCATTTAATTCTAGAGTTTGTGTGAAGTTTGTGTCTTATACAATGTTCGTTTGTATATAAGCCCCCAAATCTATGATGTAAAATCGCCTCAAATTGATGGTAAAATAACTATTAACATTATATTTATCATTTGTAGCCCCTACCAACAAAAATTTCTGGCTACACCCTTGTTTGCAAGTGAATCAAAATCCTTCCTCTGACCTCTATTTGCAATATTCGATGCACTTTTTCATGGGCGATTGTAAATGTTGGTTCCTTAAAATCGAGGGTCCTGATTGATCTGATCAATGGTTTCAAGGATCCAACGGTGCACACCGAACGGTTACATCTTTTGGTTCTTCAACAGTTAGTTACTGTATGGTCCGAACCGTTTTCATGAACAATCGAAAACTGCTTTGTCCGAACTGTTTTCATGAACGGTCGGAAACCGCCTAATGCACACATGCGGTGTACATGTGTGAAGGCAATACATGCCCAATCAATAAGTCAACCGAAAGTGTAAAGTGCGCCTTAAATGTGTCAAATGCGTCATTCGCATAAGCACATGTGCACGTGCACCGTGACAAATTGCTGCTATGGACAATATTTCTACTTTCTAGCTAAACAATAGAGAAGGTAAGTTTCCATATATATGACAAGAAACTTTCTTGTAAATTAGAGAGGTGGGACTAACTTTTACAATACTTTCAAGTTTTAGTAGGAATAATTTCCTTCCAATACATTTTAAAATTCAAATCGCATTTGACTTGAGGGTTGTAAGTTAAAATATTGGCAAAAATATCTTTTCCACATGGAACTCATTTTGTGACAGCCCGGATTTCGGCACCCCAAAACCCGTGCCATCAGCACGATCATCTTGACCGTGCCCCTTAGCTAAGCATGGAACATTGACATATCAAGCAAAAACGAAATAGTAATTGAAACTGCGGAATTTAAATTTATATAAAAGCATTTCCCAAAAGACAGTTCTACCCTCATGCATCTGCATGACTGGAGAACCGATCCGAACCATCGATGATAGCAAATCATCACAGATGGTTCGCCCCAAAAGAATAGTCTCAATTTATACATGTACATTGTTCAGCCAAAACAAGGCTTGACATACCAAGCCGTACAAATCTCTATCAAAAAGCCCTCAAAGCGGCACAACGGAGTTCTCTAGAAGAAGTCCTCAGGAGGTGGCTCCAACTTGTCTCCGGCCGCAAGGTCCGACTCACCGGGGTCAGCGTCTCCTGAAGCCTCGACAGCTGCTAGTAGTGGACCTGCGACGTATAGTTTATAGGGTGAGCTACATCCTAGCTCAATAGGGAAAAAAACACAGTTGAACATATGAATTATCACTCACATATATTCCATGATATGTCATGCATGATGTGTCTATGCAGTTACTGATAAAAACAATTAAAAACATTACATTTTACTGGTAGTTACTTGTGTCTTCATTTATTCATGAATGATGCTGAAAAGGCCTAAAGCAAAACTTAAACTTTCAACTTAAGTAATCTCCGAGCAATATAGCATCGAGCCCCGATGAGATACCCATCATCGTCATCTATATAGACACTTTTAACGTATTCCCTGGGAATACAAATAGTACCCAAGCCCCTTTCCCCTGGGAATTGGTGGCGGGGTTTCACTTGTCTCAAATCAACACCACGGGTGTGCTATCAGATATCTGGATAAGCCTCCGGCCGCCTACGATTTCACGCAGTACGGTCCACGGATATCTGTGGTCCGTGGATATCCCTCCACGTCGGTGGGGTACCCTGTCAAACCTCAAATAAAAAAAGTATCAGGTGCTTTACATATAGTTATTCACCGTGTAATCGTGCTATCTTATATCAGTTAGGCCCTATCAAACATGATTCAATCTTGGATACATCCCTGGGATGTATCCATTCACTTGCATCACACCTGATGCTCTTATCTCTTTACTTCCTCATCCCCTGGGGATGGTTTATTATAATTACTCTTATGGATGTCACGCACACACACTTTTCATAATTCTTAAGCAATAAAAACATTTTGAATTGAATTCTATATCACTACATACATGCTCTTGTAAGATAAAGTACATGTTCAAGGTGTTCCCTACCTCAAGTCTTCGTTCGATCAATGCATCAAGGTCCCACGTGGCTCCTTGTGCACAAGCTCACACGTACCACCTATGGTACCACATAACATGTGAAACACATCACTAAAGATGCAATAAAGGAGGTCCAAGACCCTCCATGAAGCTTAAAGTCAAACTCAAAAGTAAACATAAACTAGCCCAGTCGATTAATCGAACTCCAAAATCGATTAATCGAATCTGATTCGATTAATCGATTTCCAAAATCGATTAATCGAAAGTCAATATCGATTAATCGATTCTCAAATCGATTAATCGAGATTCTCATTCGATTAATCGAAACACAATTCGATTAATCGAAATTCTCTACTCTATCTTGTCGATTCTCAATTCGAGTAATCGAATTTCCAAAATCGATTAATCGATCCTAAATCGATTAATCGAAATTCTAAATCGATTAATCGAATTCCCATTTTGATTAGTCGATTTCTCCAAGCTATTTTCTTTCCTCCACTGGAGTTCACTGTAGGTTCTCAGTCGATCAATCGATTCCCAATTCGATTAATCGAAATCTAAAGTCGATTAATCGAAATTCAATTCGATTAATCGAGATCGGGGTCCCCTGACTTTTCAACTTCTTGGCTAATTTTGATTAATCGAAACCCAATTTTGATTAATCGAAATTGCCAGATTCAGCCCCCTTTTGGCTGCTCTTCCCAATCTCTTCTCTTACTTTGTCCTCCATCTTTCTAAGCCTTTATCCTACACTTTAACTCATTTCTAACTATAATCTAACCTTTCGATCTATGCATTTAAACTACAAGAATTTTACCCTCAATCAATCTCAAATTGATTTAAATCAAGTGGTTGGAAAGGCTAGGGTTCCAGCTTTGGCTTGAACGGATTCTTCGCGTTGAGTCGGTCTCTAGAATGCTTGAATCCCCCTTCCAATCACCCACAATAACTCCTTGCTCAACCCTTCTTTACTCCTCTCTCTCTCTTCTTTACTTCTCTCTCAACAACCCAAAAACATAAATTTAGGGTTATTAAACCCTTTTATCTCTCCTCTAACTTGTGTGTTGAGCACAAGCACCGCGATAGGTGTATGTGACTTCACATTTACATCACACACCACACAGTCAATTAATTTATCACATCTCATCCGTTCATCACACTCTCTGCTAACTATTGATCTCCTAATTGGTCAAACTTGTGACCAATCGGGCACAGATCCTGAGGTCACTGTTTAACGTGATTTTTCAAGATATTACACATTTAAAGGTAAATAAAAACTTTGAACATAGTGTATAATAAATAAATATTAATAATAATAATAAAATTTTATTTTATTAAATATCCAACATTCTTCCCCTATTTACAAAATAAAGATAATTAGAATCAATCTTAAATCTGTATGTACCAAATATTTCTTTAGTACTTCTTGACTACTGTATGTATAAATGAAGTTATCCTAAGGAATTGAACCTTCACTTAGTAATAATACATCAAGGTTGATAAAGAACTTTAATAATCTAATTTCTTAAACTAAATTTTTTGTATAATCAACCAGATATATCACACACACAAGCAATCTAAGTTTCATTTCATTCCTACAGTCAACACATTTTATGTTCTTCTGCTTAATACCCTATATTCATGAGTTTTATTCAAAAAAAAAATTTATCTATCTTGGAAGTGGCCGCAGTTTTAAACTCATATAGGTCAGTTCTATCGTAATGCCCTTGTAACTTAAACATTTCGACATTACATGTTATTGACTAATTAAAAGAATTAACTCAACCTCTTTCTTATGTTACAAGTCTCACTTTATTACTTGAGATAGTTTGAGTTGTATACTCACACTTTAATAATGTTCTATCACTTCTTATGATTTATTTTTATCATTGAACCTTTAGTTTCTGGACTACAGAAAATAGGTCGAGTTACCATCCTAGGTGATGTAATTTATTAGGCTTTTAACTCATCCCTTCTGATGTTTTAATTACCATATCTCTTGGAAGACCTTTTGTAAAAGGATCCGCTAAATTTGGAAAGGTTATTTTTGAATTTATAGTAATTATTTCTTCACGAAATAATTGACTAACATAATTGTGTCTTAGACTTATATGTCTAGACTTTCTATTATAAACTTGGTATAAGCTTTAGATAGTACAACTTTACTATCACGGAATAAAGATGTTGGTGGCATAGTCTTAGGCCAAATAGAAAAGTCTAATAATAAATTATTTAACCACTCTGCTTATTTGTTCTCTGCCGAAAGAGCAATAAATTCTTTTTCCATGGTTGCATGTATAATGCATGTTTGTTTTTTTTATTCCCAAAAAATCGCGACACATCCAAGAGTAAATACTCATTCACTCGTAGACATTGATTCATCTAAATAATTTTTCCAACTAGCGTCTGTGTATCCTCTAAGTACTGTAGGATAACCAACATAATGTAATGCATAATTCTTAATTTTATTAAGATAACTTAATACTCTACCAATTGCTTTCCAATGTTCATGGCTAGGATTATAAGTATATCTACTTAATTTTTCTACTGCATAAGCAATGTCGAGTCTATTGCAATGAGTAGCCAATGGAGCATAGGTTTCAAAATAATTAATATCATGCTTTTGTCTAAAACCTTTGACAATAAATCTAGCCTTAAATTTATTTATAGTGTCATTAGGATTAAGTTTTCTTTTAAATATTCACTTACCATTATAGGTTTAGATCCTTGTGGCAAGTCTACTAATTCTCATATATTATTAGACATGATAGAATTTATTTAATCATTTATGACTTCTTTTCAAAATGTGGAATCAATAGACTTAACAACTTTATCATATGTTTTAAGATCTTCTTCGATATTCAAAATAAACTTCATTTTTTTAGTTTTCTCATTTATAATTCTTTCTACAAGATAAAAATATAAATCTGAACTAAAATTAGTAATTTTTTTAGGTCTCTTACTTATCCTAAGTTCTATCTCTTTATCTCCACTACTAGAGATATGACACTACAAAAAATAAGGCTATTAGCTGCAGTTTTTTATAGCAAAAAACTACCGTTATTAACAAAAAAACTATCAAGACTATTAGTGGTAATTTTTTTGTTAATAGCAACAATTTATGGTTGCCACTAATAGTTTTTTTTTTTGTAGTGTGAGGAGAATTAGAAAATTCTTCTAAGTCAGAGGAAAAAGAGGTTTAGGAATATTAGAGAATTTATTCTTATAAAATGTTGTATCTCTTGATTCAAAAATTGAATCATTTTCAAAAAATATTATTATGCTCACATACCAAAATTATGTATGTAGGATTATTAAGAGAATAACCCACAAAAATACATTTTATTGCTTTAGGATCCAATTTTGTATGTTTATAATCAGGTATTCTAACAAGCGCTCTACAATCTCATACTTTAAAATAATATAATTTTGGAGGTTTGTTCTTTCAAACTTCATATGGAGTTTTAGAGGATTTTTTATGTGGCATTCGATTTATAATATAACATGCATTTAATAACGCTTCTCCCCATAGATTGGAATTCAATCCAATCTTTTTTAACATATAATTTATCATTTCTGCTAGAGTCCGATATTTCCTTTCGGCAATTCCATTGGATTGAGGAGAAAATAGAGCGGTGACATCATAAATAATTTCATACTTGTCACAAAAATCTGAAAACTCATGTGACATGTATGCACCTCTCCTATCCGATCTCAATACCTTAATTTTAAAATCTAATTGATTTTTCACTAAGGCCTTCTAAGAGATAAATTTACTAAATATTTCCCCCTTCAATTTAAGTAGGTAAACACGACAAAAAAATATCCTTTTTGCGGCGTTCGATAAATGCTGTAAAAAGTCTGATAAATGCCGCAAATAAGATTCAGGGCGCTTTATCCAAATGTCGGCAATACGTGTGTTGTAGTAGTTATTTGCGGCGTTTGTCGCGGCGTTTTATATATAGCGCCGCTATATCTTTATTATTAGCAGTGTTTACTAAACGCCGTTAAACGATCTCAAATACACCGCGGTAAACATTCATAAATGTTGTATAAATTGTTTCGGCGACACTTATAAACGCCACAAAATGCAATTTAAATGTGTTGCTAATAGGTTTATCTGCAGCATTTTTACGTAACACCACCAATATTTTAACCGAAAGGATTTAGCAGCGTTTTTGGATGAAGAGCCGCTAAAAAAATGAAATGAAATTTTTTTTTTTTTAAATTTTATAAATATTTAAAAAAGTTACCTATATCATACATGTTTTTAAAAAACCCTCATCCTAACGAACAAAATAATTATCCATCCACAATTACACATTAACCATTCCCGAAATAAAAAACACCATAGCAAGTATGATGTGCACTAAATAAATATGTCATGAAGGTCTCTCTCTGATCATATTCTGAATAATTTGTACCTACCTATATCCTTTCCTATTGATAGAAATTATCCCACAACAAGGCTCAACGGACCTCCAAAAAAGCTAAATCATCAAAAGTAATAGCATACAAGTAGAGAACACAAATCAACAAAAGTAAGGAGTTGCTTTTTAAGGCCAAATTATAAAAATCCCTATATTCATAGCCCAGAGGCTAAGTCACAAAACCCACATCCACATATGTGCTTATAAACCTTGATCTAGCTGGATGAAACAAATAACATAAAATGAGACATTACATTCCATCCATTTGGGTTAAGGTGCATCAACTGATTTGGGATCCCAGTCTCCAAGTCAGTGCAGCTGATGGTTCCATCTGAGGATGATGTGTACAAGGTCCCATCATTTACTGCATTTAGTGGCAAAAGTACCAATTAATTTTTTTTTCATTTGAGAAACTAAATAAAATAAATAAATAAATAATGAAGGAAGCAAGAAGCATAAGAGAAGCTCACTGCATGTTGTCAAGTAGGCATGAGTGTATGTTTCCATATACCGTCTTCTCATATACGTCGACATAATTCCAGATTCCAAGTTGTCCTTTTGCAGGAAAGGAAGCAGAAAAGAGCATTAATCGTGGAAGCATAAATTAGAAGAGACAAGTAACATGCTACCATAGCATATTATTCTTGGTAGGATGAAATTCCAAGCATGTTACACGTCTACTGTGGAACCTGATAATTGCACATTCCAGTTGATCAGGGATCATATATGCTGGCTTGATCTGTAAGATAGTTAATTTTATGAAAGCTATGACAAACTTCAATGGTCCACTGTCAAAGGGATCCATAAACTGAGGATTAAAAAGTGATATCAACACCAAAATAGTGACACGATTATGAAAAAACTATCATAATTAGAAACGATTAAAACAGAAAATGGTCCACTATGCAAACAACGAGCAACCCATAACTAGAAAATTAAAGATGACAAACCAATAACAAGTTAACCCCCCAGGCTAAACAAAACAGTTTGTACATGTTTGAGAGTAGACTCATGATCAGTTCCTATGGATCTCCTAGTTTATCAAAACAGGATGAGATTGAGCTTGCTTAATGTATAAAATTGATATAGACCATTCATCTTGACTTTTATACAAAAGATGAAGCACTTTGTAGTCGAGCAAATTTTATGATTCATGCTTCCCAGCCCATTCTTACACGGTATTATTCTAACGATCACTGTGAAGTTTCTAGATTTAAGTTAAAAGGGTTTATATACTTACAGATTTGATGCTAGAGGCGGCTGCTCAATCTCAAAACGGCTGGTTTGAAGCTCGCTATCCCTGTGATTTCTCTCCTTGTCACCAAGCTGTTGATATCATAAGTACCTTCATACGAGAATATCGGTTCCAAATCACAAAAGGCCTGAAACCAACGACTAGAGATTAATAAAACTTGTTGCTTATCAGATGCCAAAGTGTGGATTATTCATCAAATGCAGTATTTATAAAGTTCGAAGTCATAAAAATAGAATAATCAGTTAGGTCTGCTGTAGCTCAACTGGAAGGTGCACAATCAACTTGAGGTCACAGATTCAATCCCCACTTACCTATATATATGAAAAAAAAAACTGCAGCACTGAATCATGATTGAATAGTTACATGATTATTCATATATAATATCTAGAACCAATCATTTACTTAACCTCTATATAAACAGAGATCGCCTCTGGTCACCTGCATGGTGGCCATTAATTTTGCTGGTATTAATTTATTTATAACCTACTAGGTAAAGATGTTATTTGATTGATATTAGAGAGGTTTTACAGTTCTATGATACAGCTAAGCGCTTTCCTGCTTGGGGTTTTGGAGCAAGGCCCATTGATGGTCCAATTTCACATTGTTTTAACTTGAGCGACAACAGTTATCAGCAGTTATCTTTTCAAGTTCTAAGCATCTCTTCCCGACTTGCATCCCCCTAGATATCACAAGCTTTACCTTGCCACAGATGAGCCTGTTCCGAAAACAAAGCGAACTGCAATCATGTGGATGCATTTGGAATTTCCCAAGGCCGATAGAGAGGTTGCTGATCATCTTCATGGAGAAATGTCTTCATCACTAGTTAACAAACCATTTTGTAATCCGATACAGTTTCTGGTTTGTTTTTCATTGACTCAAACTTGGAAATTGGTCTACTTATTCCTGAGATCCACTAGGCCAAGAAATTGAATAATTGGCTGATTTTATATAGGGAAAAAATGAATTGATGGCCAACTGGGTCACCATTTCCCTAAAAATGGAGTTTAAACTTCGATAAATCGGTCTTCTGATTCCTGAGATCGACTGGGCCAAGAAAATGAATAAGTGACAATTTTTATACAGGAATAAGATGAATTGATGGACAACCAGGTGACCATTTACCTAAAACAAGAGTTTAAACTCTCAAACCAGAGCCTGGCCAACCACTCGCCCAATCAGATTCTATGTCAATCATCAAGGTTTTGGACACTGGTAGATTGATCAGAGATGTACGCCAAATGGCATGAACTTGGAATGCCATGGCCCGACAAGGGTTTGGTCCATTATAAATTCATCATCACATTTCAATGCCATTGTTCTGAAACAATTAGTAGAAAGTGCAGGATGAAAAACGGGAACAAGATGACAGCTTCATCAAATAACCCACATCTTTCGTACCTTCTTTAGCTGGTATCCCCTATTTAATATAAAGGACATGGAAATAATAGTCTCTAGCAGCACACCATCAGATATAACAAAAGTTATGGAATAAAACCACATAATTTTTTTAATTAGTATGGGTTTGAATCAATGTGGAGGATACTAACAACAAGACTATTGTGAATCATCGCACTATACATACCTTTGAATACCAAATCAAACTGTCAGAGAATATGTAATAAACTATATACGTACTCAATGAGGGAATCAAGAAAACATATCTAATAGATCATTTTCTGTAGAAGACAAAGGGAAAACAGTAGCTGATCATAATCAAGGGCATTAATTATACAGTTAATTCATAGAGAATAAAAGTAATGCTGAGCTTCCCAAATTTTTGAGCCCATTATTAAACAAAACTGTAAGAACCCATAATTACATAAATTATTGTTATAGATTAAATAAGAAAACAACATAATACAAAAGTGGATAAACAGCCACAAAAAAAAACCAACAAGCAAACACATTATTTAGTATTTGGGATCTAATTGTACCCGATAACCCTGTTACAATTATTTGGTATTGATGATGAGATCATGAACCACCAAAACAAATTTCAAGACCTCTGCCACCAATTGGAGCTATCAATTATTGAAATCCAGATGACTCGAGCTCAGCAGTGACTTTATCAACAACTGTGCATGATAACACCGCTTCATGTGTCAAGGACCAGATTGACTGGTTAATTGAAGAGAGAAATTAAAGAACGTCCAAATCAACATGAGAGTTCAAGTCACGAAGCACTACAGAAGACATACCGGCATTTTCAATTACACTTAATGAAAATGCAGGTAAGTAGTAAGCACAAAGCTTTTCACCTTAAATAAATAACATAAGCAAAGCTATAACTAAAAAGAACTTAATGCTTGTTTTCCAGCCATTGAACACCACATTTTATTGTCCCTGATGAGAATATGGTGCAACCAAATCTTAAAGAGTACAACATTAGAAGGTCGGAGAACACACATCAAAGCATAGGCCTATTACACGATTAGTTCCACATCAATAGAATAATAAAAAGGGGTGCTTTCAATACATAGTGCTAGCAATAGGCCCGATTCGGGCGGGCGTAAATCGTGCCAGCCGACAAACTTAATGCAAGCAGGCAAACCAATAAAGGCTACCCGAACACAGTCTGGAATAATTTTCCCAAGCATGCAATGCCATAATCCTAGCCCATTGTAACAACAGATAGACTTCTACCGATGTGGGATTCAGTGCCACTGCCACATCAATAGCATATAAAAGGGGTGGGGCTTTGTTGGTTACAATTTATGAAGGGAATGCCTTCCTTCCTCAAACTCTTCGTATCATATTAATATAAATACAATAATATATTATATAAATTTAATATGATGTATGTTATATTATATTAACATATAGCAAAAGTTTAAAAAAAATTATCATAAAGTTAACAATGACTAAGGGTCCAATAGGTTTGTGAAACAAGACCTTCCCCATTTATGAGTGGCTCAAGAAGATAGATGCCGATGATAGACAAGAGAGGAAGAGCAAAAGAAGTCTTCGACAAAATGTCTCATTATTCAAACACAGGGCGCAATGAGATTGGAAGGTATATATTTAGGCAAGAAAAGCCTCTACAGACTAAAATTCAAGGTATCTCATTCAATACGGGTTTGATGGGACATCCCAGAAACTGTGACGACCCGACTTTTCCAATCCCTAAGGTATAGGAAAGGCCGGTTCATCAACTTATTGATTTCTCAATAAGCCGTAACAAACAGAAGCCGGCAACATAAACAAAGGTCTAAAGAACAGAGGCATCATATCATAATTCAAAAAGAACCAAAAGACTACAGATAACAAAAGAATATATCACTGTGAGGAACCAAAAGGAACCACCGGTGATGGCCAATCCAATCACCTAAAATAGAGGTTCACGATAATGGTTCCTCTTGTGATATCAAAAGGACAAAATAATAGCCTAGGGCTCAATATTCCAAAATTAATATCCAGACAAAATACCAAAAGTATAAGGATCCAAAGATCAAGGGAAGAACTCCTCCGCTGGTATATCCAAATCCTCCTCTGGAATATAATCGGAGTCCTCCGGATCCTCTGACCCAATGTCGGTCTCAGCACCTGTGACGTATAGTCGAGGGTGAGCTAACAGCCAAGCTCAATAGAAGAAGCCAGATCTATTTGCAGTTTATTATAAGTACTAGTTTTCAAAAGACGGAATCGGATCAGATAAGATTTTTCAAAAGATGCTTTCAAATTTAAATCTCCAGTTCTAATCCTGAGTCAAAACTGATAGTAAGTTTAAAGTGTTCAAAATGTTCTGATTTAGCATGCTTCTTGTCTTAAATTTATAACTTAATTTTATCTCTCAAATTTCCTATAGCATGAGAGCGGACTAAGTGACCGATGGGAAGACCCTACTGACCATCGTCGTTCATGAACCCATTTCGAAAATGTAACAAGCCCCTACGCTATGAGGGAAACTTGCGCCAAAGTTTTACCGTCAACACGGTTGGTGGAATCTAGGGCATCGTACGTATGAACCAAAAATCAAATGTAAATGCTAACACGTATCCAAGCTTATTATTCATATCGTATACTAATTTTCAAAGTTCTGATTCAAAATTAACTGAGGTTCTGATTCAAAAATTAACTGAGGTTCTGATTAAAAAATTAACTGAAGTTCTGATTTCCAATGATTCTTGTTTCTAACAATGTTTACAATTTTCTGATGTTGTCGTATATTCATGCTTTGTTTATACTATGTGCACAGATTATCATCAAATTAACGCATTTCAAGTAATTCGTCTTTCATAGTTTGTGCTTATAATTTATGCAAATGAAGATTAGGATTCCCCTACCTTAACCAAGCGGTTTCAAAAGCATGCAAAAGCGGTCCTCTCCAAGGACTTCCAACAGACAAAACCTACATATATTAACACCCTTAGTGTTAATATAAAGCTACAAAATTTAACCCGAAAGCTTGGAAGAAGAAAATCCAACAAATTTTCGAACCCAAAAGTCGTAAGGTAATTCGATCATCGATTTCCAATTTGATGGTCGTATTTGAAATTCGATGGTGGAATCCAAAATCGACCATCTAATTCTCAAATTCTGCATCAGGCCTGAAAACCAGTAATTCGACCATCGATTTTAAAATCGACAAATGAATTATCTGCTTTCTGGTCATGCATTTTACATGCCCGTTCTTTTTTTTCCCCACTCTAGATCTCTTCTTTATTGCACATATGCATGTTCTAAAATTCTAACAAAATCTCCACGATTTTCATACAAAGATTTCAATACATACCTCTTTTGGCTCCCAACGGTAGGTCCCTTCGACGATTTGTGCTCGGAACAGCTTTCTAAATCAAGGGTTCAATGGCGGAACCCTTCCTCTTTGGCCTGATTTGTAGGCACATGGGTGTCTTCTCTCATCCTTCCTTTCAATAGCTTAAATCGATCCAAAGGCCATCACCAATGCGATCAATGGTCAAGATGGGAGGAGGATCTCTCTTTCTTCCTAGATCTGGAATTTAAATAACCTTGAATGGTTATTTTCTTTAAGCCTTTCCAACGAGAGAGAGAGAGAGAGAGATGCAAGCTTCTCTTGCAATCTCTTTTATAACCAAACCAAGCTAACAAATATCTAGATATTTTAACCCTTTAACTTATCTACTAAATTTGGGATTTATTCCATGCTAACCACTAACACATCCTTATTGTGTATGCCATTGCGTACATGACTTGCACACCTCTCGAGACCAAATCCTTTGGCCATTAGTCTTACCATAGCCTTAGCTTACCAAAAGTCCAAAAATATTCTACAGTATTTTCCGGGCACGCTTACCGAGGTAAACGAAAATATGCCGAAAATATCAGGGATATTACATTCACCCCTCCTTAGGAATTTTCGTCCGCGAAAATTGAATGCAAAAAGGGCACATGGGCCACCGTATTTCGATCCCACAGGGCACGCAAGCCAAGGGATGGGATCCGTAGTAACATGGATGTACTGCATGTGGCATCGAAGGCCATAGTGGATTGCATCCGTACATGGATGCTCACACCCCAAGTGTCACGTGCCGGGAGACCGATGCACAGTGACGCATGAAGCCATAATATCAGATATTACAGAAACAATCAAACCATGTGTACATATAATATTTTTTCAACATTAAAACCCATAGTGAAAAGGAAGCGTCACTATTTCTTTATATAGTGCAAAATCAGTCCCAAAGAACTGATGTTACAAAATACACAACCTTTATATGAAAAGCTCAAGAATATCATGAAAATAATCATTACCCTTGGGAAAAAGATATCATAGCAATTCAATGAAATCTGAGAAAAATAAAATTAGAAATAAAATACCCAAACAAGCACTTCTTCAAACATTTACTATGCAATAATTTTGCTATCAACTCAATTAAAATTTAAAACTGCATGGAAATGGTCCACATGCCTTCTTCAACACCAAACATCAAACACATTATGTGCATTAGAATAAAATCTCAATCATGCCTCATATCAAACACTTGCTATACAATCAGTCTCTAAAATTTCAGCAAAACTCTGATCATTAGAGTATCCCATGCATCAAGATCAAAGGAAAAATAAAATCGTGTGCATGCTTCAAAATCAAAAGCATAAAATAAAATAAGTATAATAAAACTCCAATCCAATAAAACTACAATAAAAACAAAACAAAACTACAAAATTCTAACAAATCTTAGAAATAAAAATCCTAATCCAAACAAAACGATAAAAAGAACACATAAATGAAGAAGAAATATAATAAATTATCAAACATAAATTTGAAGTCGAATCAATATGAGGCAGCTAAGTGCGGAAGCAGTTGCAGTGACGATTCTAGACGCCAGATCGACAAGGCCCAATTTGGGTTAATAGTATGTTTTGCAAATTACAAAAAACCAAAGAAACCCAGAGTACTCAACCAGAGTTTTGATGGCAATTGAAGAAAAATAAGACACAGAAGTTCACAAAATATATTAAAATTTTAGCAATTTGGATGTACCTTTGGGGTTCTTTTGGCTGATTGAGTAATAATAGTACAGGGAGAATCGAACGGTACCCATCACCATGCTTCTAAGTCTTGAGCCAAAACCCACATAGAAATCACCAAAAACAAAAGAAATTTAAGAATAAAGGGCCTTGGTTTTTAATCAACAGAGAACTTGATGAACAATACCTTGGAAAAGCTAAAAAAAAAAAAAAAACCCAATATTTTTGGATCTATTTTTCTCCTCTAATCAAAAAATTATATTTAAAATACCCTAAAAAATTCCAAAACCCATAAACTGAAAATGGTTTTTCTAAAAAATATATATATATATATATAATCAACAGCCAAAACACACAAGATTACCCAACTGAGTTCTTCTAAATCAAACAGAACGTTAAAAATCTAACAGAAAAAATAGAGAAAATACCTCAGAAAATCGATCTAGGCAGATTAGCACCTAACTGAACCTTGGAGTTCTTTGGAGAAGACGATGAACTAGAGGAAAACCAGAAAACCCCCTTTCTAATTGATGTGTGTTCTCCAATCCCTTGGATAGTTGGATGTGCGTTCTCCGATCCCAACTCTAATACCCCCATTTTGATTAAGGCGGGAGCCAATATTTCATTACTGCCTTCTAAATACCTACGTCTATGGCAACGTTAATACCAAAAAAATGTCGCGCATAATATTTTAAATCACGACATTCAATAAACGTCGCGCTTAATTTTGTGAATAGTGGCGTTCGCAAAATAAAGCGCGGCAAATTATTTTAAATCGAGGCGTTCAATTAAAAACGTTGCGCATAATGTTTTAAATCGCGACGTTCAATAAAAAATGTCGCGCTTAATTTCATGAATCGTGGCGTTCGTAAAATAAAGTGCCGCAAATTATTTTAAATCGCGGCGTCCAATAAAAAATGCCGCACATAATGTTTTAAGTCGCGGCGTTCAATAAAAAACGTCACACTTAATTTCGTGAATAGTGGCGTACGCAAAATAAAGCATCGTAAATTATTTTAAATCGCGGTGTCCAATAAAAAATATCGTGTATAATGTTTTAATTTGCAGCGTCTAATAAAAAATGCCGCGATTAATTTCCTGCATAGTGACATCTATAAAATAAAGCGTCGTAAATATTGTATTAGCGCTTCTTTCTCCCAGTTTACGCCGCAATGAATGTGACGTGAAATACAATCATTAATAATTAGTGGCGCTTTTATAATAAGCGCCGTTGAAAGGTATTTTTAGTGGCCTTTTTACTCAAACATCGTTAAATCAGCGTCGCTAAAACTCAATTTTTTTGTAGTGAAATATATGTAAATTTGGAACACTTATCAATGAAAGTTATAAAATATCTTTTTTCCGCTTCTAGTAGTGATGTTATTTAAACTACACAAATCCATATGAATTAAATCTAATAATTTAGATTGTCTTTCAACACTCTTAAATGACTTTTTCGTCATTTTAGATTGTACACAAATACTACATCTATCTTTACTATAATCTATATGCATTTAGGAATAAGTTTTAATTTAACCATACTTTTTATAAAACATTAATTTAAATGTCTTAATTTATTATGTCATAAATTTATTAGTCACACATAAACCAAAGAAACAGATTTTTCATTGATGTTAAACTTAAACATTCCGTAAGAGGTATATCCCTTGCCTATGAGCATCCCTTTCTTAGAAAGTACAATAAAATCAAATTTGATCCCGATCTTGAATACAAGCCGATACAAGATTTTTTTGAATTTCAGAGACATGGAGTATATCATTAAGGGTAACAGATTTTTCAAAAGTAAAGTTTAGAATAACTTTTCTTTTTCCTATAGCTTTAGCAGTAGTGAAATTTTTTATGAACAATTCATGTCAATCATGTGTCTTATCATAGGATACAAAATTAATCATGTAAGAGGTCGTATGCCTAGTAGCCTCAGAATTGAGCAACCATTCATTTTGATCATCTACCGGAGATCACTGTAACAAGATCTTCTTCACGGATAATGTTTGCCTGATTTATATTTTTCACGAATTCTCGGCAATCACGTTTAAAGTGACCATGTTTCTTACAATAAAAGTAAGTATCCTTTTTTATTTTTTCCTATCTTGAAATCCTTCTTATTTGGCTTCAGTTTAAAGTTTTTTCCTTTGCTCTTTTTCTTCGATGTAGATGCATCTTTAATAATGTGAGCCTTGGAGACGAGTTCTAATTTCTCTTCCTCCATGTCACGTAGACGGGTCTTTTCTCCTATGCAAAGATGAGTCATCCATAGTTCAATATTTTTTAATATGTTTCAAACTCTTACAGTAATCTTTTCATCCCACCGTTAATTTTACAATAATCGAAGAGGCTTGAAAACTTTCATCTATTGTGCTTCCTTCAGCCAGAAGATTGTTGAAGATAATCAGTATCTGGTGCGTTTACTCCAAAATAGATTTAGAATCAAATATTTTAAAATTAAATAACCCACTTACTAAATATGTGCACACACCGGCTTCCTCTACTTCGTATTTTCGTTCAAAAGCCTCTCATATCTCCTTTGCAGTCTTGTAAGATTGATGAATCTTAAAGAGAGAATCAGCAAGAGAGTTGAGAATATAGCCTTTGCATGTGTGATTATCGCCTTTTCATTTTGTACGAATTTTACCTTCTTTAAATGTTTCATCTTCATGCTCCGATGGTAGTAAGTCTATAGTGAGAGCGTATGCAACTTTCAAGTTTGTGAGTAGGAAGTGTACTTTTGATTGTCATTGTTTGGAATTTATGTCATTAAAGCATTCGAGTTTAGTGATCTTCGTGTTAGAGAGATCCATCATTTTTTATGTCATGAAAATATTGTCTTAAAATTGTTGGAGGGTTACACAATAAATGATTAGATTGTTGTCTTTAAGACAATATTTGTCACATTTATGCAATGAAATAACGGCAAATTCGCCTCAAGGATAAAATGAAGTCTCGGTGATGCACCGATCTGTCACACACTACGTGCACTGTCGTGTGTGACCCAACGAAAAGAAAGCACAAAATTTCTATGGTTGACACACGAATTCATGGACACAGATGTAGGATTCGAGATTTATAAGTGAATCAAAACCCCTCGTCTGGCCTTTATTTATAATGTTCAACACACCTTTTCAGGGCGGTTATGACTATTGGTTCCTTAGAATCGAGGTCCCTGGTCGATCCGATCAACAATTTCAACGATCGAAAGGTGCACACCGAACGATTGCATCTTTTGATTGTTCAATAGTTAGTAATTGCATTGTCTGAACCGTTTTCATGAACGAAATGCAAAGTGCGTCTAAAAAACGTCAAATGCGTCATTCACACATTGCACACGCGCACGTGCATGTACGCAGTGACAAATCGCCACTATGAGTAATATTTCTACTTTCAAGTCAAACAATATAGAAGGTGAGTTTTCATATATATGACAAGAAACTTTCTTGTAAATTAGAGAGATGAGACTAACTTTTATAATACTTTTCAAGTTTTAGTGAGAATTGTTTCCCTCCAATACTTTTCAAAATTCAAATCACTTTTGACTTGAAAGTTGTAAGTTTAAGTATTGACAAAAGTATCTTTCCAAATGGAACCCATTTAAAGTTAAACAAAAACTTTGAACATAGTGTATAATAAGTAAATACTATTAATTAATTAATAATAAATATTTATTTTGTTAAATATTCAATATTGTCTACCCAAAGAGATAGGTCGCAGGTTTGGGTCTTGGAATCAGCCTCTCTAAAATGAGGGTAAGGCTGCCTACCATCTAGGTCTCCCAGACCCCGTAAAAAGAGGGAGCCTTGTGCACTTGGTATCTTCAACACAATTTTTGGGTGCAAGTAGTTGCTCCTTAATCAATACTATGAATAGCACGTGTCTTTGACCTTAAATGTATGTTTGATGATTTTTTAAAGAATTGCCACCTTAGACGTTTAGTGTTCTTCTCACGTGTTGTTGACATGGGTCAAAATTTCGGGTATCGGATACGTATCATCCGAGCTCAAAACCGATATGTATCGGACGACATATATCGGAATAGTAAAATATCGGACGATACATTGAATGTATCGTCCGGACATATACATACAAAGTGGCGATACGGTACATTAAATGTATCGTATCGTCCAAGTTTGATACCGATACATATCATCCGATATATATCGGTATCAGACGAAATTTTGACCCATGGTTGTTGACCTTGAATATATGTTTGATGATTTTTTAAAGAATCGCGTTTAGTTGAGCATTGTATTACTCTTACAAATGAAGTACGACCCTATGACCTCGAATGCCCTCGTAGTGACTGTTAGTGTATTGCACAAAGATTGACAGAAAATAGACCGGAAAATTGCTTCAAGGCGCGATTAGATCGCTGTCTTTAAGACAATATTTGCCCCCTATATGCAACGGGATATCGGCAAATTCGCCTCCAGGATACAATGAAGCCTCGGTGAATAACCGATCTGTCACACACTACGTTGCACTGTAGTATGCGACCCAACGAAACGAAGACGTAGAATGCTCTGGTTTGCACACGAATTCTGAGGGCTCAGATGTAAGATTCGGAAATTGCAAGTGTTTAGAATCCCTCCTCTGGCCTCTATTTATAACTTTCGGAGCACCTTTTCAGGGGCGGTTGTGTCTGTCGGTTGCTTGCAATCGAGGGCCCTGATCGATCCGATCAACGGTTGCAAGGATCCAACGGTTCACATCCGAACAGTTACATCATTTGGTCAACTGATTTGTCTGAATCGGATCATCTCAGTTCAAATAGGAAAGGCTCCTCAAGCTCCTCGCGACGATGCGGTCGTGCGAAGTGCAAAGTGCGCCTTAAAAAGCGCCAATTGCTTATTTATCGTGACACGTAAGCCAAACAATATGGAAGGTAAGTTTCCATATATAAGCCATGAATATTTCTTGTAAAATAGTGAGGTGGGACAAAACATTTACAACACTTTTAAACTTATGGTGAAAAAAATTTCCCTCCAATATTAATTCAAAATTCAAGTAATTTTGACTTGAAGGTTAAAAGCATCCTTTTAATATGGAACCAATCACTTTAAGGAACCATTTAAAAATAAATAAACATTATTAAATTAATAATAGATTCCGGATTTCAGGAACATGAAGGACATCATTCAGGGTAACAGATTTTCCCGAAGTAAAGTGTAGAACAACTTTGCCTTGACCTACCACTTTGGCAATAGTGGAATTTTTCATGAATAATTCATGTCCATCATGAGCCTCCTCATAGGATATAAAATTATTCCTATCAGAAGTAACATGCCTAGTAGCTCCAGAATCGAGCCACCATTTATTTCCACCATCTACCATATTGACTTCGGAGATCACCGCAATGAGATCTTCACCCACAATGTTTGCCTGATTTTTATTTTTCAAAAATTCTCGACAATCACGTTTGAAATGGCCGGGTTTATTGCAATAAAAACAAATACCCTTCTTTGTTTTTCCTTGTATTATCCTCTCTTGAAATCCTTCTTATTCGGCTTCAGTTTAAAGTTCTTCCCTTTGTTCTTCTTCTTCGATGTGGATGCATCTTCAACAATATGCGCATTGGAGACGAGTTCAGTTTTCTCCTCTTCCTTGTCACGTAGACGAGCCTCTTCTTCTATGCGAAGATGAGTCAAGAGTTCCTCCATAGTACGATCTTCCTTCGTATGTTTCAAACTCTTACGGTAATCTTTTCATCCCAACGGTAATTTTGCAATAACCGCAGAGACTTGAAAACCTTCGTCTATTGTGCTTTCTTCCGTCACAAGATTGTTGAAGATAATCTGCATCTGGTGCACTTGCTCTAAAATAGGTTTAGAATCATACATCTTAAAATTAAATAACTCACTTACTAAGTATGTGCGCACGTCGGCCTCTTCTACTTTGTACTTACGTTCAAGAGCCTCCTATATCTCCTTTGCAGTTTTATAAATTTGATAGACGTTAAAAAGAGAATCGGCAAGAGCATTGAGAATATAGCCTTTGCATGTGTAATTGTCGCTTTCCCATTTCGTACGGATTCTACCTTCTTCAAGCGTTTCATCTTCTTTCTCCAATGATGGTGAGTCCATAGTGAGAACGTATGCGACTTTCAAAGTTGTGAGTAAAAAATGTACTTTTGATTGCCATCGTTTGAAATTGGTGCCATTAAAGCACTCGAGTTTCGTGATCTTCGTGTTGGAGAGTTCCATCATCTTTTGTGCCATAGGAATATTGTCTTAAAATTGTTAGTGTATTGCACAAAGATTGACAGAAAATAGACCGGAAAATTGCTTCAAGGCGCGATTAGATCGCTGTCTTTAAGACAATATTTGCCCCTATATGCAACGGGATATCGGCAAATTCGCCTCCAGGATACAATGAAGCCTCGGTGAAGAACCGATCTGTCACACACTACGTTGCACTGTAGTGTGCGACCCAACGAAACGAAGACGCAGAATGCTCTGGTTTGCACACGAATTCTGAGGGCTCGAAGTGCAAAGTGCGCCTTAAATTGCGCCAATTGCGCCATTCGCACATCACACACGCGCGCGCGTGTGCGGCGGCGAATCGCCGCTATGAGCTGTGTTATTCTTATTAAGCCAAACAATATGGAAGGTAAGTTTCCATATATAAGCCATGAATATTTCTTGTAAAATAGTGAGGTGTGACAAAACATTTACAACACTTTTAAACTTATGGTGGAAAAAATTTCCCTCCAATATTAATTCAAAATTCAAGTAATTTTGACTTGAAGGTTAAAAGCATCCTTTTAATATGGAACCAATCACTTTAAGGAACCATTTAAAAATAAATAAACATTATTAAATTAATAATAGATAAATATTATTAAAGTAATAAATATTTATTTGATAAATATCCAACAGTGACAAGTAGGACCACGCCTCAAGAAGTAGAGGTTCTAAACCACGCCTCAAAAAGTAGAGGTTCTAAGTTGAATTCCCAGATGTTGTTGGACCGGTATGTGTGAAATTTGGGTGCAGTATATACCGGTTAAATGGATAACCCGTTGTGGCGCTTAAACGCGTCGCTCCATTACTAACATTCTAAAAACTTGACTTGCACAGTTGTCAGGGTCCTTAAACATATGTTGTTGAACCCTGCTTTTGACAGGATGCCATAGCTACAAGTCTGTTTATTGCTGATTAGAGTGAATCTCGGAAATTTTGAAAAGATAGAATATCGGCCACGTTTAAAAAGCGCTTTTGGGTTTAACACCAATCAAAGTAATAATTGGAAAACCAAATAATACAATAAAAAAAGGGTACGGGTTTTTTCGATTATTTGATTCTTTTTATGCAGTTGATGGCACCATTGATGGATCAAAATTTCGGCAGAAATTTTGAAATTTTGACTGAGATGTTTTAGTTTGGAGATGGTCGAAACGAAAATAAAATCCAAAATTTTGGCAGAAAATTTCAAATTTCAATTTCGATTTTGATCATGCCCAAAACCGAAATTCAGCATCTGCTTTGAATCAGACAACGAAAATCGTTTTTCATTCTAATCTTTCACACAACATGTCTTGAGATTATATGGCTCGTCTATCAAACAATCAAATATTGATTCCACACGAAACACATTTTCAAAGGTGACTCGAGATATCTTCTCAAGATACATCATGATGACAGTTACTTTGGAGATGTGTCACCTGGAACCACATATGACCGTATGATATGTGGGTCATGATCTCAAAGATCTATTGTGTGAATCGATCGTCGGATTCAAGACAGGCAATAGGGTTAATGGTGGTGGAACTATAAATTACAAAGACCGAATCTTTGGCTGCAAAAACCTGTACTCTAAAATGAAATATGATAGGTAGCAATTTACAGTCCAAGGTCTTTTAGGTTATCTCAGTCTCCATTACGACCATTTTTGGATCTACGAAAAAATAAAAAAATAAAAAAGTCGGTGCCTAAGCAACCGAATCAGACGGTCCAGATTAATTGGTACATTGACTTTATATAAATGATTACACATGCAACAATCAACCAACCAAAAGTTTTGGGAAAGTGAAACTACACTCTTGGATCATGATCCAATGTGAAGGCAAATTGCAGGGTTTGGCCGTGGGACCTACCAGCATCTTTGGGTTCCTCGCCTTCTGCTGCATCATAATTTCTCTTGGCTGGTGTTACTACCGCACCACTCTATGTTACAGTCACTTCACTTAGCCAAAGAAATTTTTGTTGCCCTTTTGGATCATTGGAGATCATTTTTCATCTCAATCTTTTACTCTTTTACACAACAAATGTTGGGATCATAAGCCTACCATCAAACGATCATACATTGATTTCACATGACACACATCTCCAATGTTGATTCCACTTAACACACATCCTAAAAAATTAACATGATCATAGCAAACCATTAAGCGTTGTTTACATTGACTTTGTGGGATGTGTGCCATGTATAATCACCATCTTACCAATTGATGGTAGGGTTATGATCTCAAGATCAATTGTATTGCAGATTAAGATGAAAAATGATCTCTATGGCATGATTTAAAACAATCAACATATATATATATATATATATATATATATATATATATATATATATATATATATATATATATATTTCCTTTGTTTAAGGGAGGTCAGTGTAACATAAAGTGATGCGGTAGTACTACCGGCCTTTATCGATAAACAACCATAATTATTTAGATTGCCCAACTTCTCTCTCTCCCAACCAGGTTTTTAAATATAAGCCATATTACGTACACCCGGATTCAATGCAAGGTCAAACATCCGGCCAAATTGGTCACATGTTAGATCACATTAGGTCATCATACAACAATATGTATATGATATGAACTGGATACGATATTTTAAAAATAAATAATAAATAAATAAATAAATCTGTGGGACAATTTTTTATTATTTGACAATATTTATATATTTTTAACATTTGAAAAAAAATAAATATTATTTTAGTATTGGCTGACTTTGGAACCTCGATGACATTCGCATAGGCATCCATTGTTCAATCGATGGCAGTGCACCCGCCAACTCTTGGAGATGCATTGATATTTATAAAGACAAACTGATAAAAGGTCAAAAGTATACTTTCTCAGTCTAAATGTTTCTTAATATCTGGTATAAAAGTTTGACTAATTTTTATTTTTTGTCTTTTTTTATATATTTGTGCTCACCTCAACTAATCTCATGGGCCTAAAAACTAATCATCGCGTAATACTCCAGTGGCCTGAGAGGATTCGAATGAGTGATCATTCGGGAGCAAACCTAAGGCCTGACTAGCTGTACTACCCCTCGGGATTATTACTTGGCTAATTTGACCGATGGAGATTGACCCGTGAATTGTCGGCCCTTGGTACACGGGTCGGCCACCTGATATTAACTCTAAATGGTTTATTAAGAAGATTTAAGGTTGTGTCGAATCTTATGTTATGTTTGGTAAGACTTTTGATTTGCGGATATGTTATTAAAGTAGCATGAGATTGTTGACTTTTTTGCTACTGCTCTTGTTTATGGACGGTTTTGAGGCCACCAAAATGTCCTTTTCAAATGAAGCTGGCAGGTTGAAAAGGAATCTTACTGACATTGACATGTGTGGTGAGGATCACTCAACAGAAAAATCCTAGCGAGGGTCCCAACGTTTCACATATTTACATATGAGGGCTCACCTATTTCTTATTATCTGATCAGGTCCAATCGGGTCGGGATCCTTTATTTTTTTTTTAAATGCCTAGGTGTATTTTTATTATTTTTAGGGAACCAAAATATTCTTTAATTAACATGATTTGTACATTTGTTTTTAAGCAAGAATGATCGATCTCGAAGGCGACCACAATCAAACGGTCTTGTAACTAAGCATGATCAACCGATTAGTGTTGTATGAGATGGATCGGTCACAACCTTATATGAGATCGAGGTTTTATATGAGATCCAAAGATTAAAATTTTGAAAAATCGATACGTATCGTCTGAGCCCAAAATCGATACGTATCAATATCGAACGGTACCAAACGATACATTCAATGTATCGTCCGATAAATGTATAAAAAATACTGATACAATACATTTAATGTACCATATCGGTAAGTGTCGATATTGATACATATTGCCCGATACATATTAGTATCGGACGAAATTTTGATCCATGATGAAATCTTGTGCTATTATATAATACTTTTTGGTCTTATAGAAGAACTTGCATTCTCATGTGAGAATGAGCCAGAGTAAAAAACTGATCAATCTCAATTTTAAAAACAAGTGCATCTACCAAAGAGGCAATAGCCCAGGTGGGAACTTCCCTTCATTCTGATGGAGGAGGTTATGGGTTCAATATTTGTCTTTTATATTATTTTCCACCCTTATCTTTATAAGGTGTGGATTGAGTTCTGTTAATTAATCCTCAACATTGTAATTGGTGCTCCCCAACCCTAAAATAAAAAACAAAAAAGTATCCAAAAAAAAAAAACAAGTGCATCTAGTTAAAAGGAAATTTTATCTGTAGATGAAATGCACATGTGTTATTTTTTAAAAGTTAAGGGTCTCTAGTCTCGACCCTCTCACTAACAATATATAAGTTGGACCCTATCGGGTAAGAAATACAAATTTTTGACCCTTAAGGAGTTTCCGCACCTAATCCTGTGTTCTCTCATGTGGGAATGGCAAAGCACACTTCATGGTTATGCGCGTATGCAGTTGGGGATGCGGGTAGAGCTCTCAATCGATCAAGCTGGCCCCAACTTCGACCCGACTCAGAAATAGTTGGCTTTTTGGGTGTGTAAACCGGGGCCAAGACTCAATCCGGGCTTCGAGAAGTTACCTCAATATCTCTAGCTTGAGCCCGTTGATGAATATATATATATATATATATATATATATATATATATATATATATATATAGATAGAGGCACTATAAGAAATAAGACTAAATTAACAAAAAGGTTATTAAGACTTAATAGCGACAATAGTATTAGCGACACTTTTTTTGTTAATAGCGACAGTTTTTGGCTGTCGCTAATAGTTTTATTTTTTGTAGTAAGGGCTAGAGATATGCACTCAGGCGTAAAGATATCTCTATGCCTATTGATATGGCGCGACACGTAGCTACTTCCTGTGAAGTGATGGGTGGCATGAGATGGCATGAGAACCACTTTATTAACTAGGATTACACTTTTAAAATATTTTAAAATTTAAATACCCTTTCAGCCGTCATTTTTTATTTCTTTAAAGTCTCTTTTCTATTTCTTCTCTCCATTTCAAGAAAGTGTCAGACTTACTTTTTTAGTTATATTTTACTCAAAAAATGTAACCGTTCGATAGTGAAGTACTAACACATCTGTATCGAAGCACCGACACTCCGAAAACAAGGCATCAACACCCCGATAGCGAGGCGCTGGCACTCCGGTGGAGAAGTATTGGCACCTCAGCGCTTAGCTTAAAAAAACATAATTAATGGGGTGCCGACGCCTCGTTTCAGGGGCGTCGGCACTTCGATTTAAAAAATTAAAATATAAATATAAATAACAAAAAAGGAGTGTCAACGCTTCATTTTAAGGGCGTTGGCGCCTCTATATCGAGATGTTAGACGCTTCACTAATTTTTTTTCATCAAAACACCGACACCTCGATGTAGAGGTGCCAACGCCCAATTTTTTATTTTTAGTGAAGTGCTAGTACCTCGATATAGAGGTGCAGACACCCCAACGCTAGCACCTCGACGCCGGGGTGTCAGCGCTTCGTCGCCGGGGTGCCAGCGCCTCGCTATTAGGGTGTCGGTGCTTCGTTGCCGAAGTGTTAGTGCTTTGCTACTATGCACTCGCATTTTTTAAATAAAATATACCTGAAAAAGTAAGTCTGACACTTTCTTAGAAAAAGAGAAAAAAAAAATAGACCTTAAAATGTCTTCTAAAATAAGTAAAAAATGACGGCTGAAAGGGAATATAACTTTAAAATATTTTAAAAGTTTAACCCTAGTTAGTAAAGTGGGCCCCACGTCACCCATCACTTCACAAAAAGGGCGCTACGTGTCCTGCCCATATCAATTGGCGCAGAGATATCTCTACTCCCGGGCGTATTTTCTCTTTTGCCATCTATATATAAGAAATGATTATAGAACATAAGCTCATAGCTCGAGCTCCTATTGGCTGCATGTCATATCATGTGACTTAAAAAGTCAACTTGATGTGACATCAAGGTGTCAAACTCGAAATCGGTATCGAGTATCGCTCCATGGAGGACCGATACGTATTGGCCGATACCGATTCGTATCAACCTATTTTTTTTTTATAAAAAAAACCTCTAAAACTCAATTCAAATTGATACTCGAGCCCATATCGGCCGATACGTATCGACTAATTGAGTTGCAAAATCGATACCTATCAATTTGCCAAAATATCGATAAGTATCGCCGATACGTATCGGTATCGACCGATTTTTTATACTTTGTATGACATATGACTAATGGTTGCTAGAGTCATGAAATTATATTTCAAATGGACGCCAAGGTTCTGGGTTAGAGTCAGTTGGGGGCCATTGACATCTATCTGACAGATCAGGTTCTAGGCAACTTGCCAAAGGATGATCAAAGGTAAGTTTCCAAAAAATTGGGCATGATCCGATAAATATATGCCGTCTAAATTATGTAAAAGGGGGAAAAATTCAATGCACCAGGATGTGCATGGGCGGTACCCAAACTTTGACAAAAGTTTTGAGCACAAATTTTTTTTTTTTGAATTTTTTTATAGATCACATGCCATGTGGCACATGATCCCAAAACGGGTGTTGTTTTGGAATCATATGCCACATGGCATGTGATCTGAGGTTCTAACCCACTGCTCCTAATATACGTTCAAACCCATTGTCCCATTTGCAATATATATATATATATATATATATATATATATATATATATATATATATGAGTAATGATCCTCTCACTCAAGTCATGAAATATACTTATAGAGGCCTGGGACTATGCCCTCGAGTATAGAGATATCTTTGCGCCTGTTGATATGAGTGTCACACGTAGCGCCTTATTGTGAAGTGATTGGTGTTACTTTATAATCATTTAATCACATTTTAAGTATGATTACATTTATTTTAAAAAAAATAGATAACTTTTTAAAAATACCTTACGCGTTACCACGTGGGTGTCAGAACCCCACCTTTTTTTCACTAAAGGAGTGTCCGCGCTTCACTACCGAGGTGCCAGCCCTTCGCCACCGGGATGTCAGCGCCTCGCTATCTAAGGTGCTAGCACTTCTCTATCCGGGTGTCAGCGCTTCGCTAATAGGGTGTCAATGCCTCGCTACCAAGGTGTTAACACTTCACTAACGGGATGTCAGCGCCTCGCTATCGAGGTGTCAGCTGCCCTCCCGGGGGGTTAGTGCTTCGCCTCGCTACAGGGGTGCCAACATTTCTCTAACAGGGTGCCAATGCCTCATTATCGAGGTTCCAACGCTTCTCTCCCGGGGTGTCAGCGCTTCGCTACTGGGGTGTCAGCACTTCGCTATCGGGGTAACAACTCACTATCGAGGTATTAACACTTCCCTTCCGGGGTGCCAGCGCTTTGCCTCGCTAATGAGGTGTCAGCGCCTCACTGTCAAGGTGTCAGCACTTCTCTTCCGGGGTGTCAACACTTTGCTATCGGGGTGTCAGCGCTTCTCTCTCGATATGCTAGCGCTTTGCTATCGAGGTATTAGAGTTTGGCTACCGGGGGCCCACATAAATTTTTTTTATTGTAAAAAATAAATAAATAAAATAGACCTCTAAAAAAGTCATATATGACGGCTGAAAGAGAATATTACTCTAAAAATATTTTAACAGTTTTAATCCTAGTTAGTAAAGTGGGCTCCATTCACTAGAAAAAATAAGACTATTAGCAACAGTTTTTAGCAGCAAAAAACTATCGCTATTAACAAAAAAACTATTAAAGGATATTAAGACTATTAGCGGCAAGGGTATTAGTGACGGTTTTTTTGTTAATAGCGGCAGTTTTTGGATGCCTCTAATAGTCGTATTTTTTCTAGTGATGCCATATATTGTTTATAGAGCAATCTGGGCATAGAGATCTCTACCCCCGAGCGCATCCTCTCACTCGTGTCATAAAGTATACCTTTATGACTCTAGCAATCATTAGTTGCATGTTACATCAAGTTAAAATTTTAAGTCCCTTGATGTGACATGCAAAGTCATAGGCTTATATCCCATGATATATATATATATATATATATATATATATATATATATATATATATATATATGTGTGTGTGTGTGTGTGTGTGTGTGTGTGTGTGTGTGTTTGTAATATATAAAATCTTATATTTTATTTAAAGGCCATTTTACTAAAATGTCCTAAGATTAACCCATTGGAAATTATTATAGAGCCGACGATCTATACAAAAACATGATTTAAAATTTGTTTTAATTAAGCAAATTTGTTTTTTGTTTAAATTAGCGAAAAAAGCTCGCAACTTGGCCAAACCTGACCCGGTCGGCTTACCGGTTAGAGTTGGGCTTGGGCTTAGTGTTTTTATGCTCGAGTCAAGCCCGAAGATGAAGAGATATCAACGCAAGCTGAAATGACTAATGCTTTCCAAAAGAATCTAATTACAACGACAAATACGCATAACGTGGGTGCAGAAGGACCCGCGGAGTTGAAAATCTCCTAACGTGGGCACTGAGAGCCCTAGATGCAAGGCCAATGTGTAAGACGTTTGAAAGTGCGGAAACTAGACACCGACATCATAAGATTATGGACGTTTTAGTCCTTTAGTGCTGTAAGAAGCTGACTTTAACTTGTTTTTAGGGTTTGATACATGTGGATGTCGCCTTTAGAGAAGGTTGATCGGATAAAACTTTGAGAGTTGATGGTCGGTAAGTGACTTGAGGGCCAAGGGACTTTTCTTGGGTTACATCTCTTTACGCCGCGTCAGATGAGTACATCATGTGTCTCGTATAATTTGAAGATTATAATTTAGATTAAAGATTAAAATAGAAAAAATATTTCAATTGTGTGATTCAAAGCTATAAGATATTAGATTGTCACTATCCTTATCAAATCTTTTAGCACTCTCAATATGTCTAGGTTTCTGTAAAGTGTATGTACCTGTGTATTATGTATATGGACTGAATTAATGATTATAAATGGCTTATAATGATTCTTATCTTTGAGAAGTCTTCAATAATTTATAATGGTTTCAAACTATCCAAATAACTTATTCGTTGGGTAGATTTTGTCGAGTAGACAAAAAAAAAAGAAAAGTCAAACTTATTAACAAAAGTCAAGATACGTCTGTACCATATTAAGGGACATTTGTGAAGGGACGTCCGTGGGCGTTTAACAAGCCAAACTTGTGTTTCTATTTTGGAAGCTTATTAATAACTTTTTTAGGGACTTTCTTTAATCGCTAGAGAGAATCTCTAAGTGTCCTTTTAAACCGCATTATTTTTCAACCTTTTTTATCAAAAGGCTGCTTTTATTTTTTTTGTTGATGAATTACAAATTCATTAAAAAAAATGGGAATTGATCCAAAGATTGAGCTAGATGTTCAAGCAGACAGATCAAAATCCGAGAGTATAGGGAAAATAGAAAATCAACCAATACCTAACGGATCTAGATTGGAAGCAGACTTGACAAGAACATCAGCTTTCACTACAAAAAAAAGAGACTATTAGCCGCAACCATAAATTGCCGCTATTGTACAAAAAAACTGCCGCTAATACCCTTCCTGCTAATAATCTCAATAATTGTTTTGTTAATAGCGGCACATTTTGGCGGCCAAAAACAGTTGCTAATAGTCTTATTTTTTGTAGTGTTTGCTATTAGCCTTCTTAGGAATAAATGAGAAAAAAAAAATTGATCACAAATGTTTTTGTTGATGCTATAAAAAATGTGAAGAAGCCTTGCTATCAACATGCTGCCTTCCTCCATTCATCTAGGAGATTTATGCATGTGGAGTCAAGTGTATTTGTGCTCAAGGATTTGAGCATTGCGTGAAGATTATGGATTTAAGCGTGAAACTTGGGGTTCAAGAGAGGATTGTGACTCGTTTCAACATGAGTGAATTATTGTGGGACTTAGTGATTAGAGACGATACAAATCGGTATACTGTGTGGGCGTGTTGAGGGATTCAAGCATTGTTGCTAGGAAGGGTTTGATATGACGCTACAAAAATAAGGTGTTTCAGCGGCACTTGCTGTTAAGGCAATTTTTGATAGTGATAGAACTAATAACGGCAATTTTTTGTAGCGACAGGATTAATAGCAACAGTTTTTTGTTAAAAAAGCTGCCGCTAATAGTCTTATTTTTTGTAGTGTGACTAGGAAGCCTGCATATCATTCAACACATTCTTTATATGTTTATGGGTTGTATAGTGAATTTAGGCCTTAAGCTTGGAGTAGGTCTCATTAATTTTTCCGTGGTGGCGTTTTCCACGTAAAAACTATTCTTTACAAGTTATCTGGAAATTTTAAAAAGTAGTCGAAAGTCAATTACAATTAATGGCAACGATGTAAATCTCTGACACTATAGCGTGGGCTTGTTTGAATCACATTATAGATAGAGAGCCGGGACATGCACCCAAGCGTAGAGATATCTCTGCGCCAATTGATATGAGCGCGACACGTAGCGCTTTTTTTGTGAAGTGATAGGTGACATGGGACCATTTTACTAATCAGGATTAAACTTTTAAAATATTTTAAAAGTTATATTCCCTTTCAGCCGTTATTTTGGACTTTTTTAGAAGTCTTTTGAAAGTCTCTTTCTTTTATCTCTTCTTTTTCTTTTTCAAAGAAAGTGTCACACTTACTTTTTCAGGTATATTTTACTCAAAAATGTAGGCGCCGCAGGCGCTAACACTCGCCAAATGGGCCAAGAACTCCAATAGTGAGGTCTTTGACACCCCACAAGACGACACCCCAGAGGTGCTAGCAACTTTCCAAACTAGGTCAGCCTGTCTCTGATTCCAACTGTCACATGGGTACAAGCCGACATCAGCTATCACACCCGTGCGGCGCCTAGATGTCGCGTGCAATGAAGCCAACTTAACCATGATCAACTCTGATACCACCCACCTAGAGGACGAGAATTCTCATTCATGATTACCTTCTTCCAAGGCCTACCATGCCAACGCATCGTTCCCCTTTTAACACGCATGCATGAACTTCCATGCTTCACTTGGCATGCTCAAGCTTCACCCTCTTGCCACGCACTAGTACCTCATTTCGCAACAGTAATAACATGTAACTCCTCATGTTATCCCATACCAACATGTTTTGCCAACATTCTGAACCAAGCCCACCATCGTGTGTGCTCTTCGTTACTAACACACGTCTGCATCCGACCCTCAACCAATGTGCACCACAGTGTCCCACGCAGTCCTAGAGTGTCTCCCTCTTAACCGACCTAAGTGCACCACGATGCGTAGTCCGGGGCTACATGACAACCTCACCTTGGGTGATATATGACATCGCCGAAGCGACGTTCTAGGCCCACCCCTTTAGGCCTAGGAAATCACTGCCCACCCTTCAGTGTCGCATGACCCCCGTGTGTAGGGAAGTAGCTCCACAGCTCCTCTCTTCCAAGTATGATTTAAACATTACCTTAAGCCAAACAACAGGAGAACCTCAAAGATATTGGTTTGACATACCACCGTGGCACACAAAACCCATGAAACACTAATAATGCCCCCGAGACCAGCTTCCACGCCCCATGTGCGTCTAGTCGCCACACTAGATCCACACCTACCTCGAGTGGTCATCTATGCCATACCTAGAGAGAGCACGCCACAACGTAAGTCCCCACATGCCTCTGCACTCGCGCGTCACACACCTAGCTCCAAGGCCCAAGCGCCTTCCTGCTAGCCAACCAATCAGCTCCAAGGCTCACACGCCTTTGTGCTATTATCCAGAGTTTTGACCCCGTCACTCGACGCCCCCATATCGAGGTGTCAACGCTTCGCTAAAAAAAAAAAAGGGTGTTGGCGCCTCTATATCGAGGCGCCGGTGCTTCGATAAACAAAAAATAAAAATTAGCTAAGCATCGACACCATCGGCACCACTAAAATGAGGTGTCGACACCCCTTTTTTTATATTTTTATTTTTAAAAATTGAAACGCCGACATCTCGATATAGAGGCGTCGGTGCCCTTGAAACGAGGCACCGACACCTCTTTTTTTTTTAGTGAAGCGCCAATACCTCGATATAGAGGCGTCGGTATCCCGGTGCTGGCACCTTGGCGCCGGGTCACCAGCACTTTGCCACCGGGGTGCTAGCGCATTACTATTGGTGTGTCAGCGCCTCCTTTTCATGGTGTCGGCGCTTTGCTGCCGAGGTGCTAGCGCTTCGTTACTGGGCGGCCACTTTTTTTTAGTAAATATAATTGAAAAAATAAGTCTGACACTTTCTTGAAAAAATAGAGAGGAGAGAAAAAAGAAAGAGACTTTAAAAAAGTAAAAAATGACTAACTTGAATGACATTTAACTTTTAAAATATTTTAAAAGTGTAACCCTAGTTAGTAAAGTGGGCCCCATGCCCAGTGGCGGAACCAGGATTCTCATCTAGTCGGGGCGCAAGATGAATTAGATAGATTTTTTATACCATAAATATAAATATAAACTAATTTTTATTATAAAATATATTTTTTATTAAAATTACATAAAAAAAAAATATATATTATATATCATTCATCTACAATTGATTACTTGTATTGGCCAAACACGTTTTCGGGTCAATACATGTTTCGATTATATCGATATTGAACGTATAACATTTTAGTTTGAGAGCACAAAAAGCCTTACACGTATTGGCTTAAAAACTCGTTTTCACGTCGTTTGCAAGTAGACATGTAGTAGCCCTAACTTTTGTAACTTTAATAATGCAGTTGCATTAAAAATGTAGTTTCTTTCAATCGCACGAACCATAGTCTGATTTCGACAAAAATTTATGAGGTTGGATTGGCCCTTAAATTTGTTTGTTTATATGGTGCCTCTATTCGCACCAATAGGTTTATTGAAAGCACCAATGTTTGAAAGTGCTGACACCCATCAACAACTTATAATCAAATGGCGGAGATCATTTTTTGCCTTGATCTTTTTTACAATGGATCTTGAGACTATAAGCATACCATCAGACGATCGCCTTTTGATTTCACATGGCACAGATACCCAATACGTGATCCTAAAATCATATGCACACATCATACTCAAATGTAATTTTAGGACTAATTTTTTTTGGGATTTGTGACAGATGTGGATTTTAGGCAGTCAATGGGTTAGAAGGGGGTAGCACATGTTGGCTGTTGTGATTTTAAATGTATTTTATTCGCAAGTGCACGAATTGTGATTTAGTTAGTGGGTGCAGAGTACGAGATCGTTCCCACGAAGATTGGTCAGAAAATGATAATCATAAATATCAATTAACTAAAAGAATAATCATATATCTATCACAGTATCTACTAAATTAAGAACTTGAGAATTTTGAGGATGAGATAAGTACTAACAAAGAAACTGAGAATTTAAATAAATGATAAAAGATAAGGATTGGGATACTAAATCTTCCCATCGTAGGTTTATCATTTGTGCAATACAAATATGTGGATTAAGATGTGAGATCTTCAAAAGATATCTAAGAAGCACCGACCCCAAACACACATGAGTTCTAAAATACAAATCTGAGATCACAGGGATATATGATTAATAGCTCATGAGTGTATGATTAACACTCACACCTCAGACAATATTCAGAACCCAATCTCTAGGTAAATTCCACACTACCGATCTAAGATCAAGGAGATGTATGATTAACATCCCATGAGTGTATGATTAACACTCACACCTCAGATAGTAATTAGAACTTACCGCTCGGGTAAAGTCAAACTACCAATTTGAGATCACGGAGATGTATGATTAACATCCCATGAGTGTATGATTAACACTCACACCTCAGACGGTAGTAAAACTTAACCCCGAGATGGGCATTAATTAAAATAAAATCATTATTGCAAAGCTGAGATCATAGGACATGATTAGCTCATAGATCTCAGATTGTAATTAGATTTTATCCCTGTCAATAATAACATTAGGGCCTTTTAAACGAATCTAACATCTCAACCACAAATTTGTATTACTATAAACGACTACCTCAGATGGGGTTCATCAGATCCCCATCCTTAATGGAACTAGCTACACATAATGAAATTAAACAACATGATTAAAAAGTAAATCGACATAAACACTAAAATACCGTGTAGAGCTTTAACTAAATCCCAATGAAAGCTTTAATCTCAATATTTTAATCCAACAGGTACAATGATTCTTCAAATGTAGAAACGAAAATCTAATCTAAATCTTACGCCTAAAAAGTGACTAATCAAGACTAGAACCACCGGGACTGAATGCCCTAGAAAAACTCAAAGCAAAAGTAGGAAAAAAAAAATGCCAGCAGAGAAGATCCCCCCGAATCCTCATATTTTTCATTTAAATATCTTCCGGATTCGAAATTCAAAATTTGAAATAAGTCGATTGATCGAGGTGAGTGGTCGATCAATCGACCAGATTTAAATTTGAAATTTAATTTTCAATCCCATTTGTTATGTCGATGCATTGACCTAGATGGGTCGATTGATCGACATGACCAAATGGTCTGGGTCTAGTATGTTCTCTGCTTCATTGCTCTGGTGTTCATTCACTTTGTTTCCTTTTGTTCACTTTGCATCCTTTTATGCTCTTTAATGCATCCAATAATTAATTTTACTTGAAACTCACAAAACTTTACAAATCTTATTAGATAGCTTTCATTGGATGACTAAATGTAGGTCTTTAGGAGTGAAATATCATCATATTTCACTACTCATCATTAGCACTTTTAGAAAAGGCGTTGGCGCGAATAGTGGTACCCCCTATATATATCATTCACGGGTACCTCTGTTTGCACCTACTTCCTAGACCCTTTGAAAATCATTGATTGCTTCGGATAAGATGATGGAGGTCGTGTTTCACCTCGATCTTTCACACTATAATTGAGATAATGTCGCACCTATAAGATGGTTAGTTTTTTACTCCATGTGTCAGATCCCCAAAAAATGGCCCTTAAATACCATACACATAATGCCCAAACGTGAATTTAGGGTCATTTTTTGGGAATCTGTGACACATGAAGCAATCAATGGTATTTAAAGAATCTTGGACGTGGACCCTTACAGGGAATGCGTGGGGCGCAAACAGAGGTACCCATTGTTCCCCGCCACCCTATTAATATTAACTAAACTATTTTCTTCTCAAGTCTAAACCCTTAATTGAGTTTCACATGCTTAAATTGCTGATTGCATTCAATCAAAGTTACTTCAATGCATTTTCTCCACTGATGGGTTAAGAGGGTGCAAACATGAGAGTTGGGGCTTGGGAGTTAGAGAGAGAGAGAGGGCGCTGGGATAAGAGGGTCGCAGACATAGCAGTTGGGGCTTGAGAGAGAGAGAGAGGTGCTGGGTTAAGTGGGGTGCAAACATGGGAGTTGGGGCTTGGGAGGGAGAGAGACAGAGGGAGGGAGAGAGAGAGAGAGAGAGAGAGAGAGTTGGGTTAAGAGGGGCGCAGACATGGGAGTTGGGAGTTGGAGTTAGAGAGAGAGAGAGGGCGCTAGGCAGACATGGGAGTTGGGGCTTGGGAGTTAGAGAGAGAGAGAGAGAGCGCTGGGTTAAGAGGGGCGCAAGTTTAAGAGGGATTTAATAATATATAAAAAATTTCTTTTAATTTTTTGGGTTTGAGTGGGGGCGCTTACCCGCACTAACCTGTATGTGGTTCTGCCACTGCCCACGCCACCCATCACTTTCTCAAAATGCGCTGCATGTCGCACCCATATCAATAGGCACAGAGATATCTCTATGACCGAGCATATTCTCCTCCTTTGCTTTACGGATATACACACACCATATATCTCTAGTTTATTATGATCTCAAAATCATATGGCGCATATTATATTTTTATGTGGCATACATCCCAAAAAAGTGAGTTGTGAACTAAGTCTCTTGGTGGAGGCCGCGTACCTAAGATCAACTCAAAACTGCAAAAGGCTCTTGGTAACCATAGTCACTAAGTCGCTGGGGTTCCGCAATAATTTGGTGAGGTTAAAATTTGGTAAATTCAGGGAGATATTCAGAGGAAAAATTGGAGAGAAAAAAAAAAAAAAAAAAAAAGAAGATTTAAAAGTATAACTTTAAAAAAAAAAATATTAAAAGTCGCATTTTTTTTGAAAAAATTGGTAATTATTCTCAAATTTTAAAAAACATGCTTATTTTTGAAAAATTCGTGAATAATTTAGGTTTAATTCTTTGAACCTTAAATTCGTGAATTATTTGAGAATTTTTCAAAAAATTCGGTGATTTTTATGATCAGTGGCCTAACTTGTTATGCCGTGAATGAGGCCTCATTGATGCACATGGCCATGCATATGAGGAGCTTAAAAAAATAATAATAAATAAATAAATAATAATTAAAAAGTGACTAAAGGGTGCACCACTTTGGACCATGATCACCAGCCTAATCGCGAGATCGGAGGCGACCATGAATTTGATACCACATTTTGATATTAATTTTTATGTATTTCATTGATAGAAAGAAGCCTTTCTAAATAGAAGTGAATACAATCAATTAAGATCTCTACGAAATCTTTAAATTCAAAATATGTCCCACATTATTTATAAATCCCAACTAATATAATCTTGCCTAAAACATAAGAAAGACATTACAGATTTATATATTTCTTTCTAAGCATAAATATTCTCTATTAGAGCTAATGGACCGGGTTTGCCGAGGACGAGGTTGGCGAAAATATAATTCATTAGCTAAACTTTCTAAAGGAGAAAAATTATAGTATTTAAATGAGGGCAACGTAAGTAACCCAGTAGTTATCTTAATTTGTTGGAGCTTCATATATATTGAGCCGCTGATCCATTGGTGCTGTTGCATCAACGAGCTACATCTTGATGGACCATAGCCAATACTCGAATCCATGGGAAAACCCCGTTGACACTTGGGTCGGGCCCACGGATTTTCCTACTGATCGTGTTGTATGGTTAGAGGCAAACCCATGACAAATTAACATTGACTAACTACAAGCACTAGCCTTTGCACCTTGTCTCCTACACCCACTTGCAAATTTCTAATGTAATTATGCTAAGCAAAATTCAAACTCCACATGTTGTACTTTGGTCCCATTTCTTGGTAGCAAAAGAAGTTGGACTTTATAATCACTATAACAACTTAACAACTCCATTCTTTTATTTTTTATTGTTTTGTCTGTTTCTTTTCCTTTACAACAATTATATATAAATTGTTTAATTGTTTTCTTAGTAAAATCGTACGTACCACCCGATACATACATATCGGCCATGAAAATCCCTAATCGTTACCTAAATTGATACATGCCAACGAATTTATATTGTCGGCTAAGACAAATAATATTGAAATATTTATTTATTTATTTATTTATTATTATTTTTTTTTTTCTGAAAATTATTTTATTTTATTAAAGAGTATAAAAGTTAGCCTAGTGACTCAGGAGTCCGAGTAATACACTAGGTAACACCCAAAGCATTGCTATCTGGAAAATCGGACTTCCCAGAGAAAATCAGAATAGGTACTTGGGTGGCATAGGAAACCCGAAAGAAAAAGGAAAAAACTTACACCTGGAGGAAACCGGAATAGCTAGGAAAAACCTCCAACAAACAAGAAAAGGAAACTCAAAAACCCCTACAAAAAAGTGACCCCCCTACAAAGAGTGAAAAAAAGATAACAGATGTTCCACTTCGAAACTTCTAATGGTGAATAGAGAAGAGTCGCCTTTGCCATCCGCTATTGTGCAATTGCAAACAATGATGATATTGTCTTGAATGAGCCTCTTAACATTAAAAGGAGTGTTGTTCCATTTGATGTTATTGCAAGATATCCAAATGTTTCAAAGGGTGAAAATATGGAGATGATCCCATATCCATTTCTTGATACCCGTAGCATCGCACTACTCCCAGCCAGAAAGAAAAATAACTATGTTCTTGTATATACAAGATGAAATACTGAGAGCTTTAAAGAGAACTCCTCAAATGGACTATATTTTCTGACATGTAAGGAGAAGGTGCTCGATGTCTTCTTCTGCGTAGCAATAAAAGAAACACTTTTGATCAAGTTGCATGCCTCTTCTGATGAGATTGGAAATAGTAGAGAGTTTGTTCCAGCAGACCGTCCATAGGAAGAAACTTATCTTGGTCGGGACACGATACGTATTCCCAGATGAAAGCCCAGTTCACTGTATAGAGATGTGGATGTAATGATTTGAAAGTAGATTTAACGGAGAAACTTCTTTGATTAGCGTAGTTCCAAACTCTGAGATCATCTCCGTCCAAAGCTAATTTAGCATTATCCATGATATCAGAAAGCAAGGAGTACTCGTTTGAAACTAATAAGCCACTGGGTGGGATTGTCTTCGTCTGAAATTGATAAGCCACTGGGTGGGATTGTCCGAACTAAAGGTATCACTTATTTTAATATTGGGATCAATGACGATGTTGAATAAGTTTGAAAACTTTAAATGCAGCTTTGGTTCTCCTTCTAGTCATTTATGGGGCTATAAGTGAATATTGTCCCCCTTATCGCAAATAAAAAAAATATTTTTTAGGAAATCTTTTCTCACTAATAGGACGCTTCTCCACCACCAGGAAGAGGCTCTATAATTTTTGTTGCTGATTTCTCAATCCTTTTGGCACATACAGTATTTATTGATGACAATTTCTTTTCACCAAGGATCAGAACCGTCCCCCAAACGCCACCACTATTTCATAAAAAGGGCTTTATTCATATCCTCAATCGAACGGATACCAAGGCCTCTGGAGCCTTTGGGCTTAGAGACCCTATCCCAACTTATTAGATGGATTTTGTTTTTTTCTTCGAGATCATCCAAAAGAAAATTCCTTTAAAGTCTCTCAATTTTATGACAAACCTTGATAGGGCACTTATAAAGGGAGAGAAAATATGTAGGAATAACATTAAGAATAGATTGGATCAACGTAATTTTGCCTCCTTTGAAGATTAACTTACTTTTCCAGTCAGTCAATCTGTTCTTTATCTTAGAAATAATCGGGTTCCATTCGGAGCTTCGTAGTTTACCAGTGCCAATAGGAATGCCCAAATATTTAAAGGGGAGTTTGGCCTTAGAAAATTTCGCGTCAACAGCCCAAGAGCTTAAGGTGATTTCATCAACATTTAGCCCATATATGTTAGGTTTATCAAAATTCACGCATTGATCGGAAACATCCTTGTAGATCTTAAGAAGGTTGCAACCTGAGATATCTGATTAGGATCTTTATTGCATATGATAAGAGAGTCATCCGCATATTGGAGGAGATTTACTCTGGAGTCACTCGGATTAGAGAACCTCCTAACCAATCCATTGAAGTGTGTTTGCTGAAATAGGAGGGAGAGCCCTTCGCTCGCGATATTAAAGAGGTAAGGAGACAGAGGATATCCTTGTCTAAGGCCCCTTGATGCTTTAAAAAATTCACACGCTTTCCCGTTAATAATGATGAAAAAATGGGCACTGGTAAGGCAACCGTGTATCCATGACTATCATTTGTTTCCGAATTCCATTTGTTTCATCATCCAAAGAAGATAATCCCAGCTGACTCTGTCATACGCTTTTTTCATGTCCACTTTGATCAGAACGCCTTTATGTTTGAAAATATGTTTGGAGTAGACACTCTTGAGCGATAACAATAAGATCAAGAATTTGTTTGCCTTCAATAAAAGCACCTTGTGTCTTAGAAATGACAGAACCGATCACCTTTTTAATTCTGTTGGCCAGAATTTTAGCAATAATTTTATAGAGGCTGGTCACTAAATAAATGAGTCTAAACCTATTCATATCCACAGCTCTTTTCTCCTTCGAGATAAGAGTAATAAAAGTAGTATTTATATATTTATGAATAAACCCATCCTCCCAAAGCTTATTAACCATAGCAATAACTTCAGCTTTAATAATGTGTCAGAATTTGTGGTAGAAACCAAAAGTGAAACCGTCAGGTCCAGGGGCACAATCAGCCTTGCAGCCCTTTATAGCACGATGGATTTCTTCCTTAGAAAAAGGGACTTCCTAGATTGTCGGTTTCAGAGGGATTGAGTTTTTTCGGTTGGATATTACGAAGTCTAGGCCGAATAATATTGGTCTCTTTGAACAAATTTGAATAGAACTCAATGGTGATATGAGCAATTTCCTCATTTTTAAAGAAGAGAATGCTATCTTTGCGGATCGAAGAAATGGTATTTATCATTCTTATGTTGTTCGCAAAAGCGTGGAAATAATTGGTATTTCGATCGCCTTCTTTGAGCCACCGCATAGATGATATTGGAAAAATTGAAAAAAATGCCTACTTTCAATCATAGTGACAAGTTTTGTTTTCAGTAATTTTTCGGTAGGAGGTCTTTTCGGTACATTTCGGATTAATTTCGACACCTTTCGGAAAAAATTCGGGAAAGTTTGGGGAATTAAAAATGTTTTAAAAAATTACTACAATATATACTAACTTACTAACAGGTTAAAAAAAAAAAAAATAATAAATTAAATTAAACATTAAAAAAAAATACCGAAATTTTTAAAATTTCGTCGAAAAATACCAAAATTTTCGCTTGACCCTCTTTTCGATGAATTTCGCCGAATTTCGGGGAAATTTGTCACTATGCTTTAGTTTTAGGAAAACATACCTACTTCAAACGGTTTTAGGAAAACAGTATCTACACATTTTTGAAAAAATGATTCAACCCAAAACAATACCCATTTTGGATTGACCTACAATATAGAACATGATTTTTGAAAAGATAAAATAAAAAATTAGACTCTTTTGCCCTTTATTTGATAGGTCATAGATAAGCTAATGCCCACCCAATTGAGTACATTCAATTTGAGCACATTTGACTACATTTTTAACGGTGGATATGCACCGGATCATGCCCAAATTGTTTCAGTGGTACCTAATCATCTTTGGACAAGTTGCCGTGGAACCCGATCCTAAATGGGTGCCACTTGGAGCCGAAAAAATGATGAGCATGTTTTTCTAAAACCGCAAAAGTGTTGTTTTCCTAAAATTGTTTGAAGTACGTATGCTTTCCTAAAATTGGTTGAAAGTAGGCATGTTTTTTCTAGAGAGCCCAATATTATTAGTATTTACAGCCCAAAATCCAAAATGAAGTGATTTATGTTTAAGGGTGGCATTATTTGCACCAGCTTTTCCTGTGAAGAACCCAAGTATTTCTACCATAAAAAATTGTTGGCTGCCTTAAAATAGACGATGAAGATCTTTTCCAACCCAATCTTGAACACAACAAATCTCTAGATCATGGTCTCTCTATCAAACGATCAAATATTGATTCCACGTGGCAAACACCCCAAAAGTAACAATTGAGAACCCTTTATATTTGTACACCCATGGTCACTTTTGGGGATATGTGCCACATGAAATCAACATGTGACATTTCCATAAGTGTGCGATGATCTCATGATTCATTGTGTGGAAGATTGAAATGAAAAACAAACTCCATCATCTAATTTATGGCTGTAAATGATTTTTCGTGATGGCACCCTATGTTTAATAGGCAAATGCAGGGTTTGATCCGAGTGGTTATTAGGTTATCCCAATAATTACTTCTTAGATTTTTTCTTGCCAATGGGTGCTAGCTTGATCATATCAAATAAATTTAAGTGATTTGCTAAATATTTTCCTCAAAAAAAAAAGTGATTTGCTAAATAAAATAATGATGAATTATATTCCCTGGTAATCTGTCACCGGTGCTATCAACTTCATCATATCACCATCCCCGGCAATGCCTCAAAAAAGCTAAAATTTTCAAAAGTGTACATAAATATAATATACTTTTGGAATCCTAATATGTCATATAAGTCCTAATTATGCAACTAGTCAATTCGAAGTTTTCGAGACCAAAACCCTATGGGGTGGAAAATTTCAAAGGGGTGTGGTTTGAATCGTATGTAAGATAGAGAAGCTCAACTTGAAAGTGGATGATGATGCAACCTCAGGGTCACACAGGTTCAATTACAGCTTATTTAGAGGGAGGGAGGGGTTGGGCCCATAGCTCAACAAGAAAGTGCAGGATGACGCAGCCTTAAGGTCACAGGTTGAATTACAGCTTACAACACGTAGAGAGAGAGAATCCAATCACCAACTCAGTAACCTTGATTCAGCCCATTAATTTTTGGTGCTCAATTCAAATTCAAATTCAAATTCAACGTATTTGGATTACTATTTATCTATCACGGATTTTATGCTCTCTAAAATCTGCACAAATATCAAGGAGCACTCACAACTGACAAGACAGGGCTCATTGTAGTCTAATTCTTCAAACTATTCGCAGGTCATACCTCTAAAATAATTTTGGGGTTAGGCCGGTAGCTCAATTGAAAGGTGCATTCTGAGTTGGGCTCTCCATGGGTTGGGCCAGGCTGTATTTCGGCCTGCACCCAGCCCAGAAAACAAGGGTTATTTTTACTTACAAACTCGGCTCGGGACCGGACCGGATCGAACATGCTCCGACCTGTATTAACCCAATTCGGGTTTGGTTCTGAAGCTCAAAATCCACCCAAACCCGGCCCGAATGATATATATATATATATATATATATATATATATATATATATATATATAGAGAGAGAGAGAGAGAGAGAGAGAGAGAGAGAGGATAGCCTTTGCAGCCATTTTACTGAGATGCCTTGAAATTAAACCATTGACTTGATTTAATACATAGGGCACTTTAAGAAAATGACCCAAGTATCCCTATTAAAATCCCTACTCACTCAATATTTGCAAAATTTCATCCCTAAAAGCTGTCCATATAATTATAACGGAAAGAAGGCAAATTTTTTAGCCTCTAGATATAATATATATTATAAAATGTAAATAATTAAATATAATAAACATTAAGGCACAGTTTTAAATAGTTGTAAAAAATAATTTAATTAAAATAAATTAATATTTATTTTTATTTTCCTTTTGTTGAAAAAAATTTTAGCCCGAGATGGGCCTGGCGGTGTAGAAGGGTCGGTTGGACTAAATACATTTTGGCCCGAGTAGGGGTCGGGTGAGGATTCTATGCTTAAAGGCTAGGGTAGGGCCTGGCCATTTTTTTGGGATAATTAGAGAAACATGCCTCAAAAATAAGCATTTTAGCAAAAAATGCGTCACTTCAAAGGCTTTAGAAAAACTGCGCTTTCACAGATTTTGGAACTTCAGAAAATCGCAAAATCCGTGGAAATACTGTTTTTCTACCACGTATGAAGTGAGACATTTTTTGCTAAAAAAATTGTTTTTGAGGCATTGTTTTTTAGAGTGCCCCCATTTTTTTGACCTCATCCCATCTTCGATCAGGCCGTCGAGAGCCCTAACTGTAGGCAAACTTTTTCCACTTTTTTCTCAGTAAGCAAGGTGTTTGTAAATCGCGTTAATTTTGGAAATATGTACAAACAAATACAAAACCTCTCCTAAAAGAAAGTGATGGCAGAGAAAAAATATATCTATCAACAGTCAGTATAAGTTATGATCCTTCCATAACTAACTCATGGACTGTGATGCAAACGTAGAAGAGAGAGAGAGAGAGAGAGAGAGAGAGTTTGTATTGACTTCTGGTTTATAACACTTAATTGATTGGTATTTCATCTACAGTTTGTCTGGAGTATTTTTGGTACCTTTTTCAGTTTGGTTTTCATTAGAATAGAGATGGATTAGCACTTGGTCTTCATTACTTTATAGATTTTTTTCAGCTACATTTTCTCCTTTAAAAGGAGCAGGTTGTGCCATTGTGGTTGGACTTGAAAGCATAATTGGGGGTCTTTTTCCATTCAAATCAAAATTTTGTTAACAACTATATAATAGATCAAAATCCAAACCAAGTCAAGATTCAAACAGGGTCAGACTTCTCTTTATGGATCAACTGCCTTATTATATCGAACAAACAATGTTAGAATAAACCAATGGTCAGTGACGTTTCTGTCTGTTCTTACTTTGTTTGCACCATTTCAAATAAACAAACAATTTTTTTATGATAAAATATATTCTTAAGAGATGTAAAGTTTGAAGGAATCTATCACATATTTTTTGACTGACTTCATCTTCTAGATGGTGTGAGCTCTCAAGTGAATTCATACCAAGGATCAAAATAGTGGGCAAAATATCGTTTTCTTCCTGAAATTGATATTTTGGGCCGAAACTTCAAATTTTAGCCGAAAATTTGAAGTTCTAGGTCATTGAATTTTATTTAAAAAATTAAAACAATTCGGGCATAAAAAAACTCCAAAATTGCATAATACACCTTGAAATTATTGGCGGACAATTTCAAGGCTTACAAATGGCCCGAAAATTTTGTGTTTTCGAATTGGGCTTGCCCGAAACCAACAAAAACATCGGCCGATAATTTGAATTATCAGCCGATATTTTGAAACATGATTCAGACTATATATATGTGCAATTTTTTTATTTCTTTAATTTATTTATATATTTTTTATTATTTAAAAATAAAGAAAAGGTAATTCAGTTTGGCTGATGCACATCCTATATTTCTTATACGTATAGGCTTGGGACCGGCCGATATGCCGATATGTATCGGTTGTTAAATCCCTAACGTGATATGCAAAATATATTTTTAAAAATATATAAATTATTTAAAAGATTAATAAACTTATATAAAAAAAGAGAAAATATGAAAGAGTATTTAAGAAATTAAATATCATTATATATATGGGTAAGGGGAGCGTGATACCATGGACCAGGTAAGTTACCTGATCCGACACTAATTTGTAGCCACGTGACATCCAATCCCATGATTAGGTGTCATAGATAGTAACAAATCAATGATTACAATTATTTTGTGAAAAAAAATTAAAATATAAAACTGTATAGTTAATAGCATCAACCATGGTGAGAAATGAACGGTAAAATTAACTATAAGTTTACCGTTCATTTTACGTACAAATGACTATTTTTACTGTATTATTTTTATTTTAGTTTTTATTTTTTTCACAAAATAATTATGATCCTCAATCTGCTCCTATCCATGACATCTGATCATGTCATCGGGTACTAGGTAGCTGAAAATTAGTGTGGGACAAGGTAATTGTTATCGGGTCCATGGTACCTTTACTATATATATATATATATATATATCATGTCATTGGGTACTAGGTAGCTGAAAATTAGTGTGGGACAAGGTAATTGTTATCGGGTCCATGGTAACCTTTACTATATATATATATATATGGAAAAGTGCTTATGAGTTTGAACGTATGGATGAGTGAATGCATTCAAACCCCAAATCACTTGTCATGTGGCATGCATTTCCAAAATAATACCAATTTTGTGCTCATGCCTTAGTATGACTTGTGATTTATAAAAGAAGAAAATGTTTTTTTGTGCTCAAATGGGATGGATTGTTTGCCATAACCAAGGCATCTAGTCTCTTCATTATGAATAGGTCAATAATTTTGTATTATTGGTATCAAGATTCCAAATCTCAGTTTTCTCCTGTGTATCTGCAACTTCGAAATGGATATCTACCGATATTAAATTATATATATATATATCATTAGTAAAAATTAGATTATTAGTGACAGTCATAAATTACTGCTATTAACAAAAATACTGCCGCTAATATCTTTGTCGCTAATAGTCTTAATAAATTTTTTGTTAATAGCGGTATTTTTTTGTTATAAAAAATTGTCGCTAATAGTCTAATTTTTTGTATCATATATATGTATATATATGAGTCAATATATTCAATGTATTGACCTGATAACTCGAAAAACAGTTACATATTGACTGACATATATCTATCAATTCCAGCTGATATTTTGAATCATGTGACACTAATTTTGCCTAGAACGGTACCACATGACTGACGTGATCACGAAGATTGGATATAACTTTGGATAAAATCCAAGAGACTAAAAGGGTTACAAAGGAATGCTATAGCAGATTTGGACAAGTCATAATAGCCGCTCATTTTTGTGATATTTGTGTAACTTGGAGGCTCTTAATAGATGTTCATCCGATGGACTACATGAAACCATCGGGCCTAATTAAAATAGTGTCGAGGGTTAAAAAAGGAAGGCTATACCAGGCTTGGACAAGTCATTAGCAGCTCATTTTGAAACTTAGGAAGCCCTAAATAGATGTTCATCCGATGAACTACATGAAACCATAGGGTGTAAAATTGTGTCAAGCATACAAAAAGTAAGGATTGTACACTCTTAATTGTGAATTATAACACTGCATAATTTTCAAAAAAAAAATTATAACACTGCATACGAGTGTATAACTAAACATAAAAGAAGGTTGAAAAAATCTCCACGTCTCGAGGAGAGATGTGGTATGTTTATCGGCTCGCCCAGTCTCAAATGATATGCAATACGTATTGCCCATGACCATGGATCATAATTTCGTCCGATACCGATACATATCAGACGATACGTATCGGTCCGATATGTGTCGGTATCAGAACTCACCGATACGGTACATTGAATGTATCATATCGGTGGTTTACTTACATTTATCGGACGATGCATTTAATGTATTGTCCGGTACCGTCCAGTACCGATACGTATCGATTTTAGGTTTGGACGATAAGTATCGATTTTTTGATATTTTAATCCTTGCTCATGACTAGATATTTAAGATGATGAGAGAGAGAGAGGGGAGATTTATCATTTTATAATAGTTCAACCCTTTCAACATTTCAAATTTTGTTGGCGGTTGAATTAGGATTCCGTCTTTGTCACCTTTTTGTTGGTGGGTATTGCTTAAACGTCTGACTGTTATATGCTTATATGTGAGCTGTAGCCTGTGGCCCTTTGACATTTACCGGCTCGGCATGTCAGAAAAAGGGGCAATATAATCTAGTGACCATATGTACCGTTCAGGAGTGATTAGGACCCCACCCTTTCTTAGCCATATATAGGTTGATAAGCTATTAGCTTACCAACTATGGCCTATAATCCTCAATAATAATCATAAAAAGGCACCCTAATTAGAACAGCTCTTGTGGCGTTGGCTCTCTTTCTAACCTATTAGATCTAAAAATCAGGAAGAAAAGTTTTGGTATCTCAACTACCATCTTTTAATGGTCTTCATCAGGTGTAATATCTGACAAAAAACAAGATTAATAGCGACAGTCAAAAACTGCCGCTATTAAAAAAAATTATCGCTAATACTTTTGCCATTAATAATTTTAAATAGTTCTTTTATTAATAGCGGCAGTTTTTTAGAAAAACTGCTGTTAATAGGCATATTTTTTGTAGCGCGCGATTTGGGGATCATCTTGTAGTATATATATCCTAGTGATTTATGGATTTGATCGAGCATTGGTGAATAATAATCGAGCGAGGTCATAATTGTTAAAGATTACACGAAATCATTCGATTGATATCTCATATCGATGGCCAAGGGTCAATATGTAAAGTGAACAGTTCAAATCGGTATCATAGTCACAAAGTCGGGGTTGGGGAATAAGTCTGGTAAGAGAAAATTTTGGAAAAATTAGACAAAAAAAAAGGATTGGGAGGAAGACGACAAAAAAAAATATTACAAATACAAAACATATATAAAATGTTGAAAAAGTAGTGATTTATTGAAAAAATTGCATGATTCTATTAAAACGTCATGATTATTAATTTGTAAATTCATTGTTTTTTTTATTGATAATTAATTTCTAAATTCATTATTATTTAGGGTTGGTAAGCTACAAAAATTGTGAATTTTAATCACGGCAATTTCAGTGACTGTGATCGGTATGTCACCAAAGAATCAGGACTAACCACATGGTAAAGTTGGTCCAGGTAGGGATTTATATCCTGTGCTGACCCAGCATTTGCTGAATTTGGAGTGTGCATGTGCCTTTGGGATTAGGCGAGTGCTCTAAGAGGCCCGGATGCACAAGTTATCAAAAAACTAAAAATAAATAAATAAAAAAGTAGGTCCGGCATCTCGCTTAAACTCGTGGTCATATATTTCAATAATGGAGTATATGGTCTCTTATAGCACCCCACTAAGTCCCCTAGTGGCCAAGAAGGGGTAGGATTCGAACTAAGAACCTCCGATTTTTGACGTCAGTTCCGATTGGTGTACTCAGCTTCTATAATCATATATGGAGTAGAATTATCAAAAAAAAATAATCATATATGGTTGAATAAAATGGTTAAAGAGAAAACACAACAAAAAAAACATGTTTTAAATGATTATCTTCCAAAAGTAAAAAAGAAGTAAACAAATGCTTTCAATAGAAATCAATTAATAGGAAAAACTTCCATAAAATAGGTTGACATTCCATTTTCAACGTTTGGAGTTACGAATGATGGGTTTTTGCCGATTTTTTTGAAATATGACAAAAAATCATTGAAGATGATTTAAAATAAAATTAAATTATAGAATATATTTTTCATAAAAAACGGCCTAGATACGTGTTGTTGCCTTGTTGGGTGGGGTGGAGAGGAAAATTAAATACCTTACTTCCAGCTTTTTGCATACAAAGTGGTTGCTTTCTAGGATCCAACCCACATTTTTACACTTGACAGCCCAAGCCTTTCTCTTTTTTCATAATTTTAGTCAAATGCAGAAAGTAAAACTTTTATTAATCTATAGCATTGTACAAGGAAAAGGGATAAATTACAATCATACCATTTTACTTATTTTTTAGCTAATCTAGCGAATTCTTATCACCTTAAAAATATATATATATATATATATATATATATATATATATATATGCTCCCACAATAAGGTCCACAATAAATTTGTGTTTGGTCGCATTCAAGAGTCGTCAATTAGGCTTAAATCTGTCGTTGCACAAATTTTGTGATGACGTACATTTAGCCTAGAAGGGGTGAATATATAGGCTATTAAAAGTTAATTAATATGATTTTCTCAAATGACTCTAGGGTTTTGACTCTTCAAAGTTGGAGAAAAAATGTATTGGCTTGGAGGAGCTGTAAATCGTAAGAACCCAAAATTTAAGATTTATAATGAAAATTGAGAAAATTTCAAAATAAACAAAAAAACTCAATCCATAAATCCATGGTCGACTGCCAATAATCACAACACAAAGTTAGGAAAATCTGATTTAGACTTGCTCTTGGACTCTTGTTGATCACCATGGGCAATCTTTCACCATTGAAAATCTGAGCAAACTTAGAAAATCTTGTTCATCACTTGACAATACACAAACAAAGAGTGTTGACACTGATTTTGGCATCAATTTGATGACAAAGAGTTAACAATTGCATTTTGCATTTAAGTCTTTCTTGTATGGAATATAGTGAGGCACAAGCTCTTGCCTCTGCCATCTCCCTTTGAATATGATTGTGAATTCTATAATGTGGTATTTTAAGTTGATTCCATCAATGTCATAAAATGATCAATCCTATATTGCCTTTCTATTTGAAGACATCAGAGATGGTCTGCTGAAGTTCATGTTTTCATCTTGTGCATATTTGAGGCGTAATCAGAATATTGTTGCAGATTCTTTAGCCAAACTTGGTTTGAGGTCTGAGTGTGATGAGATCTGGATGGAAAGTGTCCCTCCTCATATCTTCGATGTAATTTTGTCGGATTTGATTAATTAATGACTCATTTTCCATAAAAATAAATAAATAAACTATTAATGACTCATTTTCCATAAAAATAAATAAATAAACTATCAAGTCCGCCAAAGCATCAACTACTGAGAGTTAACAATGTCCTCCATGAGACCTTCTCGTCAGCCCTCTCCAGTCTTCTCACCCACGCGATGCCACACAACTGCGATGGGTCCAAAGGATCCATCAACCGACCCCAGCCCTCCTCACCTTCAACCTACCCGTCAGTTAGATTTGAACCCGCGTTTTCATACCTTTTACCGTTGCATCAAGCGATGACCCCTTGCTGTTCAATTAACGGTCAAAATTAAAATGGGTGTGGTTTTTCGGTTGAGCCATTTGTCAAAAATGGGTTGATAGTTGAATGAACTGTTTTTATTGATAAAAAATGTGTGCCATGTGTCCTAAAAGTGAAGGGTCCTGGTTTACAGGTAGACATGATAATCCAACACCTATATGAGGTGGAAAATGTTTCTAAGATAAGCTTTTGCCTAGGTATTGGTTGTCCAACCTGAGTGTCATTGGTCTTAGTACTTGGGTTACTTTTTAGGATGTGTTTAAAACTCGTCCCTGATTTTTTTGCACTCCTGTGGCAAATACAAATGTTAAAAAAAAAATGGTTATTATGCTGAAGTCAACATAACGTTTATGTGTAAAAAATCAATGATTATCATCTCAAAAAAATAAAAATCAATGGTTAGGTGTGCACCATGTCCACCATCCCAACGGCTTGTAGATGTGGAGCAGGGGCCGCTGTGGTTCTTGTGCGCATTTTATCATAGAAATGAGTGGGTTTAGCCCCGTATACTCCAAGCGCATGTTACAAGTAATCATCAGTTGATAATAGAATGCGTAGGTTTATGCTTTCACACCCCACGCGTACTTTAGGAGTGACAAGAACAATAACGGTTAGATTCTGCTCTTCTTTCAATTCAAAAAATGGTAACGGTCGCGGGTTTTCTCAGAATTTGAATCTGGAGAAAAGGTACTCCCATCTCTTTCGAATCTACGCACAGAAACAAGAGATTTCAGAGGGAAAAGCACTTCATTGTCACATCCTAAAAACCATACCAAAGCCCAATCTTTTCGTTTCAAACAGCTTGGCAAACATGTACTTTAAATGCAGAATCGCGGTAGATGCCAGGCTCGTGTTTGATGAAATGTCTAAACCAGATGTTGTTTCTTGGAACACCATGATTGGGGGATACTTACTTTGTGGCTTTAGCTTGGAAGCTTTTATTTTCTTTAGAATGATGTTGGTTTGTCGTGTGGTCCCTGATCGGTGTAGTTTCACTAGTGTTCTTAAAGGTTGCATTGATTTTGGAGGTTTCAATACAGGATTACAAGTTCATTGTACTTCAGTTAAGTTTGGTCTTGCTAATAATGTGTTTGTTGGAAGTGGGCTAGTTGAATTGTATGCCAATTTCCACTCTTTTGATGAATCAGTGAAGGTTTTTGATGGTTTGGTGTTTAAAGATACTATTTTGATTAACACTATGATTGGCGTATTTTCCAAAATGGGAAATTATAAGGAAGCATTTTCAAATTTTCGGCTGATTCTATCTTCTTCTATGGTTCCCACTAGAGCTACTTTTGTTAATATGTTGGGTGCAATTGATGGATATGAGATGTTAAGACAAGGTGTATTAGTTCATGGTCTGATAATTAAATTTGGGTTTGAAAGTGAAGGTGTTGTAGAGAATTCTCTTGTTGGGATGTATGCTGATTGCCAAGCCATGCATGAGGCTTTTGATTTGCTGGTTGATTTGGGTAGCAAGAATATGATGTCTTGGACCACTTTGATTACAAGGTGTGCCAATCATGGATGCTTTGAAGATGCTATGGATTTGTTTGCTTGGATTTACCATGACACCAATGTAATAGATATTGTCTTTTTAGCTTGCATTCTTAGCATTTCTGCTGCTTCTGGTTCCTTGCATCTAGGTAATCAGATCCATTCCATTGCTCTTAAAAATGGGTTTGAATCAGACTCTTGTGTTAGGGATGCTCTTATGGATATGTATGCAAAGTGTTCATCAGTGGGAGATATGCTGAAAATTTTTCAACAGATTAGAGATCATCCCAGTATATGTTCGTGGACTACAGTGATTTCAGGTTATGTTTGTAATGGGTTTCCAATAGAGGCTCTGACAAATTTCTACCAAATGCAAAAGGAAGGCATGAATCCGGATTCGGTTGCATGCATCAGTGTCCTTATGGGCTGTGTTGACCTGCAAGCTATCAATCAAGGTGAACAAATCCATGCCTACGTGATTAAGTCAGGATGTGAGAATGATATCTCCGTAAGGACGTCTCTGCTCTCTCTATATGCAGATTGTGAGTGCTTAGATTCTGCGCTTAAATTGTTTGAAAAGATGATAGAATATGATATTGTTGCATGGACTGCGATGATTTCCTGCCATGCTAGGCTTGGACACAATGAAGAAGCTCTAGTTTGGCTTGTAAAAATGTTTCGGGAGGGGATTAAGCCAAATCATTTCACTCTTGCTGCCACACTTTCAGCTTGTTCTAAATTAACAGCTACTTTAACTGGAAAATTGCTTCACACCCATATAATAAAAACTGGACTGAAAGAAGATAAATTTGTTGGAAGTGCTGTCATTGACATGTATTCAAAATGTGGAAGCATACAAAACGCATTTAGTTACTTCAGGGAAACGCTGGATCGTGATTTAGTGCTGTGGAATGCTCTACTTGCTGGGCATGCCCACCATGGAAATGGATTAGAGGTGTTGAAGGTCTTCGATGAAATGAAAAATCAAGGGGTAATGCCTGATCGGGTCACATTTCTTGCAATTCTCTCGGGGTGCAGCCATTGTGGCCTTGTTGATAAGGTAACCCACTATTTTTATTTGATGCGTGATGAGTTCGGGATTAGTCCAGGAATGGAACACTATGCTTGTGCTGTAGATGCACTCGGGCGTGCGGGAATGTTCAAGGAAGCAGTAGAGTTTATTGAGGTAATGGAGTTCGAACCCGGGATGGTAGTGTTGAGGACACTGCTCAGTTCTTGTATTGTTTATAGATTTCTTAAATTAGGCTTGTCTGTAGTGGCTAAGATGTTTGAATTGGGTGAAAATGATGCTGCAACTTATGTGTTGTTGTCTAATTTATATGCTATTGATGGGAGGTGGGATGAGGCACAGAAGGTTAGAGAAGTTATGGAGAGAAAGTTCTTGAGAGGGAAGAATGTTGGTAAGAGTTGCATTGAAAGTAGAAGCTGCGTCTCATGCTGAGAATTTGAAATGAGATATAAAATACATCTTTTGACAATAAAAAATAATCGATGAGGCTGTTGGTTTTGAATATCACTTGGATTTGAGGATCCTACTATGTTATCCATGCGATGCACAAGCAACACTCAAAAGGGAGGACTTGGGATGGGGCTCATGCGCACAGTAGCATGTCAGATGAATGGTTTGGATTACTGATCATATATGTCAAAGGCCAAGTGCACAGTAGGATGGCTGGAATGCTATTGTTGGAATTTTACACATGCTCATTTATAGAGGGGGATTCAAGGCTTGGTGTTGCCTTTTCCGTTTGCTCTCACAAGAACCTCTCCAAAGACTCCTCGCTGACAGCCTGACCTTTTCCGATGGTGAGTATCTCTCTCTAAAAAGGGTTGTTATGATTACCCTTTCCACTTGGAGGTTTACACAGGCTCATTTAGAAGAGGGGATTCAAGGCTTGGCATTGCCTTTCCCATTTGCTGCTCGCAGTAGCCTCTCCAGAGACTACTTGCTGATGTGGAACAATCTGGCCTTTTCCACTAGTAAGTTTCTCCCTAAAGAGGATACTCCATTTGCTTTTTATGTTTATATATATAATGATGAACAACATAAGCCATGTAACTAGGTTTGAGCAGGACAATTTCCTAACAAACCATTTTTTCTGTAAATGATATTAAACAATTATTTGTGGGTGGATTGTTTAGTTATACAGTTCTTAATACCAATGTAGTTCTAATTTTTCTTTTACTCGTATTTTTACTTGGCTTTACTTTCTCTCTAGGAGGAATTGTCATAGGCTGAGAGAGGGAAAATCATAATTCAATTCCAACATAATCTTTTATAAGATGGCATTACTTGCGCCTGTTTTTCCTGTGAAGAGAACACACGTTCTGTCACGGGAAAAAAACCATTGACTGCCTTGAATTAGACGATGGAGATCAATTTTCGTCCCATTCTTCCACACAATAGATCTTGAGATCATAGTGCACCTACCAGACGGTCACTTTTTGGGATGTGTAATCAACATGTGACCGTCTGATATGTGCACCATGATCTCAAGATCTATTGGGTGGGAGACTGGAACAGAAAATGATCTCCATACTCTGATTCGAAGCAGTCAACGGTTTTTTCCTGTGAAAGAGTGTGTGCACTTCACAGGAAAAACAGGTGCAAATAATGCCACTCTCTTTTATATTCTTCCCTAGATCAAGGGAAAGCAGTCCTACCCAGTGAGAAAAAGACATTTAGAAAACATATGGCACAAAAGTTTCTGCCTCTAGCAACTCGAAGGTGCACTGTACCTCAACCTTGGGGTCACAGGTTCAATTCCAGCTATAAAATAGAACTTCCTCTTGCTGTTTTGTCTGAACAGATGCTATATCTCAAAGCTCGTCCTTATTGCAGTACTTTAGCTGGAGGCTCCTTGTGTGACAGCCAGTTCGATATTGCACATCTATATCTTGGGTTTTGGATCATGCTGGATTTGCAGATGGAATAGAAGCATAAATTAATAGCCTCGTTTACTGGTGCGCTACCCATTTTTCATAGGTAGTTCTGTTTAGTTTAGTGTGTACAGATTGAATGGGCGTTTCCAAATTAGGCTGTGGTTTTAACTTTTAAGGCGGTTTTCAAGTTACATGTTGTTCTTGAATTTAGTTAGGTCTGGGGATTCAAAAACTTCTCTGTACTTGTGTTTCTTTTAATGGGAAGATTTCATTTATCAATTTAGAATAAAAGTATTTCCACTATTATGACTATTTTTAGAAGAATCACTTGCTGGAGGGTTGAAAGTGTTCTCTATAAATTCTACTAGGAGATCTTTCTAATATTTGTGTCATCAAGCCTTATAAATAAGCCAATTTTTTACCTCATGTGAGTTTCACCCTTATTACACCTAATCTCATGACTGGGGCAATCCATCAACTCATGGAGATACCACTTTGAAAGGTTGAAATGTGGATTATTATTATTAATTTATTATTAGTAGTAGCAGTAGCAGCAGTAGGAGGTCCCAAATATTGTGGCTGTAGTCCATACGATCTTGATGGAGTTTTTTCTTGTCTTCCCACCTCTTACTATCGCACTAGTACGCTGTTCCCACAACTCAGCTGTGATTCTTGAGAATGTGGTTGCGACCAGAAGACCCGGCTTCCCACGCGATCACCCATCAACTCCAATTTGATGAAACCAAAGGGACGAAACTTTTGAATTTGCTATTTTAGGATACATCACCACTAACCACGTGACAGCCCGACTTTTTCCCTTCTCATAAATGGGAAAGGTCGCACCGTCGGATCACCTAACATGATCCTGTCATACAAGGGTATCGTGTACAAAGTGTTACATATGCAGAAGCGAATTGAATTAACTCTGATACGTAGAAATATGGCAATAACTGATATTCATTCATTTATCTAAAGCAGCAAACTGAACAGGAATATAAGCAGAAACCTATACATTAAGTAGTAAATTATCTTAAATCACACTGCTGTTTATACATGTTTAATGTTTAAAAACAAATCTCTCTCTCAAACCTCTCAAGGAAAGAAGTCCTCAGCAGAACCTTCCTCCTTCTCAGACTAGTAGGTAGGATCCGTTTCGTGCTCAGGGTCACGAGCAATATTTACAGCTAAGACATGAAGTCGTAGGATGAGCTATCATCAAACCTTAGCAGGGAAATTTAAAGTGCTAAGTTATATATTAGATTTCAAATTCACTTCTAAATGCATAAATTACAAAACTAAACACATTATATCTCACCTTGTATCTATTCTACCAACATTTAGCATTTATTCTAGCAGCATATAGTATAACAAGTCATAAATTATGTAAATATTGTATTATGCTGAACAAATATAAGGAATCATACTGACAAGGAATCATGCTGGACAATTACAGAAATCATACTGAAACAAGACATATTCAACAAACAAGAAAATTAAGCTCCTGAGTTAGCAGGATCACTTGTCAAGCTCCCGAGTTAGAGGGATCACTTGGACCGAGAAAATCAAGCTCCCGAGTTTGCGGGATCACTTGTCAAACTCCCGAGTTAGCGGGATCACTTGGACCTAGAAAATCAAGCTCTCGAGTTTGCGGGATCACTTGGACGAGATATTAAGCTCCCGAGTTAGCGGGATCACTTATTTCAAGACGAAAATAAAGACGTGTACATGACATCAAGGATAACAGTACATGAACAATGCATGCTAACATGTATACAAGAATATCATGAACAGATATCATATAGTAAAACTGATTTGAATAACTAAACTCACATGATCATATATGACTGCAACTATCATAATCATTGATATTCATATATCCAAGCTGAACGAGCATCATAATCATGCAAAACATACATCAAGTGTGAAGCTCTCTAAATTGATCTAACACCATCAGTCATAGTCATACATTGAAAACTAGCATGTGCATACATTATACTTCGTCTAAACTCATCTAGTATCATCATACATACACATTCATCTACTAATCTATATCAAGTCATCAAAATTGGTTTGACAATATTCCTAACATAACAACATATGTCAAGCTGATCTTATGGAACTGATATACTCATAATCATATATCATCTTTAAAACTGAATTAGCATACACTCATGCATCAAGCTGATCTAATGATCATAAGCATACATCAAATTTAACTTAATTAGCATACCCGGGCTGATCTGATCATAAGCATGTAATCATGACAGACGCATATATTATTAGCATCCTTACAACAGAACATCAGACGTATAGCCTCACATGTATATCAATATGTCAAATTTAATATTTTCTTAAACGAAAATAAGTATATATATATCATGTACTATTCAAGATGCGAAGAAGAAACTAACTATAGTATATCCATACAAAAGCAGACGTCGAATTTGGACCTATCATGATCATAACTCAAACCGACTTGAGTAGTCATGCAAAACATACATTAAAACTGATATCTATTATCCTTAACGATTTATCAAGACTGAACTGACAATGTCATTTGTAACCACTTATTAACTTATCTCATAGTAAACTATATCACATGACTAAAACTGACATGAACTCGTAGTACACTATATAAAACTGGCATGGGTATAAAGTTATATAAGCATTCATGATCATATATGGGCATCCTCAATAACTTGTTATCAGACGAGAATGAGAAAACAATATATAAATTAATAAGGTAAACTCTCTATCTTATACCAGGCTTCCGTGTAACTGGTTACCTGTGCACGCATGTCTTCAAGCAAACTCGTCATGTGCACCAAATACTTAGGATTTATGGTCATAATTTTAATAATTTTAATGGTTTATTGGGTCAACATAGACCCCAAATATGGATCATTTATGGTCCCAAGTCTCATGGTCAAACTCAGCAAGTCATCCCAATACAAACCCCTGACAGAGGTGTCACCAAGTGCGTCAGATGCAGGGTTGCCACGGCAAGCTTTGCAGCTGAGCATATTGCCGCGACTTGTTACCAAATTTTGACCCTTTAAATGTTAGATTTAGGAATTTGTTTTCTTCATGAAAGTTATAGGGCTCGTTGTCTCCTTTCCAACGCATCAAGAATCGTGCTAATCGGAGTTCGAGGTTAAAAGTTATGACAAAAATACCACACAGTAGTCTGAGCATAATGTTGCTGCGGCAAACCTGTAAAGTTGCCGCGGCAAGCCTATTAGGCTTGGCTTGTCGGGGTGTTTTCTGCTTCACTTTGGCTTCTTTTAACTCAGGCAATTAGTTGGTTATTTTGTATAAATATGGATACTATATTTCATATATATATTGCACAAAAAAATTAGATTTTCTTATTTATTTTTGTGCAAAATTTTCGGTGTAGTTTATGCACCAATACGGGTTTCAAAACCCATTTCAACCTGTGATTCATTGTGCTACCGATTCGGTCTTAGGGAATCGACACCACAAACTGATAATTTATCATCAAGTAAATTCCAAGGAACTAATGTGTTGTTCATTGTACCTTTTGGTGGACTCGTGGTTATGATAATGCCGAACATGTGTTGGTGTCGAGTTCGCCGAGCTCGTGAGAACGAAGGCCGCAATGAGCTCTTCGCAACCCAGCACCTGCCTTCGCACTTCTCGTGATTAAATTATAGGTCACCTTGTGATCCAAGGTTCTGAATCCACTGGTGTGGAAGGGGTGCAAGGGAAGTGGGTTTGAGATTTACTTTAATGGTTGTGGTTGTGTTTTAATATATGTGCAGGGTCAATTTGCATCAGCCTCCCTTCAAGTTTTTAGCAGAAAGAATGAAGGATATGGGGATGAGGTTTATAGTGGTTGGTTTCCACTTTGCGTGCATGGAGTCGAAAGATGACTCATGCAGCCGTGTTGTCTTCTAGCGAGAGAAGCAACTTATACACTCATTAGGGATGGAATCCCATGCTATGCTGGAAATTTATGTCTTAGTGTATAAGCATATAAGTCTTAATAGGCTTGACTTTCTTACAAGGCTCATACACTAGTGATATATATATAAGCCTTATAAGGCTTGGTTATAGTATATACCTCATACACTTATCAAAGATATATATATATAGCTGGGATAAAAATGCAAGTGTATTCCTGCTATACCACAGTAAGTATATGGGTAGTGCTTAACTCCAGTATATGTCTGCTATACCTAACTCTCTATATGAGTTAGCTTCAAGTTTAGTGTAACTCCACTACACTTATTTCTATAGATATAATAATATCAAAATAATATAAAACTTGAGTGTATTATCTCCTACACCACAAGATATATATATATATGGGATGGTTTAAATTTTAAGTGTATAATTTATCGTATTGAGGACCGGGTTTTTACTACAATTTTTTTTTTCCCGGGCCACGACGGTTCCACTATTTAATAGTCATTATTAAAATTCTAAATCAGTTCTTTGTGTCATGTTTTTGGCACTGGCCTGACCCTTCTCAAGTTCTTACCCGGTATTGTCAGGATAAAAATCTGGCAACTGTTACAAACCAGATCCTTTGTAGGTTGTCAATAATAACATGATGGAGAGATTTATCTAGTATAACTTATCGTAATAGTTACCATAAATCTATAACTAGCAGATCCCTTATCTTGTTAGGGATACGAAAAAATTCTTACACGAGAGCCCTATCGAAGACTTCTCTGACTTAAATTCTTTTGTGAAAATATCTTAAGTATCTCCGATATTTTTTTTCGTTCCCTCTTCTTCTCTTCTTTGACTTCTATTTAGAGTGTACGAGAGAGTTAAAACAAAATTGAACTCTAAATTCGAATTGTCTCCGATAAGAGTGCATCTAGGATAAGAGCTACGACCCTTATCTAAATATGGTGTGCTAAGAATAAAAGTTACGACTCTTACATAATTATAATTTAAGGTTGTAATTTGGGATTACACGTTACAACTGATCGATTTTAAGTGTAACCCTTGCAAGTGCACAAGATCTATTGCAGTATGGGAAGAACAAGGGTGTCGAACCCACAGGGAAACGTGAATTTTAATTAATTCTTTCAGAGATTTAAAAACATCCCTAAGAAAGTACCAAAGGGCAAATTCAATTTAACCAAAAATTTATCACTTTTTCTAAATACAAGAAAAATAAATTAATCTAAACAACTAATTACCAATGAATCTAAAACAATAATTAAATGAGATCAAGGAATATACTACCCCAAATTTGTACCCCTTTTCTATCATTAAAAACTCACAGTTTCATTAAAGCATCATTCACACCATCATTCATCTATAAAAATGATTCGAAATAAAATATGATCATCAATCCGGCATACCCTATCTAAAAACAATGACTCAGCCTATCATTGCGGTATGAGTCATGTAAGAAGCATAGCGTATCTCATGATGTTTAGATCACAACAGAAAAAACATAATCGCTCTGCAGCCTAGATTAGTCTGCAGGTCCAAATCTAGTGATTATAACCTTTGATACGCACAATCAACGGTCATAACAAGCATTCAATATATTTTCAATAACACAAATTTTTAGCAAAACGATTCCATGATGACAATAAATCGACTATGGTATTAATCATAAATAAGGGTACTTATCTGGGGATCGCATCTTCCCCGATCTACTGATTTAGCCGCTCATCTTTGGTGTATGATCTCCTTGTTCATTCAAAGCCATTCCACTTTTCATTTCTTCTAAAAATCTTTGTTTACAATGCCTTTTCCTAAATACAATCTATGCTTTCATGAACGTAAAGGAAAAATAATGCAAATCTTAGGTATAATCTACCCATATGGAACCCTAGAAGAAGGAGAAAAGAAGAACTCTTGAAAAGATGAAAAGAAGTTTTCAAAATTTCCAAAGTAAAGAGCTTAAAATTTGCAAAAAATAAAATCCTAATTAATTCCCCATTTTCTAAAGCTGTAGCCTCTCTTTTATAATGGCCGAACACACCTAACCCTAATTGCCTCAATCGATTAAGACAGAAGTCTCAATCGATTGACTTTGAGTTTGAATTCCCTTAGGGCACTTCTGCCTTCATGTCTCAATCGATTGAATTTCATGTATCAATCGATTGACTTTCTAGGGTTGAGTTTTACTCCATCTGTCAATCAATTGACAATAATGCCTCAATCGATTGACTCTTCAATGCAAAGTCTTCCCTTTCTTGATGGAAGTTGATTCTCTTCATGGCTTTCAATGCTTCTTTGGACCTTTTTGTCCATAGCTCTTTTGTAGCCTTTAATTTCCTTCTTTTATGCACTTGAACGATCTAACTGTCAGAAACACCTGTAAACATCAAAACCTCACAACAACCATCAGATGCTTTCATCGAACAGCTAAATGTAGGATTTAAAGTGTGAAATATAGTCATATTTTAGCACCGATCACACTTCCAAACCTACACTTTGCTAGTCCTCGAGCAAAGAGAATGATAAACTTATAAAACACAAATAAAACTAACATCCTAAAAATTTAAATGCCACTTTCGTAGGGAACACGATTGCATTTAGCACATGCAATAAGCCTTTAAACCCCTTAGTGACCCCTAGTGGAGGAGTTGTGTCTCCTGAGGGTTTACAGTGAAGTTACCCACAAACTACAAAGCTTATGAATTTCAGAATTTTTAGTCATGCTCTTAAACAGTTAAATGTCCCTAGAGAATCTTCTAAAATGCATCCGACCATGTTTATTTTATTAATGCACATTTAATTCAGTCTATTGTTTTTCAATGCTCATACTTTATGCCTTAATGTTATGCAATCATCACTGCTCAAATTCTTTGGCCTGAGAAGAAGTTTAAACCAGACATCTTTTGATCACATGTCTAGACTCAATCCTTATCATGGATATACACTCAGAATGAAATCACTCCGGATGAATGGATTTTATTTTTCACACACATGTGAGATGGAGTTACAATGCACTTTAGAAAAATCTCACAATTTATACGAAAGACGGTGTATCAAAGAATTTTAAAAGAGATCTCATTAAGAAAGATATTTGTATTTTAAACATGGATATATCAAGCACCATAGACACTGTGTAATCACTCTCCACAAGGCATTTACCACTCATGATTGGATCAAAAAGGTCTTTTCTAAGGTTGTAATGGGGCTCGGGTAAAGGTTAAGAAAGAAAGGGAATTTGGATTCAAAATTTCTAAGAAATTGGAAAAGAAACAAACTTCTGATTTCTCTATCTCCCTTTTTTTTTTTTTCTTAAATTTTCTTTCTCTTTTTCTTTTTTTTTCTCCCCCCTTTTCTTTTGTATTTTTGCCATACACCCTTAGTAAACACCACAACTCAGTATCTCTCCACGTACTCTCTTTTCACTCATTTTCATCATTCGTTTCTAATTTCTCAGAAATAAGAAGGGTTAAGCTGAACTTTCAGAAATGGTGAAGGGTTAAAGGTTAATGTGGCTTATCGAAGAATGTATAAAGATAAATTTTCCAATAGACTCAGAGGGGTAGTTAGAATGATACATTTATGAGGTGGGTCATTTTAAGCAAAAACGAGCCAAAGATGGCCTTGGATCATTTCCTTTCATTATAGTAAAATATGCCTATCAACTTTGAGTTAATAAACATTGATTTCTAGTGTAATGGTATGCCACACGTACAATCAACAAATCAAAGTAAAGTAAATGAGATGTTAACAATTGAAGCAGGAATCCAAAGATACTCCGAATTTATTTTCACACTCATCAAGAACGAAGATAAGGTTTCAAAACTCACTGGGTTGAAGCCTTTCTTGTGATCTAAAAAAAATTTCACGTCATACACTTAATTCTCAAGCTTGGAATTGAAGCCAAGTGGTGGTGTACAAATTTCAGGCATAGATCATGAATATCGCTATTTTAATTTTGAACTTTATGATCATTCATAAAAATAATCATGGTATGATAACAATCTTTAAAGAAATTCAGGTCATTCACAATTTAAGAATATATAAAAAAAATCGAATTTCATTAGCCTTCCTGTCTTCAGTCAATTGATTGAGACCAGTGCCTCAATCGATTGATTGTTGACAATTTCCAATTGAAATTTTTTTTAATGGTTGGCAGTCAATCGATTGAGAACACAACCTCAATCGATTGACTGATAAGATTTTAAGGTCCGAAAAATAGCCTTTTTTTTTTTTTTTTTTTTTTGGAAATTCGTGAAAATTATTGAAATTACCCCCAAACCTGAACTGTCCAATGTCCTCATTGGTGATGATGTTGAAATAGGAGGGGAGACCCCCCCCAAACCTGTTTGATGCACTCGAGGACCAAAAAAAACTATATCAAGTGAAAGAGAAGGTGAGCAAAAAAGAAAAACACAAATATTTACCTAAACAAATTAGTATTGAAAAAAAAAAACTCTTACAAATAGTGCAAAATTAAAATTCTACGTTAGAACTAATCAAAATCAAACCTAAACTAAAACATAAAAAGAAAATATAACCTAAAGACTTCGAAAACTAGACCCTAAAACAAAAAATCCTAATCCTCTAGTCTTCCATGGGAGAACTGTCTTCCCGCGGCTTTGGAAACGCGTAGCGCCACATCTCCTCGGTGATTCCAACCTCGCCAGCAAGTGGAACTGGTGCACGGGGTGGTGATAATGGTGGTACGAGAGGCGGAGCGGGTGCGTAGGCGGATTCGGCGGAGCGCATGAAAATACAGTTGTCTTCAATTGGAAATTCATCATCAAGATCGATGACGGCGTGATTGGACAAGTCGAGTGGCGGCGGCGGAGTGTGATAACGTGCATGTTTGCGCGCGGGCTCCGTCAGCTTTTTCACGGCAGATCGGGTACGATACCGGATGGAAGACATGGCGGAAACTTTGGGGAAGGAGGAGGAATAGTATGACTTAAAAGGACACTAATAAACCCTTAAATAGAGAAAAACCTCCTAAAAGATGGACCCTAAGAAACCTTGTACAAAACGGACTCTAAAGAAAAAAGAATTCTATTTTCGGACGGGTCGGTATGAATTTCAGGAATTAGGCATCAGTCAATCAATTGACAGTTTAGTGTCAATCGATTGACACATATGTAAGCATAGGATGACGGTGCACGACACAAAATCCACTCTCAACACGATTTATTTTCAGAAACGTGTCAGGTTGAAAGTTTGACCATGTAGAAATCAATCGATTGACAATTTAGTGTCAATCGATTGACTGAAATGTGCAATTTGTTTATCTTTTCGGATTCAGGAATCAATCGATTGAGAAAAGTGTCTCAATCGATTGACTCAGAGGAATTGCTTTTCAGAATATCATAAGTAAAGTGCTCAATCGATTGAAAGTGAAGCCTCAATCGATTGACTGATGCACTTGTGCACAAAATCGAGAAGTACCATAAAAATGAACACAAAAAGAAAGGCTAATTCCATTGATTGGTCTTGATTGATTACACCATCGATCCCTACACCACTAGTAGATTTTAACGAAAAACAAAAATTAAAAACACCCTAAACAACTAAGAACACTAAACAAAACATAGCACCACACACTAAACACTAAACATAAAAATAAAGAAACTACACAAAAATAAACTAAACATCATCATCATCATCATCATACTCGGGTTCCCTCTCCTCGTTCATCGCCGCTCGCGCTCCTACGATGAATTCGTCGGCACGCCCGGGGAAAGACTCCCGGGCCATCCGCATGAGGAGAGAAGTCTGAAATCTAGACCGTCGATCGACACCACCAGGCCTCGCATTCAGCCCATCCATCTGCTCCTTGAGGCGAGCAACGGCTGCCTCGACATCAAAATCAGAGACCTCTTCGGGACGAGGTCATCTTACACCGCCACGTTGGCGTTGTGCGGGGTTTGGACGGGGAGGAGGAGGTACATCGTCAACTGCAATCGGGGCTGACTGCACACGAAGAATCACTTTGATGCTCTTATCCCATACTTTGACACCATACTGATAAAATTGCATGTCACCTAACTCCTCATCATCGTAAATGGGGCAGCCGAGGTGATCCAAAAGGTGCATCACATAGTGTGGGAAATGGAGGAGAATCGTTGCATGCTTTGCGGGTACGACGGTGCCGGCGATATCACTGTGACAACGATACATCTCCTAGAGCATCAGACCTGGCGCATCGAACGAAGTGTTTGTATGCACAGCGTAAAATGCAATTACCCTTATTCTTTGTCCTCTCGGTTTTCGTGCCATGCGGTAGGAGGTTATTTGCCATGACGATATCCCAAAAGAGAATGTCCATCGGAAGTACGGCTCGTTTAGTAGCCTGACCGGTACCGCGGCGTCCTCGACACATATCATTGATCATGTCTTCCTGACTACGATCAATAGCCAGATTAATGTGGTGGTTCACAGGTCGAACCACATAAAAATTGAAGGCACGCGCGAGATCGGTGGCATGCAGATTATAATGCCAGTTGTCAATCTCGATGGTAATGTAGGGCATTCCCGTTGGCGATAGTGTTTCCGGTACCCATACCATTTTCTGATAAAACAGTCGAATGATGCGTGGAGAGTCATCTATGGGCGGCGGAGCAAGCAACATTTCCAATCACAAGGCCTCAATGAATTCGATCGAGCGGGCACATTCCGCGATGCGACGGTATTTTGCGAGGTCGAAGAAGTTTTCTATTTGGAATTGGCGATCGAAATAGAGCTGATTAGGGATGCGCATTGGATCTTTGGCAGGACGTGGCGGACAGAATATTGGTGGGCCAGGCGCCGCCATTTGAATCCGTACGAGGAGAATATAGGAGCTTGATGGGGATTGGTTTTGAAAGGAGGTGGAATGAGGGAGCCACGGCTTGTGAGCTCTCTTTTATAATATATACCTCAATCGATTGAGAGTGATGCCTCAATCGATTCAAAATGGTTGGTCTGCCCACGTTGCGCGAAAATGGAAGGTCATCGGGCATGCGTGTGAGACGTGGCACAATCCACTTCTCCTCTTTCAATGTCAATCGATTGACCCAGTTCTGTCAATCGATTGAGGATACCCTTTTTTGAAAAGCTGCACCGGTTAGGTGCCTTGGAAACGGACGAAGTTAATACGTCATTAAGTCAATCGATTGAGAGGTGAGGCTCAATCGATTGACACAATTCGTGCCCTGAAAGTTAGCTGCCATGACAAGATGTGTCGGATGGCGCTTCAAATTCCAAAAATTGGCACAAAACCAAAGGTATTTTCAATCGATTGACACAAGATTGTCAATCGATTGAAACAGAAGGATGAAAATGATGATGATGCTTGAATTCTCAATCGATTGAGAGGAAAATCTCAATCGATTGACTAAGTGACTAAGTGAGAGTCAATCGATTGACTAAGTGAGAGTCAATCGATTGAGAAACACTTAATTCTAATACAAACAAAAAAAATGAAGACAAAAATAAAGACGAAAATGAAAATAAAACACACTGGGTTGCCTCCCCGGAAGCGCAGAGTTTAATTGTCGACAGCTCGACCACTTCAATGATCAATAATCTGGGTCACTGAGGTGCATCGCCTCAATCTTAAACTGGGTGATCGGCTCAAACATTGGTTTGAGTCTTTGCCCATTCACTTTGAACACGCGTTGTCTTGAAGGCTTCAAATCTCAATTGCACCATGTACGGTGGTGGAGACAACCTGAAAGGGTCCTTCCCACAGCGATTTCAATTTCCCAGGATGGAGCTTAAGTCTGGAATTGAACAACCAAACTTTTTGTCCAACATGAAACTCCTTTCTAGAAATGGACTCATCATGCAGCCTTTTGTACCGTTCCTTGTACATTTTCAAATTTTTATAAGCATCGTAGCGTAGTTCTTCCAATTCATTCAACTGTAGCCGTCGAGTTGATCCTGCTGCTTGCATATCAAAATTGAATCTTTGGATAGCCCAAAATGCCCTATGCTCCAATTCAACAGGAAGATGGCAGGCTTTCCCGTAAGAGCATCAGATAGCCGGAGACATTCCAATTGGTGTCTTAAATGCAGTACGATATGCCCAAAGAGCATCAGATAGCCGGTTCAACCAATCTCGTCTATCCGGACGTACCGTCTTTTCTAAAATTCGTTTGATCTCTCGGTTCGACACTTCCACTTGACCACTAGTTTGCGGGTGATATGGCGTTGCAACCTTGTGGGTAACGCCATATTTCTTCATTAAAGTAGCAAAATGGCGGTTGCAGAAGTGCGAATCGCCATCACTAATGATCGCTCCTGGAAACCCGAATCTGTTAAAGACATTTTCCTTCAGAAATTTGACCACCACTTTGTGGTCATTCGAGCAGGTTGCCACAGCTTCAATCCATTCGGAAATATAGTCAACAGCCACAAGAATGTATGAATACCCACAAGATGGGGGAAAAGGACCCATGAAGTCGATCCCCCAAACATCAAAAATTTCAACAATTAAAATTAGATTAAGGGGCATCATATTCCGTCGTGAAATATTTCCCAGCTGCTGACATCGTTGGCATTTTTTACAAAATTGAGCAGCGTCTCGAAAGATGGAGGGCTAGTAGAATCCGCTTTGAAGGATTTTCTGTGCGGTCTTCTGTCCTCCGAAATGACCTCCATCGGCTCCAGCATGGCAAAAATTGAGAACACTTAGTTGCTCTTCCTCTGGTACACATCTTCTGATGATTTGATCTGAACAGATTTTGAACAAATATGGTTCCTCCCAAAAATAGTAGTTTATCTGGGAGAAAAAGAGGTGCTTATCATTCTTACCCCATTCAGTAGGGATTCTGCCAGTGACCAGATAATTCACGATATTAGCAAACCAAGGAGCTTTCGTACCGATCGCATCAATTATCATCAATTGCTCATCCGGAAAAGTGTCTCGGATAAGTTCAGGTGCAGATGATTCTTCAGGCAAAATGCGAGACAAGTGATCAACTACAACATTTTCTACTCCTTTTTTAACTTTGATTTCGAAATTGAACTCTTGAAGGAGCAGGATCCAACTGATCAATCTTGGTTTGGCATCCTTCTTTGCCAACAAATATTTCAATGCCGAGTGGTCTGAAAAGACCACTATTTTTTATCCAAGCAGATAAGAACAAAGTTTATCCAGAGCATACACCACAGCTAACAACTCTTTCTCAATGGTGGTGTAGTTAAGCTGAGCATCGATCAATGTCTTACTGGCATAATATATTACGTAAGGTAGTTTGTTCACCCTTTGCCCTAAGACAGCTCCGATTGCGTAATCAGATGCATCGCACATAAGTTTGAAAGGTAGAGAATAATCCGGTGGTTGGATTATTGGTGCATTTGATAAGAGCTCGCGCAATTTCAGAAATGCTTTCATGCAATCCTCATCAAAGTCAAAAGGAACATCTTTTCCAAGCAAAGTACACAAAGGTTTAGCCACCTTGCTAAAATCTTTGATGAATCTTCGATAAAATCCTGCATGACCCAAAAATGATCGAATTTGTCGAACACTTTTCGGGGGTGGCAGATGAGCAATTAAATTGACTTTGGTTTTATCAACTTTAATTCCTTTCTTTGAAACAATATGTCCCAACACAATTCCTTGTTGAACCATGAAATGGCTCTTCTCCCAGCTAAGAACAAGTTTGGAGTTCACACAACATTGCAACACTTGTGTAAGGTGATTCAAACATGAACCAAATGTTTTCCCAAAAATAGAGAAATCGTCCATGAATACCTCGATGAATTTGTCAATCATATCCGAAAATATGGCCAACATATATCGTTGGAAAGTAGCAGGTGCATTACATAAGCCGAACGGCATTCTTCGATATGCAAACGTACCGTAAGGACACGTGAATGTCGTTTTCTCTTGATCAGGTGGAAAAATGGGCACTTGATTGTATCTCGAATAACCATAAAGAAAGCAATAAAACTTTTGTCCTGCTAACTTCTCAAGAATTTGATCAATGAACGGAAGGGGAAAATGATCCTTTCTGGTAGTTGTGTTCAATTTTCTATAATCAATGCAGACACGCCACCCAGTAGTTTCGCGAGTAGGGACCAATTCTCCTTCAGTAGTTTCTTTCACAGTAATTCCGGACTTTTTAGGAACGATTTGGACTGGACTTACCCATTCACTATCAGAGATCGGATAGATGATTCCAGCATCGAGAAGTTTAATGACTTCCTTTAAAACGACTTCTTGCATGTTCGGATTAAGTCGCCTTTGCGGTTCCCTCGATGGTCTACTCTCATCTTCCAGATGTATTTTATGCATACATACTGATGGGTCAATCCCTTTTAAATCAGCTAGGGTCCATCCAATAGCCTTCTTGTGATCTTTAAGCACTTTCAACAAGTCATGCTCTTGTTCTTCCGACAACGTGGATGAAATTATCACCGAAAACGTTTCTCGTGGCCCCAGAAAAGCGTATTTGAGCGATTAGAACCAGCTTTTAATTCCACAGTTGGTGGCTCCTTAATTGATGGAGTCGGTTCAGCTTTTACCTCAATGGGTAACGGTTCTATCTTAGTCACAACTTCACATAAGTTATCATCTGGACATGATGAACTTGACTTATTCTCCTCTGGTTGCTTCCCTTTACATCCCTTTTCCTTGTAGATGGCTAACAAAGCAGTTTCAAATTCTTCTTTGGTGAACATTGATGGTAATGCTTCATCCACTACTTTGTCCATCTGATCGATGTAAAAACATTCGACCTCATCCTCGTTAGGGAAATGGCTCATTGCATGAAATATGTTCAATCTGACCTTCATGTTCCCAAAAAAAACGTCCATGACTCCTGTTCGACAATTAATGCAAGCGTTGGCAGTAGCGAGAAATGGACGTCCAAGGATGATGGGGACTTGACTAATTGATTTAACAGGTGGTTCCATGTCTAAAACAACGAAGTCCACTGGAAAGACAAACTTGTCTATTCCAACCAAAACATCCTCGATAATACCCCTAGGTCTTCTTTCTGACCTATCGGCCAGTTGGAGTGTGACCGTCATGGGTTTCAATTCACCCAATCCTAGTTTCTCGTACATTGAGTAAGGGATTAAATTAACACTTGCTCCCAAATCCAATTACGCTTTTCCAATTGGTTGCCCACCAATGACACATGGAACAGTTGGGACTCCAGGGTCTTTCAGGTTCTGTGGGGTTTTCAATTGCAATATCGAACTGACTTGATTTGTTAGGAACACTTTCTTTGAAACATGATTACGTGCCTTTCTCTTATGAGTGCACAAATCTTTGAAAAACTTGGCATACTCAGGAACTTGTTTGATTGTTTCAAGTAATGGAAGATTTATCTTTACTTGCTTGAATGTTTTAAAATTTTCTTCCATTTTTGCCGGTCCCTTCCCCATTCTAGATGGAGGAATTAGGCATTGAGGGAATGGTGCCTTTGGGACATAAGGTACAGATTCAAGTTCCGATTCTTTTTCACGTCCTTGTTAGACAGTTGGAAGTGACACTTCCTCTATTTCTTTTTCTTTTCCCTTCTCTCTTCCTTGCTCTTTTTCTTTCTCTTTCGCTGCTTCTCTAGCTTCCTCTTTTTCCTGATCAGATTTCACAGGCATTTCCACTTGATTATCAACCTCTCTTCCGCTTCTCAGCACCGTAACAGCTTTCAACTGTTGACTATTCGATGGTCCTTCATCATGTGGTGCTTGGCCTCGAGGATTGTTGACGGGTTGGCTGAAAAGCCTACCTTCCTCTCGTTGACTCAGTTGATTGGCCAATTGACTGACTTGGTCCATTATCATCTACTGAAAAATTGCATGCTTTGCATCACCTTTTCTTCCAGATCAGAATCTTTCGAAGTGCTGGTATGAGATTGATTAAGATTCTGATTGAAATTTTGATTTTTTCGGTATTCAGTATTTGGATGATAATACGGAGCATTCTGCTGGAAATTGGAATTCTGTTGGAAATTAGGATTCTGTTGGAAATTAGAATTCTGCTGTGGGCGGAAATTTTGTTGTCCACCCATTGTGTTGGCTCTATACTACTGGTTTACCTGACCTGTTTGGTTAGATCCACCCCATCCTAAGTTGGGGTGATTTTTTCATTCCAGATTGTAGGTATTTGAGTACATGTTTCTACCCTGTCGCTGATAAGATTGAGTCACATTAACCTGCTCTTGAGGAGTAGGTTCATCAGGGAAGAATGACAAAGTAGTAGGGCATTCGTTAGCCATGTGACCTGGGTGGTCACAAATTGAATACACAGTGGGGGTGATAGGAGCTTTAGCTTGCTTGGTAGCAGCTAACAACATATTCATTTGCTTGGACAACATATCAACCTTTGTTGACAGATCTGACGTGTTGTTATTTACATCAAATAATCCATTTCTGGTCAACACATCTGATTTTGTTGCCACTTCCAAATTAGTTCGCTCCATTATCGCATTTTGGATTGAAGTTTGATATAACTTCTCAAACAATGCCCACAGCTCATCAGCCTCTTTCGTGGCACACGATCCTCCGCAAGATGCATCAACCATGCGTCTCTCTTCAGGAATCAGTCCATTGTAAAAACTTTGGACTTGTTGCCACCTTGGAACTTGATGATTTGGACAACTCTTAATCAATTCCTTAAAGCATTCCCAACATTCATGGAATGTTTCTGTAGGTTGTTGGGAGAAAAATTGAATTTTCTGACGCAACTCAATGGCTTTAGTCATGGGAAAATATTTTTTAAGGAACTGACGATGTAGCTCTGCCCAACTCTGGATAGATTGTGGTTCTAAGGAATAGAACCACGTTTTTGCCTTATCTCTTAAAGAGAAAGGAAAGAGTCGTAGCTTAGCTATCTCATTAGTGACATTGTGGACTCTGAACATTTTGCATACTCCAGTGAATTCATTTAGATGAACATGCGGATTTTCATTTGCCAAACCATGGAAAATTGGTAACATTTGAATCATTGCTGATTTGAATTCATAGTGGTTCCCTGGAATGGGATCATGCATGATACTATCCTGATCCTCGTAAAAACCAGGATCATTATAATATTCGAGTGTTCTAGGGCCCTCATTGTAATTGTTATTCCCATTATTTCCATTATTGCCATCCTCGACATTCTGGTTGTTCCCATTCATTTCTTGCCTTTGATCAGTCATGGTATCAGTATGATGATATTGATTCCTCTGAATTCTACGATTCTCTCTACAAGATCGTTCGATCTCAAGATTAAACGGTAGCAGATGTGGGTGATGAGAACGAGTAAAGCTCATGCACCACGCTCACAAATAAGGATTGAAGAATCCACAACAAACCCACAAAATTCAGCTTCAATCGATTGAAGCAAAGATTTTCAATCGATTGACAGAAGCGCATACAAATTTCAAACAAAAGATTTTATCAGTCAATCGATTAAAAAACTGTTCTCAATCGATTGAGGTTCAAAAGTAAAGCAAGTCAACACAGGAATTTCAGCCAAAATAGCAAGCTCAGAATTTTTGTCAATCGATTAACAAAAAAGTGTCAATCGATTGAAAGAAACCCAAAAATTCCACACAAAAAGATATCGCAGTCTCAATCGATTGACAAAGAATGTTCAATCGATTGAGGCTATGATAAACAGTAGCCAAAATCAGAAAAAAATAATAATAATAATAAATTTTAATTTAAAAAAAAAAAAAAATTAAAATTAAAATTCGAATTAAAATTAATTTTTTTTTTCTTTTTTTTTTTCGAATTTCAAAAATAAAAATAACAATTAAATTCGAAAATTAAAAATCAAAATTTAGAATTTTAAAACCTAAAGGTAATCCTATAAAATCCTATAAAATCTTACCTAAAAGAGAAAAACAAGGAGAAGAATAAAAGATTCCTAAATTTCCTAAAGAAGGTATCCTAAAAATCTAAACTTCCTAAAAAGACTCCTACAAAATCTAAAATAAGAAGTCTAAAAATCTAAACTTCCTAAAAGACTCCTACAAAAACTTACCTAAGAGAGAAAAATACGGGAAAAAAGATTTTGCAAATAAAAAATCTAAATATTAATTTTTAAAATTCAAAAATCAAAATTCACACAAGAAAATCAAAATTTAATTTAGAAATTAAATTTCAAAAATTCTAATTGCAAAAATTTAAGTTCGAAAATCAAAAATCAACCTTTGGGCACCAAATTTCAGATTTCACAACCCACAAACTTTCAAATTTTAAGAATTAAATATTATTATTATTATTATTTTAAATCAAAACACAAAAATCTCTATCCGAATTAATCAAAATTTCGCGGGTGACCCGGGTTCGATCCCCGGCAATGGCGCCAAAAACCTGATCGATTTTAAGTATAACCCTTGCAAGTGCACAAGATCGATTTTAAGTGTAACCCTTGCAAGTGCCAAAAACTTGATTGATTTTAAGTGTAACCCTTGCATGTGCACAAGATCTATTGCAGTATGGCAAGAACAAGGGTGTCGAACCCACAGGGAAACGTGAATTTTAATTAATTTTTTCAGAGATTTAAAAACATCCCTAAGGAAGTACCAAAGGACAAATTCAATTTAACCAAAAATTTATCACTTTTTCTAAATACAAGAAAAATAAATTAATCTAAACAACTAATTACCAATGAATCTAAAACAATAATTAAATGAGATCAAGGAATATGCTACCCTAGATTTGCACCCCTCTTCTATCATTAAAAACCCACAGTTTCATTAAAGCATCATTCACACCATTATTCATCTATAAAAATGATTCGAAATAAAATATGATCATCAATCCGGCATACCCTATCTAAAAACAATGACTCAGCCTATCATTGCGGTATGAGTCATGTAAGAAGCATAGCGTATCTCATGATGTTTAGATCACAACAGTAAAAATATAATCGCTCTGCAGCCTAGATCAGTCTGCAGGTCCAGATCTAGCGATTATAGCCGTTGATACGTGCAATCAACGGTCATAACAAGCATTCAATATATTTTCAATAACACAAATTTTTAGCAAAATGATTCCATGATGACAATAAATCGACTATGGTAATAATCATAAATAAGGGTACTTATCTGGGGATCGCATCTTCCCCGATCTACTGATTTAGCCGCTCATCTTTGGTGTATGATCTCCTTGTTCATTCAAAGTCATTCCACTTTTCATTTCTTCTAAAAATCTTTGTTTATAATGTCTTTTCTTAAATATAATCTATGCTTTCATGAATGTAAAGGAAAAATAATGCAAATCCTAGGTACAATCTACCCAGATGGAACCCTAGAAGAAGGATAAAAGAAGAACTCTTGAAAAGATGAAAAGAAGTTTTCAAAATTCCCAAAGTAAAGAGCCTAAAATTTGCAAAAAATAAAATCTTAATTAATTCCCCCTTTTCTAAAGCCGTAGCCTCTCTTTTATAATGGCCGAACACACCTAACCCTAATTGCCTCAATCGATTGAGACAGAAGTCTCAATCGATTGACTTTGAGTTCGAATTCCCTTAGGGCACTTCTGCCTTCATGTCTCAATCGATTGAATTTCATGTCTCAATCGATTGACTTTCTAGGGTTGAGTTTTACTCCATCTGTCAATCGATTGACAATAATGCCTCAATCGATTGACTCTTCAATGCAAAGTCTTCCCTTTCTTGATGGAAGTTGATTCTCTTCACGACTTTCAATGCTTCTTTGGACCTTTTTGTCTATAGCTCTTTTGTAGCCTTTAATTTCCTTCTTTTATGCGCTTGAACGATCTAACTGTCAGAAATACCTGTAAACATCAAAACCTCACAACAACCATCAGATGCTTTCATCGAACAGCTAAATGTAGGATTTAAAGTGTAAAATATAGTCATATTTCAGCACCGATCAACAACACATACCAAATTCCTTATGTACTTAGAGATAATTAAGCTACTTGGGTACAACCTCTCGCTTAACTCTTACTACGCTCAAATTGCAACCACAAATCTAATAACTCGTATGGGTTGCAATCACAAATCTAAAAAATGATTCCGAACTTCGACACCCAAAATACTCATCTTCTACGTTATAACCATCAGATTTTTCAGATCTAAATCATTCCCCGAAATTAAAATTTTTCTCGCGATTTGGGTCATTACTTCCTCAAATGTTAGGTAAACCTCGAGATCGAAAATTCTTCTATGATGTTAGTAAAATCTAATTTCTTGATATACAAATAATTATGTTGTCCCTGCCTAACTCGTCCTTGCGTGGGCCGTCCCTACCTAGGTCATCCCTACGTGGGCCGTCCCTGCCTAGGCCGCCCTTGGGTGGGACGTCCCCGCCTAGGCCATCCTTTCGTGGGTCGTCCCCGTCTATGTCGTCCTTGCGTCGGCCGTCACTGCCTATGTCGTCCTTGTGAGGGTCGTTGCCACTTAAATCGTCCCTGCGTGGTCCATCCCCGCCTATGTTGTCCCTGCATGGGTCGTCCCTGGCTAGGTCGTCCACTTAGGCCATCACTTATGCAGCCCTTGCGTAGGTTAAATATTTTAACGACGGATTCGTTTGACTAAAAGTCAAACGATCATTGTACAAGACCGTAACGAGATTCAATAGTAGATTTATTATATGTTGACTAAATCTTATCAATTTGGTCAAATCTAACAATGGACCATTAACTTTTAGTCAAACGATCATAATACGAGATCCTACAATGGATGTATTACATGTTGATCAAATATTTTAATTTTGGTCAAATCCAATGATGAAATCATTGACTTTTGGTCAAACAATCATAATACAAAATCGTAATGAGATTCAATGGTGGATTTGTTACTTGTTTACTAAATCTTATGATTTTAATTAAATCCAACGACAAACTCATTGACTTTTGATCAAATAATCATAATACGAGATTGTAACTAGATCTTATGGTGGATTTATTATATGTTGATCATATCTTGTAATTTCGGTCAAATTCAATGATGAACTCGTTGACTTTTAATCAAACGATCATAATACGAGATAGTAATATGATCCAACGGTGATTTATTATATTTGACCAAATCTTATGATTTTTGTCAAATCTACTGGTGGGTCCGTTGACTTTATCAAAATGATTATAATACGTGACCATAATAAGATCCAACGGTGGATTTATCATGTAATAATCAAATCTCATTGTTTTAGTAAGATCCAACAGTGGATTCCTTAACTTTACGTTAAATGATCATATTATTTTGTGATGGCGAAATCATCACAAAATAATCTATGATGATCAAATCCTATGAAATTTGATGATATCTGACCTGTGATTAGATACCCAATAACCAAAAGTGTTAATTCTTTGAATGACTAGACATTAAAAAATGGACCTGATATTTGAATTCGTCTTTCAGATAAATGAGTGAGAATTCATTTTGAAACTCATCGACGAACTCCTCATGCCCATATTTGATTATGCCTATTAATTAGATGGGTCTAACTGCAATAGAAGGGGTTCTCTCATCCGGCGTCCTTTATTTCACATCGCCCGAGTTTTGGACGAAGAGAGCATACTGTGCGTCCATTTCGTACTGTAGAGACGAAGATGTTAATGAAAACTTAGACTTATGATTTATTTTGTTTATTTCAAATATGTAATTACTTTACTTTTCTTTAGTAGCTTTTAATCAGAAGTATTCAATATTAATGTAATTTGTGTTAGATTTATATTCTACACAAATTTATTGTTTACAAATTTCTGGCATACCCGATGGGACACACTTCTCCTCTGAACTCTACTTAAGCTACTGAATAAAATAAACTCTCTGAAATAGGTGAAGATATAATGAACTATAAAAGCTTTGGTTATTCCATATGACCTCTCATTTGATGGTTGGTTATTCCATGTAGACATTCACCAAATTCATTTCATTAGTTGAACTCAATGGCTTATAGAAAGAGCATTGCATCTTCTTCTGCCAACAATCCGCATGTGGAGAGGGCATACCCTCAAATTGAGGAAGCAACACTCCGATACTCAACCACCTTCATGGCTCACGCCACCTTAGAAGAAGAGTGTTCTCATATGGAGGAACTAGTGTGCCCTAATTCCTTCACTTCAACTGAGAACCCACTATACAAAGATTCTGATTCCCTCTTCTTGAAGGATGAATCTCTTGAAACTCATCAGCAAAATCATCATGTTCAAACTCGATGAGCCCTACAGGAACACTGAGAATTGTTCGTAAACATGCTTTGCCTCATTCGAAGGCAATCGATGACTCAACGTCGTTCAACTCACCTCGTTTGGAGGAAAATTAGATGATCATTTCATCTGATATTGAGACTTTGCATCATCCAGAGGCAATCGATGACTCATCGTCATTCAACTCACCTCGTCTGCAGGCAAATGAGATGATTAGAAACTTCACCTCATCTAGAGGCAATCGATGACTCATTGTCATTCAACTCACCTTGTTTGGAGGCAAATGCAATGATCATTTCATTTGATAATGAGACTTCGCCTCATCTGGAGGTAATTGATGACTCATCGTAATTCAACTCACCTCATCTTGAGGCACACAAGATGATCGTTTCATCTAATAATGAGACTTCGCCTCATTCGAAGGTGATCAATGACTCATCGTCATTCAACTTATCTCGTCTAGAGGTAAACAAGATGATCATTTCATCTGTGAAACTTGATGATAATTTTTCTTCAAAGGAAGCTCATTCTTCTAACTCCTTTCACTACGAAACTGTTACATCCCAGCAAAAGCTATAATGACGACACCTCCTACTATCATGCTAGTCATGATAGTTTCTAGTGAAGATAATGTATCTCTTTTAGTACAAATTCAATAGCTGTGTCGCTATCAGTATTCGTGACACTGAAATAGTTGCACTTCTAGAGAGAGAAGAGTAAATGAAAAAAATTAATAATATCTTATCAATGAATCAAGTCCAGCATATGTTAACCAAAAATCTTAAAGGCTTTCGAAGGACTTCTAAGTCTTACAGAAACCCCTACCCACAAAAAATTTTCATTTTCGACCGATTATCAACAACCAAAATTCACTCCTTTCAAAGAAAGTGATTCCGCTCAAGAGCATCTGGCATATTTCTTCGCAGCATGCAGAGACATCGTCAAGAATAGTGCGTTGTTACTAAGGCAATTCATACAAACCTTGGAAGGACCAACTTTCACCTGGTATACGAAGTTATTACCCAATTCGATAGCGAGTTCGGATCAAATGCAGAAACAATTCCTACAAAGATTTTTCAGTATTCAGAAATATGTAGGGATTGCAGAGTTGTCACAAATGGAGCAATAACCACACAAAAGGGTTGTCGATTATATCACAAGATGAAAAGATGTCAGTCTTCTTTATTCATCAAAGATTTCATAACCAGAGGGAGTTCAAATGTGCATCAGTGGGTTGAAGAAGGATATAAGTATACCTCTTCATGGAAGGGCTTCGAAAACACTTGGACAATTATCTTCACGAACTACGGATATTGAAGATTTCTTGCCTAATGCTTCAAAATAGTATATATATATATATTATATATTAAAAAAAAAAGATCTAGTCATCAACTACAGTTTCCGATAGAGCAGGAGGCAAGACTTCACTCAGAAGGAGAATATGATACTTCAATCCTCTAAAGAACTTATTGAGTGTAGGCTCAAAATACAACAAAGTTTGGAGGGATATCGTATGCCTTCAAAAAGAAAGTTAAACACTGATCGGTCAAGAAATATCTTGTCTTCGTCGTTGGACACCCTATGATCTTGAGTTCAAACCCGAGTAGAAAATACCATTTGTGCAATCCACTCAAATGCTTCACATCTGCATAAGGAAATGGGTTACCACTTACTAATTGTTGTTTTGTTCATAAAATATATATTTTCTCCCCCTCGTTTGAGAATAAACTATAGGAGAACATATGTAGGTATGTTATATCGAACATCCTACTTGCATGAAGCTAAGCTGCATAAGATATGTACATAGGTACATGATCAACCTTCAAAACCTTACGATTTAGATTCGAATCTCGACGTTGCTAGGCCTCATTTGATTACTAATGTCTACCTTCAGGATGTGTTTGTGTACAACATGTTTTGAAGAGTAAAAGGCAAAAAAAGAGTTTAAAGAATAACGGAGGAAAGAACCAGAAGCAACTGCTCAAAACAGAGGAAAAACAGAGAAAAGAATAAGAAAACTATCAATCTTGACTGGTCGAAATCCAATTTCAACCGGTCAAGACCAAAGGGAGAAAGCCTGAAGAAAGTACACAAGTCGATCGATCGAGAACACAGTTTCACCGATCGATATTCAAGTGGATGCGCAGAACAGAAGAACTCGATTGGTCGAGATGCATTTCGACCAATCGAGAAAACCAAACAGAGAGAATAAAAGGTTTATACAATCTCATCCGGTCGAATTTGAATCTCGACCAATAGAGATTGGGGTTTTCTGCGAACTTCAAAGGTTGTAATCCGAGAATCTGAAAGTCCTTTCTTTCCTAGTTCAATTTAGAGTTATTTTATGAAGTCCTTCCTACTTTAATTACATGTATTAGGCCCGTGCATATATAAATAAGGACCCTAGGTTTATAATTAGATATAAAATTTTAGATAGAGTTTAGAGAGCAATTAATTTTTAGTGTTAGTTTTTAGTTTTCTAATTATCAGATTTTGAGAGTTTGCGAGATTGAGGGCATTGTAAACCATTGTTCTATGATCGAGTCAATAATGATGAAGATCAAAACCGCGATGCGTGGCTAATTCTTGAAGTTTGGGATCTCTTGTACATCAAAGATAAGTTTTAACTCAAAGTTCTATTTTCTTTTCTAGTTTGACTTCGTTTGTGGTAATGATTGCATGATTGGGATTCACTTTTGTTATTGTGAATGATTCTAAAATATTTTAATTTTATTTTTGACAATTATGATCGCATTGTAGGGATTAGGATTAGATCTAATAGAATACTCACCTTCGAATTAGTACTTGTAGCCTAGTTTGATTGGTTTCGTGCAATGCTACTTACGGACTAGATCGCTAGAGATTAGATGGAGTATATCGTCCCAACTAGTCCATGACTATGAATAGGATCTGATTATTTTACCTAGCTTTAGCTTGTAGCGAAGAGAAGGTTATTACCCAGAATTCAAATTAGATTAGGAGTAGAACCTCTAATTATAACGAATTTGCAATTAAGAGGGATCCCAGGTTGTTTTCTTTATTGCTCCCCAAATCTGTCTTTATTTCTTTCTTTAGATAGCTTAATTAGGATTTACTTTTACAAACCCTTTTTCCTAGTCAAGACTTTAGTTTAGATAAACAACTAGTCTATGTGATTCAACACCCTTAGTACTTGCCCTAGTTCCACGAACTTGTGCACTTGTAAGGTTTCTATTATTTAACGATCAAGTTGTTGGCACCGTTGTCGGGACTACGGTTTTATTTGAATTATTATCTTTTAACTAGGTGTATATTTGAAATTTTCTAATTATAGTTTACTATTTTTCATATTTGGAGATCGAGGACCGAGTCTACCAAAGCTTCAAAGGATCCGCCCACGAGAGGCCAAGGTACACACCTTTGTTTTCATATTTAGTTAGGTTTCTGTATTTGTATCATTTTGGTTTCCTAACTTATGTCTTTGTGATATGAAGTTTCCCACAATTCCAATACCCCAATCTTTTTATAGGTTAAATTATGAGACTCCATACCAAAACTGGAATGAATATAGGGAGAATTATCTTAATTGGTGGGAACTAAATCAAGGTTGTGAATTAAATAAGCTTTTTATGCCAAAATTTTCAAACCAACCTTAGTTTGACCCACAACACTCACAATCTCCATAGCGTTCAGGTTTCGAAGACCAAATTTTAACTATGTTATAAGAACTCCAATCCATGGTTCAAAATTTCGGTAGAAATGTTTCGGTATCGGTGGGGACCAAAATCGAAACGAAAACTAAAATTTTCATGGTTTTTGGGCACTGTAGCAGACAAGAATTTGACCATGTCAATCTGACCGAAATAGGACAGTTGGCACTGCTCCAATCTCAATCTAACCATGTTGTATTACTCCACTCTCATACTCAGTCTATTGCGAGAATTGAACATCAAATAGGATGGTTGGCCACTGCCATCACTAGGGAGGAAGACTTCTTGCCTAGTCAACTAATAAGTATTCCGCTAGACAAGAATTTGAGAGAAGAAACTATCACTACCCATGAGCATGAGGTTGCGACTGTGGCCCCTAGGAGCGGACATGAGATAGATAACAAGGATGAAATTGTTGGCAGACAAAAGATTGAAATTGTGGATAATAGTCAACTAATTAGTAATGTCCCTCTAATACCAAGATAACAATTGCATGAGGACATAATTCCTTTTCCTAAATCGATTGAGCAGTCTAGCATTATATATGAAGCACCTTGTGTGCCAAGAGATCCATTTCTACAATGCTTAGATAAACCTTCAAGTCGATTAGCTTTAAAACTTGATATATTCGATACTCCCAAATTGTTAATACATACCGAGTCCGAATATTTCATGATTTATAGGGTTGATGATATTGTTGAAAGACCACCCTCAAATAGGCTCAAACTGTTAATTAATAAAAAGGGTAACCAAAACATGTTACATGGACAACCTTTTGTGTGATATATTGAGGTGGTCCAGCTGAAGATTGAAAACTTAACGCTTCTTGGGAGGCAACCCATATTTATAATATATCAGTTTAGTTAGTTTTGCTTAGTCTAGTTTTGCCATGATTTAATGAGATTGTTAATTTTATAGGGTTGAACTTATCGCAAAATTTCCTTTTCGTGGAATTTTATATATATATATATATATATATATATATATATATATATATATATATATGAGCACAAAAAGACGAAGAGACTGGACAAAGCGCACACTGCTTTTTATCCCATCTCTACCGTCAAATTTGTATAACCCCCACAAGGAAGAGAGTGAACAGAGAGCACATTGCTCTCTGCCCCATCTCGACCGGTCGAGTCTATATGAACCCACGATAAGGGGCAAGAGGACTAAGTGCTTGCTGCTCTCTGCCCAATCTCGACCGGTCGAATTTGGATCGCGACCAGTTGAGTTTCGATTTTCTTTAAATATTGTGGATTGGGCAGAGAATTCAATTTCTCTACCCAATCTCAACAGATCGAATTTGGATCTTCACCTGTCAAAAAAAAAACTTTGAATCTCGATAGGTCGAGCTTGCAACTCGAGAAAAAAGCTCAGTTTCCATCCATTGACCTTGATTCCAATGGTGATGCTGATATGGGCGGAGTCACCCCTTCTTCTCATGGGAAAGGGGTGGTGGTCAATCCTACGTCCCTCGTACTTCTTCTCGTATGTGGAGGGGATGGTGAGTGTATATAGAGGGTGTTGTTTTACTGCTTTATATTTGTTGCCTTCTTGTCAAGCATTATTGCTTATTTCCTTTTGTACAATAAGGGCATTGCACCATTTAGGTTTGGGGATATTTGTGATTATTTTTATGGCTTTTGTTATGTTTATAGTCATCTTTTGTAGTCCATTGCTTTATGTTGATTAGACCATAGTTTTTTATACCGTTAAAATCAATCTTTTTGAAAATTTCGAGCCATTACATGGTATTTTGTCATAGTTTTTAAACTTTAATTGATGATGCAAGTGAATTTGATTTTGATAATACTGATGTCATATCTTGAGTGCTTGTATGTAGGATGATGAAATTTAATGTGATAGTTATCTTATAATTTTGATGTTTATGCTTAGATTATTTTGCACTTATACCAAGCTACGATTTTAAAATCGAGGAACTCTTTTGAACTTTGAATCTTAAGTTCTAAGTGGAGACTACCCGATGAGCTTTAGAGCCAACATCCATTTTTTATGAGTGTTTACATAAATTTAGAGTTTTCTTTGAATACGAAATAATTATTTCAATTTTTTCTTTGACTTGTGACTTGGCATGAAATAAAATTCATATCATCGTGCTAAAACATATTGTATGTTTGTTCAAGACAAATAGATAAAATTACCATCATTAGAAGAAATGATCGAAGACTATCTTTGGCTCATTTGTATCTAAAATGCCCCTCCTCATATAATTTTATCTTTCTAGTACCCCTTTGAGCACATTAAAATATTTGCCTATATACATTATTTGATAAGCCACGTTAACCTTTACCCCTATACTATTTCTGAAATTTAGCTTTACCCTTCTTATTTATGAAAAATTAGAAAAGATGGATAAAAATGAATGAAAGAGAGTAAGTGAGAGATATTGAGTTGCGGTGTTTACGTAAGAGTATATGATAAATATGAGATGAAGCAGGGAGAAAAGAAAAGAAAGAACGAAAAAGAATTACAAAATGAGGTGTCTTAAGAAAATAAAATTCAAAAGAAGAAAAAAGTGTGAGGAAAGAAAGTTGAGAAAAAGAAAAGTACTAAAAAAAATAAAGAGAGAAATTAGAAAAGAAAAAGAAGTAAAAAAGAAGAAAAATAAAAGTAGTTCCTTTTCCAATTTCTCGAAAGCTTTAAATCTTAACTTCTTTTCTTTCATACCCTTTACCCTAAGCCCCATTACAACCTAAGAAAAGACCATCATGATTCGATTTTTGCATTGGTAATTGATTTATAGAGAGTGAATGTATTGCATCTATGGTACTTGATGTGACATGCTTGGAATAGACAAGTACATTTCTTATGAGATTCTCATTTATTCATTAATTGCAATGTGTTTCTTTTATCATATGAGACCTTATTTGTTTTGGATTGATTTCTCACATGTGTATGAAAATTCACCCCATCTTCAGAGTACTTGTATTGAGAGAGTATATCTATGGTAAGGATTGAGTCGAGACATGAGATCCGATGGTTTATTATTTGAATTAGTCTCGAGATAGATGGATTTTAGTTTGGCTATGCACACAATACACAGTTAGGCATGAATGGATAAGTTATTTAAAAATTAGAGCATTAAGCTAATTTGAATAGATGTGAGTATATGTATATGAAAATCATGTTTTGAATACTCAATTTTACCGATTGTTAGGAAATTTTGGTAGTTTGTGGGAAACTTCACAAAAAATCCTTAGGAGACACAACTCCTCCACTAGAGATTACCAAGGGGTTTGAAGGTTTGTTGTATACGCTAAATGCAATCATGTTCCCTGCAAAATCGGCATTTTATTTTCGTAGAATAGTCATCTTTAGTTTTTTTAATTTTTTGCCTTTACTTGAGGACTAACAAAATTGAGGTTTGAGGGTGTGTTCATCCATCAAAACCTTACAATAGGTTTTGAAGAGTAAAAGGCAAGAAAAGAGTTAAAAGTAAAATGGAGGAAAGAATCGAAAGCAACTGCTCAAAACAGAGAAAAGATTAAGAAAACTGTTAATCTCGACTGGTCAAAATCCAATTTCGATCGGTCCAGACTTGACAAAGAAGGCCTGAAGAAAGTACAAAAGTCAACTGATCGAGAACACAGTTCAATCGAGCGAGATTCAAGTGGATGCGTAGAACAGAAGAACTCGACCGATCGAGATGCATTTTGACCAGTCGAGAAGACTAAACAGAGAGAATAAAAGGCTTATACAATCTCGACTGGATGAGCTTGAATCTCGACCAGTCGAGCTAGGGGTTTTCTATGAACTTCGAGGCTGATAGGTTGTAATCCGAGAATCCGAAAGTCCTTTCTCCCCTAGTTTAATTTAGAGTTGTTTTAGGAAGTCTTTCCTACTTTAATCATATGTACTAGGGCCTTTTGCTTCTATAAATAAGGATCCCAAGTTTATAATTAGATATAGAATTTTAAATAGAGTTTAGAGAGCAATTAATTTATAGTTTTAGTTTTTAATTTACTAGTTTTTAGATTTCGAGAGTTTGCGAGATTAAGGGCATTGTAAACTATCGTTCTATGATCGATTCAGCAATGATGAAGATTAGAATCGCGATGAGTGGCTAATTTTTGAAGTTTGAGATCTCTTATACATCAAAGATAAGTTTTAATTCAAAGTTCTATTTTCTTTTCTAGTTTGAATTCATTTGTGGTAATGATTGCGTGATTGGAATTCACTGTTGTTATTGTGAATGATTTAAAAGCTTTTTAATTATATTTTTGATAATCATAATCACCTTGTAGGGATTAGGATTAGATCTAATAGAATACTCGCATTCGAATTAGTACTTGTAGTTTAGTTTGATTGGTTTCGTGCAATGATGCTTACGGATTAGATCGCTAGAGATTAGATGAAGTATATTGTCCTGACTAGTTCATGACTATGAATAAGATCTGATTATTTTACCTAGCTTTAGCAGAGAATATTATTACTCAAAATTCAAATTAGATTAGGAGTAGAACCGCGAATTTTTATGAATCTGTGATTTAGAGGGATCCCGGGTTGTTTTCTTTATTGCTCCCCAAATCTGTCTTTATTGCTTTTTTATATAGCTTAATTAGGATTTACTTTTACAAACTTGTGCACTTGCAAGGTTAAAGAAAATAAAAGATACAAAAATGTGCCTTTTCTTCCTGAAGAAATGCTTAAAAGATTAAAGAAAATAGAAGACACAAAATTGTGTCTTTTCTTTTGGAAAAGATGAATGAAGTATAAGAGAAAATATAAGACAAAAATGTGTCTTTTTTTCTGAAAGTGATTTTTAAAGATTAAACAAAATAGAAGTCACAAAAATGTATCTTTTCTTTCAGAAGAGATGAACAAAGGATAAAAGAAAATAAAAGGCAAAATGTTTCTTTTCTTCTAGAAGTTATGGGTCTCCTTTCATTTCTTTTTCTTTCTCTCTTTCTCCCTATTTTCTCTCTCGCTTGTCTCTTTGTTTTCTCCCTTTCTTTTCTCGCATTTATGTTTCTTTGTCTTTTTCTCTTTCAAAATGGCTCACACAGCCATCTCCATGAGCCATCTTCTTCGAAGATGGGTCCTCTCTTTTTTTCGTTTAAACAAATAATCACCTAGGTAGGTCAAATATCTCGAGAAGATTATTCTCTCAATTCACGTCAATGCTAAGGCCTACGCAGTCCTAACAACCCTTATTTGTTATGAAACTCATGCAAAAATCGTAGGATTATAACTTTTCATAATCGCTCGCATAAATTTATAAATAACAGATCCCTTCTCATTCCAGAGATCCGAAAAAATTCTTACGCGAGAGCCCTATCGAATACTTCTCTGACTTAGATTCTTTTGTGAAGATACCTTAATGTATCTCTGAGAATTTTTTTCGTTCCCACTTCTTCTCCCCTTTGACTTCTATTTAGAGTGTAGTGAGAGAGAAATCTGAATTGAACTCGGAATTCGGATTGTCTACGATTTGAGTGCATCTAGGATAAAAGTTACTACTATTAGAAAATATTAGGAACATAAATCTGAAAATTATTAAATGGGCAAGAGAAATTGGACTCAAGGCATGTAATCGCTATCTTTAAAACGTTATTCGCTCTCTACTCGAGTAAATCCCCGAGTTTGCAAAAGGGTTTCAGCGAGACATTTCCAGGAAACAGCGAGCCAAATCTCTTGAATGTGATCCGTTACTTTGCAGCAATAGAGGATCGTCCCAGAAAACTCAATCTGATGAAGTACCAACAAAGGAAGACCGCAAGAGGAATTCTCAAGTTTTAAGCAAGGATTTTGATGGATTTTTAGAGTGCCTGAAATTTTGTCCAGAGATCTCCTTATATAGATCTCAAGTGCCTTTTCAATATGACTGTATATTTTAGATGGCTCAGATCTCTCAGAGATCTCAACCGCTTCATCCAACGACTGTATGAAAGGTTGCACGTTTTCGAATTCAAATTCGAATAGTTGCATACCTTTATAAGTGGTTATGAAATGATTAGGTCCAACGATCAAAATTTTGACCAATCTGTTTGGCCCAATAGAATTGAATTGACCCACTGATTAGTGCCCCATTAGACCCGACCCGACCCATGAATAGTTTGACTGTTGGATTTAGATGGTCAAAAAGTCAAACCTTTCATTGCTATGATGCACATTTGCGAAGTGCAAAGTGTGTGCGCCAAATGCGCCAATGCACCTAAATGCTAATCGCCATGCACACGAGCGCGTGAACACGATGGCTCGCCACTAGGCACACTCTTCTCTTCTTATTGTTAAACAATAATAGAAGGTGCAAGGTACTATATATAGCACAGACACTCTTTATATTACCAATGTGTGACTATTTATTTGCATAACTTGAGAACATCTATTGCCTAAAACCCAACCCACAAAACTAAGAAAACAAAATAAAGTTTTATTTTCTTTAAATTTATTAACATATTTATTATATTAGTAATAAATATAAGAATCCCTCATAAATTTCAAATAAAATAAAGACATCAGTATCGAAAATATGTGCAAACCATGAAAGGTACCTTTTGGATTTGAACCTTCACTTAGTATAAACTTATCAAAGTCTTATCAGGACGCACAGAGATCATGGTCTTGAACTGAGGACCCTATGTGACAAGACCGGATAAATAGCACACACATAATTTCTTAAAATCGAGTTTTCTATAAAGCTAGCAATATAATGACCTTGTGCTTATATCCTGATTTCATAAATGCTTTTTGAGAAAAAAAATTATCTTATAGGAAGTGGTCGCACCTCCACATTCACATAAGTAAGTTTGTCGAATGTGTTTCTGTAATCAAACACATTAACATAAAATGTTACAGACTTACTAAGAGTAAATACTCATCCTTTTCTTTTTCATTACAGATTTCAAGCATTTTACACCCATCTTAAGATAAACATTTTAACTAAATTAAAGTTCTTGTAACCATCACTCTCATGTTATATTCTTTTATTATACTAAATGATTTGTTGTACAAATATTAAGTTGGATTTCTGATATAGGTGATCAACTATATGGTTTTCGTCTCATCCCGATAGATATTTTCTTTACCAAAGCCCTTTGCTAAACGGATCGACCAAATTATTTTTGGTCCAAATTATTCCATCCTTGAGTAATTCTCTAACATAACGGTGTCGTAGACCAAATATGTCTATTCTTTCCATTATAAACTTATTGTAGACTTTTGCTCTTGTAACCTCACTATCATAATTTATTGTAATAGGTGACATAGGCTTTGACCACATAGGAATTTTTAAAAGTAAATTTCGAAGTCATTCTGCCTCTTTATCACATGCCATTAAGGCAATAAACTCAAATTTCATTGTGGAATGAGTAATACATATTTGCTTTTTAAATCCTCATGAGATCGCAACACCACCGAGAGTGAATACCCATCCACTTGTTGCATTGAATTCATTTTAATCTGAATTCTAACTTATATCACTGTATCATTCTAAAACATTAGGAAAATCAAAATAATTTAATCCATAATTTACAGTTCCTTTTTAACATCTAAATGTACGAGATATAGCATTTTAATGATCACGACATAGATTATTCGCATATCTACTTAATTTTTCAACTGCATATGCTAAGTCGGGTCTAGTACAATGCATTACATACATCAAACTACCAATTACTCTTTCATATTCTAACTGATTTATAGATCTACCTTTATTATAAAAATATTTGATTCTAAGACCATATGGTTTAGATGCAGGTTTATAATCTAAATGATTATATTTCTCAAGAATTTTCTCTATGTAATCAGACTGGGTTAAAGTAAGCTCATTATTATTTCTTATTATTTTGATTCCTAAGATGACATCGGCATTACCCATATCTTTCATATCAAAATTGGAAGAGAAAAAAGATTTAGCATCCATTATACTATCTAAATTAGTACCAAATATAAGCATATCATCTACATATAAATATATGATAACTCCCTTATTTACAGAAAATTTACTATAAACACATTTATCAGATTCATTAATTTTGAAACCGTTAGAAATAATAACACTTTCAAATTTTTCATGTCATTGTTTAGGAGCTTGTTTTAAACCATAAAGAGATTTAATTAATTTACAAACTTTAACTCATGTCCAGTCATTACAAAACCTTCAGGTTGTTCCATATAAATTTCTTCTAATTCATCAGTTAAGAAAGCAATTTTTACATCAATTTAATAAATTTGTAACTGATAAATAGAAGCAAGTGCCATTAAGATTCTAATAGTCGAAATTTTGGATACCAACGCATAAGTATAAAAAAATTTAATACCTTCTTTTTGTCTAAATCCTTTTGCCACCAATTGGGCCTTAAACTTATCTATAGTTCCATCAACTTTTAGTTTTCGTTTGAAAATCAATTTACAGCTTATAAGTTTAGATCCTTCAAGAAGATCAACTAGTTTCCATATTTTATTACCCATTATAGATTCTATTTCATCATTTATTGCTTTCTTCCAAAAGGCAGCATCTTGCGGTTTAATAGTCTCATCAAATGCTAAAGGATCATTTTCGATATGAAAAGAAAATACAGTTTCCTTTACTTGTTCTGATCTTGTTCCCTCTACTATAAACATATAAAAATTTGAACTAAAAGATTTTTCTTTTTGCACTCTTTACTTTTTTTGAGATCCGTGTTTTCTATATTTTCATAATTTATAATTAATTTTTCTTTATCAAAATTTTTATTAATTCTAGGAATAGAAAAAAGATAATGTTCATAAAATTCAGCATCTCTAGATTCAATTATATTATTTTGATCAATTACACCCTTAGATTAAGTTACCAAAAATCTGTAGATTTTACTGGTTAATGGATATCCAATAAATACACATTCAATTGCTCTATTACCTAATTTGGGTCTTTTAAGATCTGGTAATCTAATCAGTACTCGACACCCTAACACTTTAAGGTATTTAAGATTTGGTTTTCATTTCTTTCATAACTTATAGAGAGTTATACTAGAACTCTTTTATGGCACTCTATTTAAAAGATGAAAAGTACTGAGAAGTGTTTCAACCTATAAATTTAAATTTAAAAGCATAACATTTACCATTTCTATTAAAGTTCAATTTTTTCTTTTTGCTGTACCATTTTGTTAAGGTGTGCAAGGTGTAGTCGTAAGATGCACGACCTCCACATTTTCACCAAATTCACTAAAATAATTTGAAGTGTATTCTCCTCTATTAAATTTTCAAGTTTTAATTTTAAAATTAACTGATTTTCAACTTCTTTATAAGCTTTAAATTTTCCTAAAGCTTTATCTTTGTGTTTTACTAAATAAACATAAGTGTATTTAAAATAGTTATCAATAAATATTATAAAATATTTTTTTTCTCCTACAGTTAAAATACTATTTAAATCACAAATATCAGTATGAATGAGTTTTAAAATATGAGATTTTCTTTCTACTTTATTGAAATATTTTCTAGTGATTTTAGTTTGAACACAAATTCTATATTTTTCATGAATATTTTAAAATGATTAACTTTTATTATGGCATCTAGGAATTAATCCTAATTCTATTATAGAATTTAAATGATTAACATTTACATGCCCTAATCTATCATGTCATAATGAAAAAGAATAAAAAATATAAGCGGAAAAAGGCATTTCATTGATTACATTTAATTTAAACATCCCATTATAGGCATATCATTTTCCCACAATGGTGGACTCGTTGACTTTTAGTCAAACAATTATAATATGAAATCGTAATGAGATCCTACGATAGATTTATTACATATTAACCAAATCTTATAATTTTGGGTAAATCCAATGTTGAACTCAATGACTTGTGGTCAAATGATCATAATACAAAATTGTAACGTTATCCAATGGTGCAAGGATCAAAATTTTGGCCGAAATGACTGAAATTTCGATCTAAATTATTGGTTTGTCCCCACTGAAACGAAATTTTGGACCGAGATTTTGGTTACTTTTTGTATGGGGATCAAAATATCAATCGAAATTTCAGCCAAAATTTTGGATTTCGGTTTCAATCATGCTTGAAACCGAAATTTTGGCTGAAATTTTAATCCTTGCAATGGTGGATTTATTACTTGTTGACTAAATCTGATGATTTTAATCAAATCCAACAGTGGACTCATTGACTTTTGGTCAAACGATAATAATATGAGATCCTATAGTGGATTTATTACATGTTGAGCAAATCTCATAATTTTTGTCAAATCTATCAGTAAACACGTTGACTTTTGGTCAAACGATCATAATACGAGATCGTAATGATAACCAACGGTGAAGTTGTTGCATGTTGGTCAAATCTAATGGTGGACTCATTGACTTTTATCCAAATGGTCATAATACGATACCGTAATATGATCCAACAGTGAATTTATCATATATTGATCAAATCTCATGATTTTAGTCAAATTCAACGGTAGATTCATTAACTTTATATTAAATGGTCGTATTACATGATCTAATGGTAAAATCATCACAAAATAACCTATGATGATCAAATCCTAAGGAATTTGATGATATCTGACTCGTGATTAGATACTTCATAATCAATAGTGCAAATTCTTTAAATGACCAGACATCAGAAAATGGACCCGGTGTTTGAATTCGTCTTCCACACAAGATGAGCGAGAATTCATTATGAGACTCATCTACGAACTCCTCATACTCATATTTGACAATGCCCATCGAACAGATGGGTCTAACATCCGCAAAAGAGGCTCTCTCATCTGACGTCCTCCATTTCACATCGCTTGAGTCTTTGATGAAGAAAGCATACTGCTCGTCCATCTCGTACCATGAAGACGAAGATATTAATGAAGACTTAGACTTAGGATTTATTTTATTTATTTTAGATATGTAATTACTTTACTTTTCTTTTAGGCTGCGTATGGGAACGTGGATTTGGATTTGGGAATTTAGATTTGGATCTCCTAAATCAAAATCCACCGTTTGGTTCCCCATTTTTGTGTTTGAATTTGAATTTGGTAAATCCACCGGAATTTAGAAATCCATGGCTATATTGTAAAAGCGTGGATTTGTAAATGACACCTCCTAGGCGTTATTTGAAAATCCAAATCGTACACCAACATAAAATTGGCTTTGTTTAGCGAATAAAAAGTTGTTATCCAGTGTTATCATAAGTACGGTTCGACTTGATACCAAAACCGACCTGAACCGATGGTACTCAACCCGAATTAAACCGAACCGAATCGAGCTGAATCGGTGGTAAATGGACTGGATTGAAAAGGTACCAAACCAAACCAGACCAACCCGAACTGACCCAACCACAGCTTAATTAGTTACTGCAACGACTAGAAAACTAGCCATTGGGCTGCAACAGCTTGTTTATGGCCGTTGCAACCCACCTTTGTATATTGCACCTTGGGTGCAACTAGGAAATGCTAGTTGCACCTTTTTTGCTTTTTATTTTTTATTTTTGTAGCCCACAAAATTAATTATTGCACCCATTTTTAAGATTTTTTTTTTATTTTTCACCTATGTACAGTGCACCTTGGATGCAATTAGGAAATTGCTAGTTGCACCTTTTCTTCTTTTTTTCTTTCTGTTTTTTGTCTTTATTTTTGCAGCCCACCTTTGTACACCACATCTTGGGTGCAACCAAAATTTTTTGGTTGCACCCATTTTAATTTTTCCATTTTTTATTTTAGTTTTTTTGTTCCTATTTTTGCAGCCCACCTTTGTGCAATGCACCTTGAGTGCATTCAGAAAATTATTGGTTGCAACCATTTGATTTTTTTTTCATTTTTTTTTTTGCAGCCACCTTTGTACCTCACATCTTGGGTGCAATCAAGAAATTGCCGGTTGCACTCAATTTTTTTATTTTTCATTTAGTTTTTCATTTTTTTTCATTTATTTATATATTTTTTTGTTTATGTTTTTGTAGCCCACCTTTGTATAGTGCACCTTTGGTGCAATCAGGAAATTACTGGTTGCACCCATTTTAATTTTTTTTCCCTTGAACCCAAACCGAAGCAAACCGAACCGAACCGATCCGATCCAAAGACCAAAAAATTTGGTTTTAGTTCGGGAACGGTTTATGCGTTGGAGGAATTTGGTGTACCGAAACCGATATATATCAGTTCAGTTTTGATTTGTGGTGTATCGAACTGAAAACCGAAAAAATCGGATTCGGTTCGATTCGGTATACCGAACTTCCATCCCTACCTACATAGAATGAAATAAACCAATGAAATAAAAATTCTTTTTATAAAAGAAAATAGTCAAATAAAGTATCTATAAATCCTTGGGCCAAATCTTAAGGCAATGCTTAAACACCCAAACAAGAGATTTGCAAATTTAAAATTTTCAAACTCTAAATTTGAAGTGCTTGAATTTGAGTTACTTGAATTTGAAAATTTCAAATTCAAATCTACGTTCCCAAACGCAGCCTAATAGCTTTTAATCAGAGATATTCAATTGTAATGTAATTAACGGGGAATCAATTGCGATACATGAAAGTATAAAGTCAGTTATTTTCAATAAATCTCTCTCTTAATAAGAAAAAATTTGTTATAATTAATTTGTGTTGAATTTATATTCTACGCAGATTTATTATTTACAATTCATCATCCATTATAGGTACAGGATTTGTGAGGGCAGAGACTTTTTATCTTTGGATCTCCTTTCGTAGATTTCCTTCCACGTAGTAGGACGTCTTTTCAGAACGGGTCACTACCGCACCCACCAATAAAAACACTTATACCTCTAGGCTTACCACTGGGCGAAGAAGAATTAGAACTTGCAACTTGCTAATGAAATGATTAACTCTTGTGTAGTCCAATATTGGCAGCTAATTTGAAACGGGTCTCATTTGGTGGTAATTTTGCGTTTTTATGAATCCCTTCAGGTTATGATTTAAACGACAATCCCTCACAAAATTCGTTGTCAAATTTTCAGTAAGTCTAACGATATGTAGCTAATTAAATGTTGTTATATGCATCCTTGCTTTGAACATATGACTAACTTTTTAGCATTGCTCCTATTTTGAACACAGAGACCTTTCAATAAAGATGACGATGCACCAGTTATACCTGAGGTGCGTTCTACGTGTCAAAGTATTTTTGTAAGAATCAGAGATTCAGAATTGAGTCAATAATTGTCCATTTTAATTTTTATTCAAAAGTTATCAATAATTTTCCTTTTTTTAAAATGAATTTCTTTTCGAAATCTAGTTTTGAGTGAACCTTGTGTTTATCTCCTCCCTAAACTAGCATTGAAGCATTAATTTTTCTATTCGATTGATCCACCTCTCACCTATCCTTGTTTAAGTGGATTGTATAGTATTAATTATATTTATATTCTATTGGACATAGTGACAAATTTCGCAGAAATTCAACGAAAATAGCTGAATTGGGGGTTAAACAAAAATTTTGAAAAAATTTCGACCCTTTTCGATAATTTCGATATTTTTCAACGAAATTTTTGAAATTTCAATAAATTTCAAAAATTTCAGCATTTTTTTCATGATTTTTTTTTTTTTAAATTCGAATAAATTAATAATTTAGCTAAAGAAGCACTCACCAGTCACCACCAAGTCGCGTCGTATGCTTACTTGGGAATGGAACCTTTATATAGGTGAGTAGTGTGTGGAGGTTTTTCTCCTGAACGATGTGAGACTAAATGGATTGTTAAAAACAGCAATGAGTAGGTACCATTATACTCACTCCCTTAGTTGCTTTCTCACTCCACCTTCTTCAGCTGGTAATCATTGATTGCCCTTGAATATGATGGTGGAGGTCATTTTTCGTCCTCATCTTCTTCACAATGGATCTATGGATCATGGGGATACCATCAGACGGTCGATTTTTTACTATATATGATACACATCTCAAAAGTGACCCTCAAATCATATGACCCCCATCACGCTCAAGCATAATTTTAGCGTCACTTTTTGAGATGTGTATCACGTGTAATAAAAAAGTGACCGTCTGATAGTACGCTTACGATCCATATATCCACTGTGTAAAAGATGGGGACGAGAAATGACCTCCACCATCTGATCAAAGGCGGTTAATGCATGCCTAGTAGAGGATGTTGAGTGAAAAAGCAGCCTTTGGGTGAGTATAATTGTATCATTTGCCAATTTATCTTCTATAGTTCTATGCTTGAGCGCCGTGTTAGTGCTTGGCCACTTGGATTAATTACTAAATTTTTTTTAAAAATATTAAATATATATTTTATATATTTTTAATCCCTGAAACTTTTTCAAAATTTTTTTGAAATGTATCAAAATTAATCCGAAATGTATCAAAAGGACCCCCGCCGAAAAAATATAGAAAACGAAATTTGTCATTATGCTAATGGGGAACTTTTTCCAAATTTTCAGCGTTATTAGGAAGAAGGCGGGGTCTTAAATTAATTCTCTGACTCAGAATCCCTTAGCTTTTAAGAAAGCTTGGAGAGCAATGATCATGTTGGAATAGTATGAGACATGCACGAAGTAAGAGGTCCCCCTAGGAAAGAAAATTTGATGGTTATCTTCCCCAAAGCAAGAAAAATGGCAGACACAATTGAGTGTTGGTCTCCTCCAATTTATGTTCAAAGTTGATATCTTCTTAATAGATCGACATTTATGTTTTAGGGAATTTACAAGATAGATTCTATGATATTCACCTTTTCCGCCAGTGACCCTATAATTGCACATTTCTCATAGCCAACCAACTTGAAGCCGATCCAGTTCCACCTAGCAAAAAAAGTCTCAAATGCCCTTTTTTACCTTTTTTATCGTTCTATATATTTTAATATTGTAAAATTTTACACTTTTTTATATTTACGTGATGTGAAGTAACATCTATGTCGTCTGATTTGAATGCCACAATATAAAGATCGATGATGACAAAAGATTGACACGAAACATAATCTCAATCATATAATTCTTTAAAGTCAACAATTAAATTTAATGGTAAATATAAATAATGAATCGCCATCGTTCTACTAATCAGGCGTCACTGATCAATTGATAAAAACTCGGTATCTCTAACTTAAACGAAATCGGTTCGAGAGGAGCGCAAACCTCTTACAAAAAAGGTAAAACCTAAAATATTAGAACACTAAATCGAAAGTAGAATATAAGATCCATCTCCAATAAGAAGGTGATATCGCCTCTTTAAAATATAGACCGCCGAAAGAAGAAGAATTTCTACAATAGTGGAAGATAATAGAGTGATAATGGAGAAAGATGCGAACTTATAACAGATTTGGTAGCTTGAAGATTGAACAATGGAACGTCACCACCTTCGAAATGTCATCGCCTTCGAACGAAATGTAAAAAGTAAAAAAGTAAAGCAGTAACGATTTGAGATTTTTTACGGCTAATTCTTACCTTGAGGGCAATTTCGGCAATTCATAAAGGCGGGCGTCGGCTCGACTTGAAGCTGGTTGGTTTGGTGAAAGGTGAAACTATAGGATCTTTGACGGAAAAGGTGAATCTAATAGTCATTTCTAGAAATTTTTATAATTTTTTTTTCTTTTGATAACGTGGATGTTTCAGGCCTCTTAGAGCACCCGACTAATCCAATGGGGCACGTGTGCGCCCCAAGTTAGGCACATTCTAGAACAGCATAGGATATAAATTCCTAGGTTAGCCTCAAGGAAGGATTTGAACTCCGGTCTCCCGCTCGCTGAGGTGATTACCTGGCCATATCATTGCTTGCTATAAAAAGATTTCAATGCCTCATTGCTGAATGGCCCGAGAATCACTCTTAGTGGATTTGAACCGTCTGATTTGTGGACTCTATTATAAACGGTTGAAAATTTTCTTTTAACGGTCCATATTAAGTGCACTGATCGGATGGTTTCAATCCTCTTATACCAGTGATTCTTTGACTGACATATGTGCCAATTATAAACATCTAGCTTGAACAATTGGATTAATCAAAGGCATGTACGATGTAGGGTAGATCTGGGAGCATGGCCCCATCGGTGTAGAGACCATAGCCAGTCTCATTTGCATATCACTGAAACAGTGGAAATGATCATCTCTAGATCATCGACAAGTCATACCAGCTATCAAATGGTCAATTTTTATCTATTTTGATTAACACTTATTAAAGAAGCTTCCCTAAAGCAAGCTTCGTAAGGGTGCCATAAAAGTAAGCACTTGCAAAAAGAAACGGGTTAAAGCTAAATAAACAATCACTTTCCAAAGGAAATTCCCATGAAGATACGAAGAATAATTTTTTTTTTTTTTTTTTCATAAGAGATATGACTAATATTTGAAGGCTCAGGATCCAATTTATGAGCCTTCGGTTCACACAATCTACAAAATGTGAGGTGCAAAAGCCAAGGAATTCGATGAGCAAACTGCCTATTCCTTGTGTCCATCTATGGTTTTGTAGAGGGAACGAAATAGTTTTTTTCCAATCTTCCACACAATAGATCAATTAATTGATCACGACCTTATCATCATATAAACAGATGTTGATTACGCCTAGCACACATCTCTAAAGATGAGCATAATCATGGTGTACCATCAAACATGATTCACATTTACTTTTTGGAATGTATGCCACGTGGAATCAATATTTCACTGTCTGATAATAGGGCCATGGTCTCAAAATCTGTTGTGTGAAACAATGAGATGAAACAATGAACTCCATCATATGATTCAAAGCATCAATGAATTTTATTTCACCTTAGTGAGTGGTTGTAACATAAAGTAGTGTGACGATCAACATCCTTGTGAAGAACAAGGACTCTAAGAACCATTGGATAGTTTTATTTTAGGGGCAGGCTTCCACCTAAAACTATTGTTGTCCGGTTTTCAAAACACTAATGGAATCTTGGAGGGCACCTACACTGAAAATTTTTGACTGTTTTGAATTAGACGATGATTGTACCTACACTAAGAAGATGATCGCCTACACAAGGGATCTTGAGACCCTGATCGTACCATCATATGGTCAGTTTCTTATCACAAGTTTCACAGATCCTAAAATGTGACACTAAAATTACATCGCACACATCATGATCAAATGTGATTTTAGGGTCTTTTTTTGGATCTGTGCCATTTAGAATAAAAAACTAGCCATTTTTTGGATTTGTGCCATTTAAGCCGATCCAGTTCCAACTAGCAAAAAAAGTCTCAAATATCCTTTCTTACCCTTTTTTATCGTTCTATATATTTTTATATTTTAAAATTTTACACTTTTTTATATTTACGCAATGTGAAGCAGCATCTATGCCATCTGATTTGAAGGCCATGATATAAAGATCGATGGTGCCAAAGATTGACATGAAATATAATCTCTATCATATGATTCTTTAAAGTCAACAATTAAATTTAATAATAAGTTTAAATAATGAATCGTCATCATTCTACTAATCAGGCGTCGCCAATTTGATAAAAACTCTTTATCGCATTAATAAACAATTGTCACTAATTTCTAACAAGTCACCATCACTCTAATAAGAACTCGCCACCAATCTGATAAACAATAGTCATCGTTTGGAAAATCAATGGTCATCATTCTTATATTTATATTTAAAATTAGGGTTTTTTGCCCTTAATGAAACCAATATTTTAAAAATACCACCATTCTAAAAGGCCCTTCATTCATCTATATTTACAAGTCATGCCATTAAAGTTTATCACCATTCTAAAAGACCCTTCATTCACCTTTATTTACAAGTCATGCCATTATAATTTACCACTATTCTAGAAGGAGTACCTTTAAATCCACTCACAAAATCTTTGAGTTCACCCACACTGAAACATATCGACTGCATTGAATCAAACGATGGAGATTTTTTATCATCCCAATCTTTCATGAGATCGATTTTTAGATCATGGGTGTACCATCAGACGGGCGACTTTTTATTTCATGTGATACACACCCCTAAAAGTGACCTTAATATCAATTTTAATCATGCACGTGATGTTAAGGTCACTTTTCTGAGGTGTGTACCACGTAAAATAAAACACTGACCGTCTGATGGTACGATCATGATCTCAAGATCCATCATCGTTCGATTTAATTCAATCAGCGTGTTTCAGCGTGGGTGAACTTAAAGATTCAGTGGGTGGATTTAAAGGTACTCTTATAAAAGGCCCTTCATTCACCCATCAGATTCAAGACTCATCAGATAGGTGATTCCCCCATTAAAGCATGCCAACGTTTGGACAAATACTCAACCAATGGAGGATTTGTGGCAAACGATGCAATTATTCTTGAAAAGAAAACCTTCAATCTACGTGTTCCACTCAAAATACTCGTCCCTCCAATTTTCTATATGATTCAAGACCCATTTTTAGGAATTTGATTGCCTAACCGTGTCTGCTTCCATCCACCGAATCTTTGAGTTCACCCACGCTAAAACACATTGATTGCATTGAATAAGACGATGGAGATCGTTTAGGCATACCATTAGACGATCAATATTTTATTTCGTGACACATATCTCAAAAAAGTGACCTTAACATCACGTATACGATTAAAATTAATTTTAAGGTCATTTTTTTGGGTGTGTACCAAATAAAATAAAAAATCAACCATCTGATGGTGCCACCATGATCTCAAGATCCATCGTGGGAAAGGTTGGGATAATAAACAATCTTCATCGTCCGATTCAATGCAATCAACAGTCTGATGGTGCCACCATGATCTCAAGATCCATCGTGTGAATGGTTGGGACGATAAACGACCTATATCGTCCAATTCAATGCAGTCAACTGTCTGATGGTGCCACCATGATCTCAAGATACATCTTGTCAAAGGTTGGGACGATAAATGATCTCCATCGTCCAATTCAATGCAGTCAACCGTCTAATAGTGCCATCGTGATCTCAAGATCCATCGTGTGAAAGGTTGGGATGATAAACGATCTCCATCGTCCGATTCAATGCAGTCAATGTTTTTTAGCGTGGGTGAACTCAAATATTTGGTGGGTGGATTTAAAACTATTCTTTTTTGTAAGTGGAGGGGTGGATTTAAAATTACTCTTACCCAAATGCAGAGGTGAGCAATTATTAGTTAATTTAATTTTAAAAAGGATAAATATGGTATTTAGGCTACTATTCTTCTTGGTGGTTAACATAAATCATTATATTTTCTTATGAATATTAGAGAGGAGTTGGTTAGGATGCCTTTTTACCAATTTAAAGACCTGAGTTCGAATCTTGGTAGCAACTTTTTGCGAGTTGAACCAAAAATGCATCCGAGATGGTTCAAACACAAATCCTATTGTTGTGAAATCAAATGCTATACCACTGCATTGCAAGTAAATTTGTTGCTAGTGTTGGAGCACTTTAATATATATATTGATACTTAAAATCAACGATACATGATCGCAAAAGTGACAATTTATTATTAGAGCAATGACGATTTCATATTAGATTAGTGACGATTGGTTATTCGAGCGATGACTATTTGCTATCAGAGGATTGACGATTCATTAGTTGAGCCTATTGTTTATTAATTAGCTCGTTAGTTGACTGTAATGAATCAAATGGTAGAGAGCAAGTGTCATGCTGGTCTTTGGGGGGGTGCAAAAGGATGATTTTGTAGTGTGTTTAGAACTGCCCAAATAAATAACCCTTGGTATTGTAACCTTTAATAGGCTTTGAGGGTGCATTTGACATTTTAGATTTTTTGGAGATGGCTTTGGCTTGGAGTTGGTAGGTTAGGTTAAAGTATTAAAAGTTTTTATTTTTGTGGCCGTCACTATGGTCAATCCGTTGACTGGTGAATGGTATAAGATCAATCTTGAGATGTAATAATTGTTAATTCAGTGAATTTGAAGAAAATAAGCAACTAATAATTAAATCTTTTAGTTAAGATATGATTGTGATTTCCAATCACAATATAATCAGTAATTTAAGTCCTTAATGGGAAATGACTCTTTGGCTATAAAATATAAGAGATGCTTGGTCCCAACGATTGCTTGATACACTTCAACCCTCCCTATTAGCAAAAGCATTCCCATTGTGCTAGGAGGTATCAAGAGCGAGGATCATCGTTGAAGATTGGCAACCCACCTTTTATAGCTTACACTCAAGGTGCGCACATATATTTTAATTTATAGATTCTTGATTTATTATTTTGATTGATCATGTGCTTAGATCCTATGACATATATTTGGATGATCGAATCAATAGATCCATATAGATCCAACAATTGATATTGGAGCTATGACTCATGTTTGATCAGTCAAAGCATTAATATTAATTTTTTGCCAAATGTTTTTTTTTTAACTTGCCGGTGTACCTACATAGATTTGTGGAGATTAGAAATATGCAGATTCACGAGGTTTATTTAGGGGAATGGCTTAGATTGGTTCGTGCATCGATGCCTATGTATCTAATACATTATTCCATTCTCCTAAAGGAATAAGGATATTCATAGACTCAACATCCAGTCTACTTGACTGTTTAAGGAGAGAAAGGTGATGTAACAAAAAATAAAATAGTGCATCTGCCGCTATCCGAGTTTTGAGATGGGTAGTGTGGAATTTAGGTTAAAGCTTATGGTGGTAAATAAAAGAAGTTTCCTCATCTCTATGTTTGTTTCTATATCAAATTAAGATTGCTGCAAATAAAAGAATCCTTATAGTCTCTGTTTGTATGTCGTTTGAAGAAGACAACTAACCCGCCTATGTATGCTCGATGGGTCTCATGGCCCCGTGACCTAACCCGTCACATAGTCCACATACCTTATGCGGCCCATGGACCCACCCGACCTATGGACCCATATTGCATGTGATCCGACCCATTTTGGGGCATGACCCAATCTAGCCCATGGTTACGTCTGGCCAGTGCAGCATACAACCCAGCACATGGTTTATGGCCCGATTCGGCCCCTTATACACGATCCGTTTGCCCTTAAGGCCCAATTTTGACTCAGATTATTCCTTATTTTTGTTGGGTCATTTCTGAGCGATCTACAAGTCCAATTTTGAGATATTATATATGAATTTTAACTTTCTCAGGCATTTCGAATTTATTTTTAAAAAAGAGTTCTTTGTTGTGACATTTTCATGACCTGATGTTCTTTTGGCAATTATTAATCAGATCATTATTGTATATTTGAGTGCCTTTAGTTAGGGTTGGGTATTGGAGGTTGTGCTCTAGCACCAAGGCTAGTACTTACATAATGTTACCCATGATTATTATTAATTTTTGGCACTTACTCACAACATAAGCAAGATTTGATTACTTACATCTCTTAAGTGACTTTTTTTTTTTATTTAACTATTTTTGTGATCATCTAAAATATCATAAAACCCAAATAGAAAACATAGCTTGGAAGGATTCTTCTGCCCAATAGTGATGATCTTACCCAGTGTTGTGGTTTTCAAAGTGGGATTTATTTTTGGTAAAAGACCGTATCACAAATTCAGTGAAAGTGTGTAGTAAACATTAACATCACAACTTAAGGGATTATTTATGTCCAATGGTAATTAATCACTTAATGTTGGGTGATAGTTATATTTTACTATTCATTATTTTGTGTATGGGTACTACTAGCATGTTGTGACTCGCCCCAACGGAGGGTCATAACGATGTAATAAGTATCACAATTATTAATGTAATTAAGGAAGCGGCTAGTATATTATGACTCAACCCAACGGAGGGTTATAATGATACAAAATGTTTCTCAATAAAACCATATTAGTTTTAATTCTTATTCTATTCCTTGAAATAATTTAACTCTTGCATAAATCACTATAAATATAATTTTGTGGAATAGATCGTTGCTATTGTATGTGGACATAATAAAGCCCTTAATTATTGTGCAGTATTGAACTCGTCTTCTATTACTAATATGATTAGTGGAATTGAATCTTTGAGTGGCTCAAACTATGACAAATGGAAAGAACAAGTCCAAATTATTCTTGGTTGCATAGATCTTGACTATGTTATATGATTTGATAAACCCAAGGTGCTCACTGCCCATACCTCAGCTGAGAATCTTGAAGTGAATAATACGGATTTGAAAAAGTGAGATAAATCAAATCGTATGAGCCTTATGATCATAAAGAGTTTCATTATTGATGCGATCTGAGGATGTATTCCTAACGCGCATAATACAAAGGAATACATGCAAGCTATTCATAAACAATTTCATGGGACTTCTAAGGCACTTGCCAATAGTCTTATTATTAAAATGGGAACCATAAAATACGATAGTCTAGTTAAGAAATGTAATGACCTAGTCTTTGTATGTTTTGAATCACTTTATATTAATGCTCCACGCAATACTTGGTGGATAGATTATGATCCAACTATTCATATAAGTAATTCAATGTGAGGATTTCAATCTAGCCGGAAGCTATATAAAGGCGAACGAACCATCAAATTTGAAAATAGAGTAGAAGCAAACGTGGAGGCCATTGGGACTCTCTGTCTTATTATAGATAGTAGTTTCATTTGGATTTAGTTGATACTATTTACGTTCCAAGTATCACTAGAAATTTTATCTCAATTTTTAAATTGGATTCATTAAGTTTTGTATTAGACATAACATTTTTCTCTATTATTTGATTTCGATATTATGGGTGGTGGCTCACTAGTGGGCAATCTTTATAAATTAAACTTTGATTCATCTTACGTTAAATCTTTAGTTTCTATGCATGCGGATGATATAGTAAGAAACGAAAACGAGCAATTGACAACTCCTTCATTTTATGACATAAACATTTAGGCCATATATCTAAAGATAGAATGAAGAGGTTAATTAAAGATGATAGAATCGATGAGCTCGATTTCTCTGACTTTAATACTTGTGTAGATTGCATTAAAGAAAAAGTCCTGAAGACTAATAAGAAAGGAGCTATCAGGAGCACGAGTTTGCTATAAATAGTTTACTTTGATATTTGTAGACCATTTTTAACTCTTACTATTTGTGGTCAAAAGTATTTTATTACCTTCACTAATGATTATTCTTGTTTGAATTATATATTTCTCATTCATGAGAAATCTGAGGCCCTGGATATGTTTAAAATCTATAAAGCCGAAGTTGAGTTACAACTCAATTCGAAGATTAAAATTATGAAATCTGATAGAGGCGGAGAGTACTATGGTAGATACTTTGAAATAGGTCGCAATGAATAGCCATTCGCCATGTGTCTATAAGAGCATGACATTGTTGCTCAATACATCATGCCGGAAACACCTGAACAAAACGGTATAACTGGACGACGAAATTGTACTCTTATGGATATGGTCAGAAGCATGTTGTGCAACTCTAAGTTGCCTATATTCTTGTGGGGAGAAGCCTTAAAAAAAGTGGTGCATATCCTGAATCGAGTTTCTAGTAACGCTGTTTTCAAAACTCCTTATGAGCTATGGGTAGGAAGAAATCGACTTTAGGATATTTATAGATTTGAGGTTGTTTAGCTGAAGCAAAGGTGTATAATCTATAATTAAAAAATTTATATCCTAAAAGTAAAAGTTGTCATTTCATTAGTTACCCTGATAGGTCAAAAGACTATAGATTTTACTGCCCCACTCATAGTACTCGGATTGTTGAGACTAGATATCCAAAATTCTTTAAGGATTGTGAGAATAGTGGAAGTGTTGAGCCTAGAAAATTCACTTTTGAGGAGAATCGGGTTATAATTTCTATCCATTTTATCTAAGAAAAGGTGGCACCAATACCAGTCATTCAAGATAGTGCTGATGCACTTGAGGCTATACCTATTGCATACCCTACATTGAAGAGACTTTTGCTCCCATGGTGCTCCCATTTCTGATGACTATATCGTCTATCTCAATGAGAGCGAGTATGATTTTAGAAAAGAAACAGATCTTGTTTCCTTTAACCAATCTATGATGAGCGACAAATTTACTTAATGGCTGAAAGCTATGAATGATGAGTTGGAATCAATAAAACATAACTCAATTTGGGATCTTTGTGAGTTACTTCAAGAAATTAAGCCTGTAGGATATAAATGAGTATATAAAATCAAGCAAGACTCTAAAGGTAATATAGAAAGATATAAGGCTAGGTTAGTCACTAAAGGGTTCACTTAAAAAGAGATAATAGACTATAAAGAAATATTTTCTCCTATCTCTAGAAATGAATATTTTTGGATAGTTATGACATTAGTAGCTCATTTTGACTTAGAATTATATTAAATTGATATAAAAACTGCTTTTCTGAATGATGACTTGCATGAGGATGTCTTTATGATACAACCTGAAGGTTATCAGGTTGAGGGAGAGAGCCATTTAGTTTGTAGACTTAAAAGGTCTATATATAGTTTAAAGCAGGTATCTCGACAATGATACTTAAAATTTCATGAAATTATTTCAAACTTTGGTTTTAAAGAAAAAATTATGGATCAATGCATATATCTTAAAATCAGTGGGAACAAGTTTATTATCTTTGTTTTCTATGTTGATAACATATTGTTTGCGAGTAGTAATTTGAGCATGTTACATGAGACAAACAAAATTTTATCAAAAAGTTTTGGTATGAAAGATCTTGGTGAAGCTTCCTACGTGATAAGAATTGAGATTCATCGAGATAGAGTCTGTGGCATATTGGGATTATCTCAAATAGCTTATATTGACAAAGTTCTCAAAAAGTTTAACATGCATAATTATTTCGCTACTGTTGCCCCTATGATTAAGGGTGATAAATTCAGTTTACTTCAGAGTCCCATGATCGATTTGGAGAAAAAGTAAATAGAGATAATTCCCTATACATCAGCAGTTGGGAGTCTCATGTATGCACAAGTCTATACTCGTCCCAATATAGCGTATATAGTTGACATGTTTGGTAGGTATCAATGTAATCTTGATTTGGACCATTGAAAAGCAGCCAAAAAAAAATTTTGCTATTTACAAGGGACAAAATGATACATGCTCACTTACAAAAGGTCGAATAACCTTGAAGTTATTGGTTATTCAGATACTAACTATGCTGGATGTCAAGATACTCATAGGTCCACATCGAGTTATATATTTATGCTTACAGGTGAACCTATATCTTGGAAGAGCGTTAAGCAAACGCTGACTACTTCGTCTACTATGGAAGCAGAGTTCTTTGCAAGTTTTAAGGCAACATGTGAGGCAATATGGTTGAGGAATTTTATCTCAGGACTTCGAATTATTGATACTATTTCAAGGTCATTGAGAATCTTATATAACAATTTCGCTGCGATAGCTATCTCCAATAACAAGAAGACTAGTGGAGGTTCTAAATATATTAATATCAAATATCTTGTTGTAAGAGAGAATGTTTTAAATTAAATTGTATCTATTGAAAATATTAGTACGACACTCATGTTGGTTGACCCTCTCACTAAAGGCTTACCTCTCAAGCTCTTTTCGGAGCACGTTGCGCGCATGGGATTGAAGATAATTTTGATAGCCTTTGAGAGTGGATGTATAAGAGTGAATATATTTATTTTAATTTATTCAAAAATAAAGATTATTTATTTGCTTTTTCATTTTTACACAAATAAAATTTTAAAACATATGGTGTCAATAGATGGCAATAAAGTAGGGCCAATAATAGATTGAGTTTACATGTAATCACCATTCAGTTTGTAAACTTATAATTTATGCGAAATCATGCTAGTTGGAATTTATATTGGTGATGAATTCTAATGCAGTAACTAATGAACGGTCATGTATCGATGACATGCTGCATTGACTACATTGATTATGTGTTAGAATTCTCACTGAATCAGACTGATTATAAAGATTTTGATTGAGATTGATTAGGACTTGTCATTCAAAGAAAGTTAGCTAGCATTTGATAATCAGAGTTTATTGAAATAGTGTGGCAAAGTGGGAGACTGTTAAAAGGTTTTATTTTTGTAGCCGTCACTATAATCAATCTGTTGATCGGTGAATGGTGTAATATCAATCTTGAGATGTAATAGTTGCTAATTCGGTGAATTTGATGAGAATAAATAACTAATACTTAAGTCTCTTAGTTAATGTATGATTGTGATTTTCAATCACAATATAATTAGTAATTTAAGTCCTTAATGGGAAAGAACTCTTTGGCTATAAATATAAGAGATGCTTGGTCCTAACAATTGCTTGACACACTTCAACCCTCCCTATTAATTAAATAATCCCCATTGTACTAGGAGGTATTGAGAGCGAGGATCATCGTTGAAGATTGGCAACCCACCTTTTATGGCTCACACTCAAGGTGCGCGCACATATATATTTTAATTTATAGATTGTTGATTTATTATTTTGATTGATCATGCGCCTAAATCCTAGGACATATATTTAGATGGTCTGATCAATAGATCCATATAGATCCAACAGAGAGATGAAACTATACAGTGGCTTGGAGTTGGTCGGTTAGGTGAAAGATGAAACTCTACGATCTCTAACGGAAAAGGTGAATAGGGTTGATCCTGGAAATTTCCCAATCCTTTCACATCTCCATCACTACAAAAAGTAAAGCATACGCCGACGGTTGAAGATAAGGAGTCGTCGGTGTAGGGGACGATTTGGACCAACCCACGAGACCCAACCCGGCCACTCGACTAAACGCTCACGACCCACTATATAAATTAATTTTTCCCCTTCTCCCTTCGCATGAACTCCGGAGCCTTCTCCCTTCTCCCGATCGAGCTCCCCTCAGAAAACCTAGCTACCTACCATTCCAAAATCATGCGAGGCAGAGATCGATCGAAGAGTGTTTGACGTCTTATCGCTTTCCCATCTCTCTCTCTCTCCTCGAAACCAAAATCTCACATTCAAAGTCATTAAGAGCGATTTTGATTGAGGTAAACTTCAGAGATCCATCGATCAAAAGCTGAATTTTTCCATTTCTGATTATTTCATTATGCAATTTTATCTGTTCCTTAGCTTTAGACTTTTCTCATTATTTTGTCTTGATATAAATTCGTTGGTTAGTATAAGGTTGTAGATTTTAATTTTTGTAACCCTAATGCAACTTGGAATGGGTTTTATGTGTTTGATTTTTTAGGTTTGCTCTTGTGTTGTCTAATTCTCGGTCTCTCTCTATGTGTGTTGAGGAATCCGATTTTATTTTTTGTTTTTTGTTTTTTTAATAACTTTTAGTATTTTAATATTAATTTAAAAAATATATGTAAGCTTATAAAAAAATGGTTATATGTACACGTGCTCATCGATCTGTTCAATTCAGTGCTCAATTTGATCGCTGAATTTTACTTTTAGTTTTTCAATATATTTCGTTTTATTATTAATTATAGATAGATGTAGTGAGCTTCAATTCAGTGCTCAATTTGTGTGTGTGTGTTCATCGATCTGTGCAATAAAAAAATCATCAAATTTTGGACTGAACTACCTGAACATCCGATCAATAATCAGATTTTGGATACCCATTAAAGTCAATAATCCACTAAGGATATGGTTAGAATCATCTGACTCAAAGCATTTTTAAGTTATATGTACCTGTTTTGGTGCTGCTCTAACCACCACTATGCAATTCATCTAGATGTGATTGTCAATCTAAATGTATGTGTCCAGCAGTTTCTGTTGATATTTATGTAGTGGTACTTCTAGCATTTTCTGTTGTTTAATCTGTTTTCCACTTAAAGAACCCATAGCTTATTTTCCTTCTCCTTTTATTACATTATATGCATTCTCCCATGCATCATCTCTTTCAGTCATTCTTGATGCATTATAATGTCCAAGTCGAACAGTCCTTATTTTAGGAAAACTTCAAAAGTCGGAAGTAAGAAAATCATAATCTGGTGCATACTTGGTTGCTAATTTTTTGGCCGTTAAGAATCCTTCATAAAAATTTGGGGAATTTCTGCCAAATTAGTATTAGAAGCGTGCAACAATTAGGGAGATGTCTTGGAGGCTCCCGTTAACTCTATGCTGGTGATCTTTCCACCAAAATCTAACGGAATTCATGAAGATGAATAAATGTGGGGACTCAAGGGGAAAATGGTAAAGGAATTGTTTGAGATGGTGTTGAGACTTGAATCCAACCCATTCCCTTCCTGAAAACATGAAAATTATCATTTTAATTATACATTGAGGTTTTTTTGGGTGCACAAGAAGAAAATATGTTGAACAGGTCAAGAAATCTCTTACAAGTAATTGATAAAGTTTTTCTTTGGTTAAAAATATCGTTTCTTTTTTGACCCCTGTGGGGAATTGGTAGTCTCGATTGGAGTGCTATGGAAAGGTGATTACTGTTTTTTTTTTGTCTGCTCTATGGGATAGATTCTAATGTGGTCGAGATTCAATTATGTCAAATAACATCACATACACTTATTATAAACTACATAGCCTCCAAATTAGAACGCACCTCAAACTTTAATCTAAACTGATTATTTTAGTTTTTAATTAAACTAAATATTTGACTAAAAGATCACATAAAAGCTGAGACCATTTCAGATTGTGAAACTAATATTTTCCATATTTTAATTAGCCCATTTTTATAAGATTGTTTTATTATTTATTAATAGTTCATATTTGATCAAGAATTCAGACTAGAACTTTCATGTTTGCTGTTTTTCTACACTGGCAACCCGAAATTGCACATTTTATAACTATATATCTATATAGTTAAGGGCATTGATCCCAGGACTCGCCATTACATATAATATAGCAAATCAGAAGAAGCACATCTGTCATAAGGAATATTCTATGTTATTGCACTTAGTCCCATGTTTCTTATTTATCTGTCTAGCAAACGGGCTGGGGACTGTTGCATAATCGTGGATTTGAATTGATTGTATGATGGCGCAAATAGGGATTCTGTCTATATGCTTTCTATTTGTTTTTCATACATTCGATTTATGACTGACTAGTTTCAAACTTGGAATTTGTAGGTTCTTGTGAAGCAAGCTGGTTTGAAGCACCAAGAAAATGTAAGATTTTATTCCTCATTCTTTTCCCTTAGCCTTTCCATTGTAGTGTGGAACTAGTTTGCGATTTAGTTCGCTTTGGTTCAGTTAGATAGAGAGAATTGGAAACTTTTAAAGAAAAAAACTTAATTTTGCTTGAATAATTCACTGAATTGTATATGCTTTAACAAATATAGGAGAGAAAAAAACCCGAATTTGATGCTTCTCGTTTAAAGCCATCAGTAAATTTTTTTTTTAAAAATCACTTAATTACAAAAGAAAGTTTACCCTACTAAGTTTTTTATTATAATCAAAATTTTGACTTTTTCAAAATAGGAAAGTATCAGCCAAACTTACTTACATAGCAACTAGGAAAGTATCAGCCAAACTAAAAAAATGTTCTCTATGAATTTTGCTTCTTAATGCAATATTATTTTAAAGCATGTTCCCTTCAGCAAAGATCAATTTGCTGATTTACAGCTGATATCTGGTATTGCAGGAGTTATATCATAGGTATTTTTATTTGCTATTGTGCACTTATATGTTTGTTAATGATGAGTAGTGAAATATGATGATATTTCACCCCTAAATACCTACATTTAACTATCCAATGAAGGCTATCTGATGAGAATTATTAGATTTGAAGTGTTTCAGGTAAATACAATCCAAGTACAGAAAACAGCCCAAGAATTCTGAAAATAATGTCAAAACACTGCAACATTGGGTCATCGAGAACTTGGTGCTACTTGTAGCTCATGTTAAACCTTTAAGACGTCTGAATTATGAACTTGCTAAAGCATAAACGTTGTAGAGTTTTCTGTCAGCTTTCCAACGCTATAAGAATCATGTCAATCTGAGTTCGGAGTAGAAAGATATGGCCGAAATACCGAAGTAGTGTATGATGCAAAAGTGGGCTGGAATTCACGAAAATATGGGAAGGTCGATTAATCGACTCTTTTACTCGATTAATCGAGGCACAGAGAATAGTCTGACACGGAAGTGAATTTAAAATAGATTTTTAGGGATTCTTTGGAGGGTCGATGCATCGACCCTATAGGGTTGATTAATCGGCCCTGACTTTTCGAGCTGAGACACCTATGCAACTTGGAAACTATTTAAACCCGAACCAACACTTCGAGTTGGAATGAATTTTTAGAGAATTAGAGTTTTTAATATTTAGAGTAGACGAAGAGATAGAGATTATTTATTCTTTTTTAGAGCTTTGTTCTTTTTACTTTTCAGTATTCCTTCCTTCAATTTATTATTTTTGTTCAGTTGATTCCTAGTTTAAAATTTAAAGTTCAGTATAGAGCATTCTTTTACTTCATTTCTAAACATCATCGTACTTGTGGATCAAAGAATTTCTATTGAAGTTTGAGGTATTTTTAATTCATTAAATTGATGTTATTTTCCCTTTCTTATTTATTTATGTCATTTAATTACAACATGTGTGGCTAATTTCTTAGGGATGGGGATCTAATGATTCCCATCCGAGGGATGTACTTCCAATAATATAAATCTAGGATTAAAATATGAGATCTTATTTTATGATTGTTATGTTATCACAAATGGATGAAATCCTCGCCACTAACTGGGATCGAGTGTGCCGAGCCATGCCCTGGATCTCAGATCTGTGACGGTAATTTTACCCCAATCATTGTTATATGGTCTTTTCGCTTTCATCGTGTAGATCTGCTTACGATTATGATCCTGGATCGAGTGTGCCGAGCCATGCCCTGGATCTTGGATCTGTAATGGTAAGTTTATTTTAATTACTCCCTAATCTGAAATTAAGTGTGCCGAGCCATGCCCTTGATCTCAGATTTATAGTGGTATTTTTGTTAGAATTTTTACCCACTTTGGAGATAATTTTTATTTGCATCTGAGATCAAGTGTGCCGATCCATGCCCTTGATCCCAGATCTATATATGGAAATCATCTATGAAATTAAGTCCTGATTGCAGGGATGCAATGTGGAACCTATCAGGGTTTTGACCATTTATCTTCCATAAAAGATATTTTTCTCCAATAGTATATCTCATAATTTAATCCTTAGATTTGTATTATGAGAAGAATAAACCAAAGATGGGAGGATTTAGTATCTTCATCTTTACCTTTACTTTTGAATTATCAGTTAAGTTTTATTTTGTAGTCAGTAATTGTCATCTCATCAAACCACCTAAATCATAAGACTGGTAGAATACTGTTAGATCTTGATAGATTTCTTAAATTGCTGTGTCATCTTTTTAGATCTTCAAAAATAGTCCTCGTGGGAACGATCTCGCACTCTGCACCCACTATATACAATCTGATTCGTGCGCTTGCGAGTAAAACATTACAATTAAAAAATCACATCAAGTTTTTGGCGCCGTTGTCGGGGATTAAATTAAGAAAATTTGAATTCTTAGGAAATAGACAGTAAATTTTAGGAATTTTCAGGGATTAAAATAGTATTTCTCCTAATTTAAAAAAAAATAAATAATTAATTTTCTCTGTCCTTTGTCGATTAATCGAGTATACCACTCGATTAATCGATCGCTGTCTCGATTGATCGAGATTCTAACTTGATCAATCGAGATTCAAAATTTTTTTTTTTAAAATAAAATTTTAATTAAAAATAATAATAATAAAAAAAGAAATTCAAAATTTTCAATTTTAAAATTTGAAATTTGAAAAAAAAAGAAAAAAAATTCTCTTGAGGTTTTCCTGCCTGAAACCTCCGCTCTGTGCGTCATTTGCATGCACACTAGGTCTTCTAAAAAAAGAACTTTAGAGCCTTTAAATTCTGAGATCGAACGTACTTGCCGGTCCAATCGTAAGGACGTTAGATCAAGGCAAAAACTCTCTAGTGAATTATCCACTGAAGTCAATATGGCTGGCAACATGAATGGACAACTTGAACAAGAGGAAGAACCAACATTGAGAGAACTGTTTTCTCCAATAACTACAAATACCCCATCATACATTATATACCTCACCACACCTGACGGCCGATTTGAAATTCGTACAAATGTTATCCAAATCCTTCTAATCTTTCACGGCATGGAGAGAGAAGACCCATACCAGCACGTTAAAGACTTCGTCGAAGTCTGCCCATCTGTTTACCAAAACTTCAGCGAAGAATCTGTTAGGCTACGCTTGTTTCCTTTTTCTATAAAGGATAAAGCAAAAGTCTGGTTAAAATCTCTTCCATCGGGATCCATAACCACCTGAGATCAGATGGTCAAAAAGTCTCTGTCAAAGTTCTTCCCTATGGCGAAGACGAATGTCCTCAGACGTGAAATCACGGATTTCACGCAAGATGAAGATGAGAGATTATATGAAGCTTGGGATAGATTTATGGATCTCTTACTCAAATGCCCACATCATGGATACTCAAAGTGGAGATTGGTCGAGTGTTTCTACAATGGACTAAGTCAACCTAATAGACATCTGGTGGAGTCAATGAATGGCAGAGGATTCCTGAGCCTCAAGGAAACTGAATCTTATGCTTTCCTAGAAAAGCTGGTTGAGGATTCTCAGCACTGGGATTTCACAAAGACTCGGGAACAACCAGTCAAAGCCCATGATCAAGCCGAAAGTTCAACCAAGAAGGGAGGACTATACGTAGTAAAGGATTCCCCAGATCTGATGGCTAAAATTGATTTCCTCACTCAACAAGTGGAGGAATTGAAATTAAAGAAGAATGTGCATATGGTAAATACACAACCTGAGCCATGTTCAATTTGTGCAAGTCCAATGCATATGGCAGATGATTGTCCTTCAATGCAGAACTACCATGAAGACACATCTGAACAGCTAAATGTTGTAAATAACTATGGGCGGAATCAAGGAAGCATTTTCAATGAGAATAACCCAAATAGCTGGAGAAACCACCCAAATTTCTCATGGAAACAAGATAATCAAAGAATACAGCCCAGGAAACAGGGGACGAACTTTTATCCTTAACAAAATTTCAACCAAGGACCGCAGCAAAACTACGGTCAAGGGCAATTTCAACAGCAAGGGTTCAATAATCCAAATCAGTTTCAATACAATCAAAATTAGGTTAGGTAGCCACGACAATTGAATCAGAATTTTCAGTTTGCACAGCCAATGGGAGGTTATCAAAACCAACCACAACAAAATTTTGTGCCAACATTTCCACCACCTGGATTTAACAATCCACTGGGAAATGCTGCCCAACGTCCTCATACACAGACTCCTTCTACTGAGGACCTGATGAAATTTATCCATTCTCACACATCCTCAATCTCTAAAATAGAGACTCAAATTGGGCAATTAGCAACTTTTCTCTGTGAAAGAGAAAAATAATCGTTTCCTAGCCAACCAGTTCCTAACCCAAGGGGGCAAATGGTCATTGAACAAACATTAACTTCAACACAAGATGATGATCAATAATAAATTCGGGCAATCACAACGTTGAGATCTGGAAAGCAGGTCTATAACAAAGTAGTGTTGCCAGAGGAAGAGAAAAAGTTTGATAGAGAGAAGCAATCTGAAGAGAAAGAAGAAATTGAGGAAAAAGTACAAGCAAAAGAAACATTAGAAGAAAAGAGTGAACAGAAGAAAAGTTTTGTTCCTAAAGCACCATACCCGTAAAGATTGATGGCACCACAAAAAATCGCGATGTGGAAGGAATAAATGAGATTTTCAAGCAATTAAAAATTAATATTCCTTTCCTATATGCCATCCGCTAAGTACCTGCTTATATTAAATTTTTGAAGGAATTGGTCACAATCAAAAGAAAGACAAATATTCTGAAAAAGGTTTTCTTAGCTGAGTAGGTTAGTTCAGTATTGCAAGCAAAGCTCCCAATTAAATACAAGGACCCCGGTTGTCCTACAATTTCAATCATCATCGGCGATAACCGTATTGATCAGGCCCTTTTAGATTTAGGAGCAAGTGTCAACTTGTTGCCCTACACTGTTTACAAGGAGCTCAAATTGGGAGAGCTTAAGACCACTGCGATGAACCTCAGTTAGTTGATCGGTCAGTAAAGATCCCTCGTGGAATTGTGGAAGATGTCCTCATCAAGGTGGATTCTTTCCACTTTCCTGTAGATTTTGTTGTTTTAGACACTGAACCAGCACCAAATTTGAAGAATAATATTCTAGTGATTCTAGGAAGACCATTCCTAGCAACCTCTAATGCGCTAATCAATTATCGAAACGGGATCATGAATCTGTCATTCGGAAATATGACAGTCGAACTCAATATTTTTAATATTTCCAAGCAGCCCATGGAGGATGATGAACATGCACAAGCATGCATGCTCGATGAAATCATAGAAGAAATATTTCATGCATCTGAAATTGAAGATCCTTTAGCAGCTTGTCTTGAGCATTTTGGAGAAAATTTTGATGTGGATCAACTGATCCAAGAAGTGAATCACATGTTGGACTCCACACAGCGTCTGGGAGAAGAAAAGAAAATAGATTTTAAGAAAATAGATTTTGGAGCTCCAATCATGGAAAAGCCAAAAGAGGAGGAGAAAGTGTCCTTAGAACTTAAACCTCTTCCGAAAAATCTTAAGTATGCCTACCTGAGGGAGAATGAAACTCAACCCGTCATAATTTCATCAAAATTGGATACGAATCAGGAAGGCCAACTCATGAATGTACTCAAAGAGCACAAAAGTGCCCTCGGATGGTCGATAAAAGATATCAAAAGCATTAGTCCGATGGTGTGTATACACCAAATCCATTTGGAAGACAATGCTAAGCCTTCTAGGGAACCACAGAGGAGACTGAACCCTATAATGCAAGACGTGGTCTGAAATAAGGTAATAAAACTTTTAGATGCTGGAATCATATACCCCAACTCTGACAGTAAATGGGTCAGCCCCACACAAGTGGTCTCTAAGAAGTCGGGTGTCACAGTGGTGAAGAATGAGAAAAACGAACTAATTCCTACAAAAATTTAAACAAGTTGGAGAGTGTGTATCGATTATCGGAAGTTAAATTTGATGACAAGGAAATATCACTTTCCACTTCCGTTTATCGATCAGATGTTAGAAAGACTGGTCGGGTATGATTACTATTGCTTCCTCGATGGCTATTCCGGTTATAACCAAATAGTCATTACACCTGAGGATCAAGAGAAAACCACGTTCACATGCCCTTTTGGTACTTTCTCCTACCAACGAATGCCGTTTGGGCTTTGTAATGCACCAGCTACATTCCAAAGATATATGCTGAGTATTTTTTCGGATATGGTCGAACGATTCCTCGAAGTCTTCATGGATGACTTCTCGATCCATGGAAACAGTTTTGCTGACTGTTTGAATCATTTGTCGCTAGTGCTTGCACGATGCCAGGGGAAGAACCTTGTTCTTAACTGGGAAAAATATCACTTCATGGTTAAAGATGGCATTGCACTGGGACATATCATATCGTCCCAGGGTATTGAGGTCGATAAGGCTAAAGTTGATTAATTGCCAATCTACTACCACCGAGGACAGTGAAGGAAATCAAATATTTTCTAGGATACGCCGATTTTTATCGGCGTTTTATTAAAGATTTCAGTAAGATAGCGCGACCGCTATGCAGCTTACTTTCAAAGGATGCCCCATTCCTCTTTGATGATAAATGTTTGCGAGCCATTGAAACCATTAAGGCTGAATTGATAAAAGCTCCAAAAATTCAATCTCTGAACTGGGACTTCCCATTTGAAATCATGTGCGACGCCTCTGATTATGCAATTGGAGCTGTTCTGGGACAACGAATAAAAAAATTACCGCATGTAATCTACTATGCGAGTCGCACTCTCAATGATGCCCAATTGAACTACTCGACCACCGAAAAGGAACTTTTGGCAGTAGTTTTCACGTTGGATAAATTTCGATCCTATTTATTAGGATCTAAAGTCATGATATTTACAGATCACGCTGCTCTGCGTTATCTGTTCGCTAAGAAAGATGCTAAAGCACGCTTAATCAGATGGATCTTGTTATTGCAAGAGTTCGATTTGGAGATCAAAGACAAGAAAGGCTCAGAAAATGTGGTGGCAGATCACTTGTCATGAATAATTATTGAGAAATCTGATGATCCTGTTCAGATCTTGGAGAACTTCCCAGATGAACAGTTGTTCAGGATTGATTGCCCACCTTGGTATGCAGATCTTGTCAATTACCTAGTCACCGAGAACTTACCTCACCATTGGTCGAAGAATGAGAAATCCATTTTCTTAGCTCAGGTGAAACACTAATTTTTTGAAGATCCGTATTTATTCAAATACTGTCCCGATCAAATCATACGAAGATGTATTCATGAATCTGAGCAACCACGGATCATCTCGTTCTGTCATGAGTTAGCTTGTGGAGGTCACTTTAGTTCTAAAAAGGCTGCAGCAAAGATCCTCCAAAGTGGTTTTTGCTGGCTGACGATCTTTAAAGATTGTCATCAGCATTGTAAATCTTGTCACAATTGTCAAATACTGGGCCGGATCTCAAAGTGCAACATGATGCCACTCAATCCAATTTTAGAAGTTGAATTGTTTGATGTTTGGGGGATCGATTTTATGGGTCTTTTCTCGAATTCGATTGGAAATACGTTCATGCTTGTCGGGGTGGATTATGTCTCGAAATGGGTTGAAGCTGTGGCGTGTAAAACGAATGACCACAAAGTACTAATCAAATTCCTGAAGGATCAAGTGTTTTCACATTTTGGTATTCCAAAGGCGATAATCAGCAATGGTGGAAAGCACTTTTGCAATAAAGTGTTCACCCAATTAATGAAGAAATATGGTGTCACACATAAAGTTGCTACACCATACCATCCTCAGACAAGTGGCCAAGTTGAAGTCTCTAATCGGAAACTTAAGCAGATTTTAGAAAAGACAATCCATCCGAATCGTAAAGACTGGTCGCTAAAACTGAATGACGCTCTATGGGCGTATCGAACTGCGTCTAAAACTCCGATTGACATGTCGCCGTATCGATTAGTTTTTGGTAAAAGGTTGCCACCTCCCTGTCGAACTAGAACATCGAGCATTTTGGGCCATTAAGTCATTGAATTTTGATCACCTGAAATCTGGTGCCCAAAGGAGTCTACAAATAAATAAATTAAAAGAAATCCGTGCTGATGCATATGACTGTACTAAATCATATAAGGACCGTATGAAACGGGTTCATGATCAATCTATTCTACGTAAATCTTTCATCGTTGATCAGCAGGTTCTACTCTACAATTCTCGACTTCATCTATTTCCGGGGAAACTAAAAATCCGTTGGAGTGGCCCTTTCAAAATCTCTCGAATACTCCCCAATGGGGCAGTTGATGTTATCAATCAGTGATATGGGAATATTTTTCGAGTTAATGGTCAAAGATTAAAACTATTCCTTGAGGATGCAATTGCATTCTCTGACACTCTTTCCTTGAGTGATCCAATGACTCACCCTGACTGAGCAATTCACATGGTCGAGCTATCGACATTAAATTAGCGCTCATTGGGAGGCAATCCAATTTTGTGTAGTTTCTTTTTATTTTTTTAACTACTTCTTGAGTCTTTCGTACGTCTTTGAAACTCACACACTTTTCATTAATTTTTTTTTTGTGGGACACCTCTTTCCACTCCTACTCCAACTCTATTAATTTTCCCCTTATATTCACCCTTAGGCTCACTTTCCATTAAATCTTGCATAACCTTCTCATGGCCCGACGATTCTAGCTCACCAGAGCACGATTATCAAAGATGGAGGAAATTGCTGAAAAGCGAGAGCGCCGTTCTCATCGAACGGTCCCTTTTGAGCCTAGCAATGTTGAAATCATCGATCTCGATCCGATGATCATTCCTTCCTAGGGAGAACCATCTAGAAAGAAGGTAAATCATTCCAAATCTCCTACACCGTGCATCAATACTGATATCGAGATAATTGATGTGATTCTGTCACCACCTCCCTCATCTCCATCTCCTACTGTCGCCTCACCGCCTCCATCCATACCATCGGCGGTGTCTCACCAATATCCCCTTGATCTCTGGATGGGTCCGCCTAACAATGATTAACGGCGTTGGACTCAGGTTTAGTTTAGGATTTAGGATTTAGGATTTAGGATTTATCAGTTTTTTTTTGTTTAGTTTAGGTTGTTTTTATTTCTCTAAATAGTGTAACCATATTCTCTTTTATAAATTTTTGGTCATATTCCAATTTGATGCACATATTTTCTGCACCTGATCTTTGTATTGAGTACTTTTCAACAGGTTTGGGGGTGTAATACTTATTTCAATCAATGACGACATTGTCATCTTTCGGTTTGGGGGTATGGTTATTTATTTTACGTCACTTATTTTTTATATGAAAAAAAAAAAAATTAACTTTTTCTCGATCACTTATTTTTTATATCGACCATCCACTCTCGATCAATCGACCTCTTCGAGCCGATCAATCGAGAGTAGTAAAAAAAAAAATGAAAAAATTTTAATTTTGAAGTCATCATGCACATTATTTTGCGATTATTTTCAAACTTTAGTTGATGATGCATGTGAATTTAATTTTGAGAATATTGATGTCATATTCTGATTACTTGTATCTAAGATGATGAAGCTTAATGTGATATTTTGTGGATAATTTTGATATTCATGCTTAGAATTTTTACACTGATACCAAGCTAAGACTTAGAAATTGATGAACTGTTTTGAACGTTGAATCTTAGGTTCTTAGTGGAGATAAAACCCGGTGAGCTTTAGAGCTAATTTTCTGTCATTGATGAGTGAATACATAAACTCGGAGTTTTCTTTGAATACGAATTACTTTGCATAATCTCATATATTTTATTTTGACTTGTGACTTTGCATGAAATCAAATTCATATCATTATGTTAGAACGTACTGTTTATCTATTCAAGACAAATAGGCAAGGTTACTATCTTTTAAAGACATGATTGAAGGCCATCTTTGGCTCGTTTATGCTTAAAATACCTCACCTTATATAAATTTATCCTTCTAGTACTCCTTTGAGCCTATTGAAAAATTTACCTTTATACATTTTTTGATAAGCCACGTTAACCTTTAACCCTTCACCATTTCTAAAAATTCAGCTTTACCCTTCTTATTTATGAGAAATTAGGAACGAGGGATGAGAATGAACGAAAAGAGAGTAGTAACTGGAGAGATACTGAGTTGTGGTGTTTACTGAGAGTGTATGGCAAAAATAAAAAGAAAAAAAAAAGGGGGGGAGAAAAAGAAAAAGAAAACTGTGAAGAACAATAAAAAAATATGAGGTGCTTCAAGAAAACAAAATTTAAAAGAAGAAAAAGGAGTGAGAAAAGAAAAAGAGAAGAAATAGAAAAATCAAAAGGTGTTTCCTTTCCGATTTCTCAGAAATTTTGAATCCCAACTTTCAATTCTTTCTTATCCTTACCTGAGCCTCATTACAACCCTACAAAAGACCTTCATGACCTAATCTTGCATTGGTAACTGCCTCGTGGAGAGAAAATACGTGATACTTATAACACTTGATATGACATGCTTAGGATATACAAGTATCTTCTTATGAGATTTATTTTTGTTCATTGATTGCAACGTGTTTCATTTATCATGTGAGACCTTTTTATTTGCTTTGTATTGATCTCTCACATGTGTGTGAAAACTTATCCATCATCGGTGTCTTTATATTTTGAGAGTATACCTAAAGTGAGGATTGAGTCGAGACAACAGATCCGATGGGTTCCCGTTTGGACTAGTTCTGAGATGGATGAATTTTGGTTTGGGTATGCACACACTTCATGTTTAAGCATGAATGGATGAGTTATCTAGCGATTTGAATGGATATTAGTATGATTAGTATAACATTGTTATTTAAAATTGAGAATTCGCATGCAGAATTGATTAATGATTTTGTGTTTTGAATGGTATATATGTTATCAAAATCATGTTTTGAAAACTTAATTTTGCCGATGATTTGAAAATTTTGAAAGTTTGTGGGTAACTTCACTGTAAACCCTTAGGAGACACAACTCCTCCACTAGGGATCACCTAGGGGTTTAAAGGCTTGTTGCACACCCTAAGTGCAATCGTGCTCCCTACGAAAGTGGCATTTATTTTTTTTTAGTTTGCTTTGCTCGAGGACTAGCAAAGTGTAGGTTTGGGGGTGTGATGAGTAGTGAAATATGATGATATTTCACCCCTAAATACCTACATTTAGCTATTCGATGAAGGATATCTGATGAGAATTATTAGAGTTGAAGTGTTTCAGGTAAATACAATCTAAGTGCAGAAAACAGCCCAAGAATTCTGAAAATAATATCAAAACACTACAACTTTGGGTCATCGAGAACTTGGTGCTACTTGCAGCTCAATTTGGCCCTTCAAGACGTTTGAATTATGATATTTTCAAACATAAAAGTTGTAGAGTTTTCTGTCAGCTTTCCAACGCCGTAAGAATCATGTCAATCCGAGTTCGGAGTAGAAAGATATGGCCAAAATACCGAAGCAGTGTCTGATGCAAAAGTGGGCTGGAATTCACGAAAATCTGGGAAGGTCGATTAATCGACTCTTTTGCTCGATTAATCGAGGCACAGAAAATAGTCTGACACGGAAGTGACTTTAAAGCAGATTGTTAGGGATTCTTTGGAGGGTCGATGCATCGACCCTATAGGGTCGATTAATCGACCCTGACTTTTCGAGCTGGGACACCTATGCAACTTGGAAACTATTTAAATCCGAACCAACACTTCGAGTTGGAATGAATTTTTAGAGAATTAGAGTTTTTAATTTTTAAAGTAGACGTAGAGATAGAAATTCTTTATTCTTTTTTAGAGCTTTGTTCCTTTAACTTTTCAGTATTCCTTCCTTCAATTTATTATTTTTGTTCAGTTGATTTCTAGTTTAAAATTTAAAGTTCAGTATAGAGCATTCTTTTACTTCATTTCTAAACATCATCGTACTTGTGGATCAAATAATTTCTATTGAAGTTTGAGGTATTTTTAATTCATTAAATTGATGTTATTTTCTCTTATTTATTTATGTCATTTAATTATAGCATGTGTGGCTAATTTCTTAGGGATGGGGATCTAATGATTCCCATCCGAGGGATGTACTTCTAATAATATAAATCTAGGATTAAAATATGATATCTTATTTTATGGTTGCTATGTTATCACCAACGGATGAAATCCCCGCCACTAACTCGGATCAAGTGTGTCGAGCCATACCCTAGATCTCAGATCTGTGACGGTAATTTTACCCCAATCATTGTTATATGATCTTTTCGCTTTCATCGTGTGGATCTGCTTACGATTATGATCCGGGATCGAGTGTGCCGAGCCATGCCCTGGATCTTGGATCTGTAATGGTAAGTTTATCTTAATTACTCCCTAATCTGAAATCAAGTGTGCCGAGCCATGCCCTTGATCTCAGATCTATGGTGGTATTTTTGTTAAAAATTTTACCCACTTTGGAGATGATTTTTATTTGCATCTGAGATCAAGTGTGCCGAGCCATGCCCTTGATCTCAGATTTATATATGGAAATCATCTCTGAAATTAAGTCCTGATTGCAGGGATGCAACATGGAACCTATCAGGGTTTTGACCATTTATCTTTCATAAAAGATATTTTTCTTAAATGGTATATCTCATAATTTAATCCTTAAATTTGTATTATCGGAAGAACAAACCAAAGATGAGAGGATTTAGTATCTTCATCTTTATCTTTATCTTTACCTTTACTTTTGAATTATTAGTTAAGTTTTAGTTTGTAGTCAGTAATTGTCATCTCATCAAACCACCTAAATCATAAGACTGATAGAATACTATTAGATCTTGATAGATTTCTTAAATTGTTATCTCATCTTTTTAGATCTTCAAAAATAGTCCTCGTGGGAACGATATAGTACTCTGCACCCACTATATGCAATCTGATTCGTGCGCTTGCGAGTAAAACATCACAATTAAAAAATCACATCAGTTAACATGAGATTCATTGCATTTCTTCTCTTCTTTTGCACTTATATTAAATTTTTTCGACAGCTGCTTCTCATACCTATATCATAGGTATGTCTATTACTTATTTTGTTGATCCTCCTTGTGATTGATAAAGTTGAATCATAGTATTTGATCGTATTAGTATCACTAGTCTTTCTCACTTTCTCTCACTTTCTCATACTAGTCTCACGAGCTCAGCTCAAATAAGCAATCTCTATTTTCAAAGCTTCTTACATAGACATTATGGATAAAAGCTGGATGCAGAAGCTTCGGTAAGTATTTTTTATTACGACTAATTAATATTCCTAAATAGTTAGTATTTTGATGAAGTGGTGAAAGTAGTGACTTTTTGAAATATGTTGCTATAATAGATATACTAAAGCATACTACGATGGGGCAAGAGAATTCATTAAATTTGCTGACTCTCGTAGAGCAATTTATGATGGAAGGATAAAATGCCCCCGCATCAAATGTTGCAACGTCTATTATCAAGACGTGAAGACAACATATGATCATATCATATGGCATGCAATTGGGAAGAGCTACACTACGTGATTTTTTCATGGGGAAAATAACACGTCATCGACTTTTACACGAGATGAAATGTTGGATGATGTAGTTGAAGAAGATGATACAACTGATGATATGAGGGCCATGTTACATGATTTGTGTGGGGTTCCGAGTGAAGAAGAAATTCATGATAGTCCGAGACGAGGCTCGGAGGGTATGTTGGATGACAATGCAGCTAGATTCTTTAAATTGACCGATGATGCAGAGTTGGCTCTCTACATAAGGTGTAAACATACAAAATTATCTTTTATCGTAAGACTATGGCATATCAAGTGCCTTTGTGGATGGAGTAACAAATCCTTCTCAATATTACTTGACTTGTTAAGAGAGGTGCTCCCTGAATAATCGAAACTTCCAGATAATTTTACACAAAGTAAAAAGATAGTTATAGACTTGGGACTCAGTTACAATAAAATCGATGCTTGTTCGAATAATTGCATGTTATAATATAACGAATCCATTGACAAACAGAAGTGCGACATTTGTGGAACATCACGTTGGAAGATGCATGAGAACTACACTCCCGATGATACCAAAAAGAAGACTCCAACAAAAATTTTACGCTATTTCCCGTTGAAACCACGTCTTCAGAGATTGTACATGTCATCTAGAATTGCTACTGATATGATATGGCATGACATAGAGCACGTTAAAGATGGTGTTTTAAGGCATCCGACAGATTCTCAAGCTTGGAAGCATTTGGACCAGGTTTGTCCTACGTTTAAAGAAGACCCTCGAAATATTAGACTTGGGTTAGCAAGCGATGGATTTAATCCTTTCAGAACAATGACTATCACCCATAGCACATGGCCCGTGGTACTGTTTTCATACAATTTACCGCCATAATTATTTATGAAACAACCAAGCATTATCTTATCGACTATAATACCGGGTCCAAAAAGTCCTGGAAATAATATTGACGTCTATTTGAGGCCATTGATTGATGAGTTGAAGGATTCATGGTTAGATGGGGTGGAGACATATGATGCTTTGAAGAAAGAGATGCTCGTTCTCCGTGTTGCGTTGCTTTGGACAATCAGCGATTTTTCTAGTTATGTCATGTTGTCTGGTTGGATTACTAAAGGAAAGAAAGCTTGTCCTTCACGCCATAAAAACACGTGTAGTCAAAGGTTGAGATACGGAAAAAAAGAATGTTATATGGGTCATCGTCGATTCCTACCGATGGATCACAAATTTCAAAGTCAAACAAAGACATTCAACAGGAAACCCGAGTATGAAGTTGCTCCAAAACCGATGTCCGAAACAGAAGTATTGAATGAGGTAAACAAATTTGAGCATAAGCCTATTCATGGAGAAGAGCATAATTGAAGAAAGAAGAGCATATTCTTTGAGTTGCCTTATTGGGAGGAGCACAATCTCTTAAGACACAATCTCAATGTGATGCATATTGAAAAAAATATTTGTGATAATGTGCTCTTCACGCTTTTAGACATTGATGGATAAAGTGAGGATGGGATAAATGCGAGAAAAGACTTGGCTGAGATGAGATTGAGGAAATAGTTGCATCCATAACAAATAGATTCAAACAAATTCAAATTACCAGCGTCAATTTACAATTTGGATAGACATGGAAAAGAACAATTTTGAAGAGTCCTTAAGAATATGAAGATTCCAGATGGTTTCTCGTCTAATATCTCAAGTTGTGTCAATGTCAAAGAACGAAAGATAACTGGATTGAAAAGTCATGACTCACACACTATATTATAATATTTTTTACCTGTGTATTCGACATATCTTACCAAAGTATGTGGCGAGGACCCTAATAGACTTGAGCACATTCTTTCGCGAATCATGTTCGAGTGTTTGTCGAACTGACGATTTGATCCACCTTGAGAAGAATATAGTATTGACACTTTACCATTTAAAGCGGATCTTCCCGCCTGCTTTTTTTGACATCATTGTGCACATGTCGATACACTTGGCATCTGATGCATTACTTGGTGGACCTACGCACTATCGGTGGATGTATCCCATTGAGAGGTTTGTATTGATGCCTTGTCACTTTTCAATTAAACATGAGAGAATATTGATGTGTTTCAGTAACACAAAACTTAAGTTGTCGAAATCAGGTATTTGTTCACTTTAAAGTTGTATGTGCGCAATAGGGCTCAACCTGAGGGGTCCATTGCAGAAGCCTATTTGACGGCTGAATGTCTCGCATTTTGCTCTCATCGTTATGTCATCTACAATAATGTTAACGTCACAAGATATATAAAGTATAAAGCGTTAATCAAAATTTATATTATATTTAGAGAGTCGATTTATTCAATTGTTTTAATATGTGAATCCTTTTATGTAGGGATCATAAAAGAGTAATTCGACACAAGTTCCATCGAAAACGCCCACGCCCGCATGATATAGAGAAAGAACACGAGAGGCATTTCATCTATTGGATTAAGGATCGTGTATGTAACAATATATTTCTAAATCTATCATCAATATAGCTCATTTTTTTCATGATTAATACTTTCTCTCATATTTTTAATAGATACGAGATGAAACGAAAATTGGATTTACGTTGCCAAAAGAGCTTCAACTATTAGCCGAGGGACCTCATCATATTGCCAAAAGGCTAGAATGTTATCCTATTAATGGATATAATTTCAGAACAGTTGCAAAAAAATCAAAGACTAAAATGTAAAATAGTGGAGTCAATTTCAGAACAGTTGCAAAAAAATCAAAGACTAGCTTTTCAAGTGCAAGGGATATCAATCCGATTATTGGCAATGTGGAATATTTTGGCCACTTGATCGATATAATTCAGCTAACATATTCTGATAAATTGAAGGTTGCAATGTTCAAATGTGAATGGGTAGATGTTCGCGTAGAAGGGAGGGGAATAAAGTAAGATCATTTGGGAAACACACTTGTGAATTTCACACGATTGGCATTTTCTGATGAACCATATGTGTTGGCTTCCAAGTTCAACAAGTTTTCTACGTAGATGATCCTATTGACCCAAATTGAAAGGTTGTTTTTAAAGTCAAGCCTAAAGGAGCCTATGAGTTGAGAATAGAAGATCATGAACTGTTAATGTGTGACCAAAATTTCAATGATAGAGGAGATGTAAATGATGATTGTGACGATGACACTGAGTAGGTTAGAACAGATGCAGAGGGAGAAATTGTTGTAGTGACGGGACTTCAAAATGACAATGAACAATAGTATTTCAGATTATATGAGGCAAAGAGGAGGTAGGTATGGTTTAATCTGGTTCGGGGTTCAGTTTAAAATGATTCAGTTTGGAGAATTAAGACTCTTTTCATTGATCTCTAGTTCTTAATCTACCGTTAGCTATATAGTTATTGATTATACAAATTTGTAGTTTTTGTGGTTTTTTTAACAATTAGCAGCATGTTGGTCATCTGTAAAATTAAATTTGTTGTTGTTGTAGTAGTTATTTTACTGATTTGTAGTGCTAGTGGGGTAAATTTGGTCATCAAGTTAGCAAGCCAATTCAATTACTCTTTTCCTAAAAATATATCTGTTTATCTAATCACTTATTAGAGTTAATTTTGATTCTAGTTCCATATACTCTAATCACTTATTAGAGTTAATTTTGAGTCTATCATGTTTAGACTCCAAACATGATAGACTCCATACTGTGGTGTCATCCTCTCCAACTTCGTCTATTAATGTACCATCTAGTGCCAAAGTGGCTTTGCCTTAACCTTTGTGGAAAGAGCCATTGTGTAAGAAATAAGACCACTCATGGGAAGTCATGGATTTACATGAAGGAAAAAAGTGTGGCTAGTAGGAAGTTGGTGTTCACCATTAATTTAAGCAATAATGTTCCTTTACTACGGACAATTGACAATTAATTTTAACTAATCAATTTGATAACTGCATCAAATGATTAATTATATCAAATGATTGTTTTAATATTGATCCCAATTATTATTTTTTATTACACGTAGCATTACTGCAACACCGGAGTCAAACTTAAAAAGAAACATGTTAAGACTAATATTAATTACTGGTTTTTATTCAAACATCTCTGTTATAACCAAGTTTTATTATCCTAACAACTGGTTTGGAATTTAAAGGATTGCATGTTATATAATTTGTAACTTGCTGAGCTAGTTAGCTCATGCTATTGATTTTTTTTAACCTTGTCCTTATGCTATTTTAACCTAATTTACTCTTTATGTTGCTTTCAGATATGGATCCAAATAAATCACCACAAAAAAAGTACGAGGGAAAGCTTTATATGTTGATTTGCATAAAACTATACCAAAGCACCGTCTCCCACTTGTTTTCAATAACCGGGGCCAACCAGTAAGAGGAGAGCATGTACAATTTATCAGCTACCTCGGGGTGTTATCAAGAGATGGGTCTTGTTTACCCATCGATTGCCCTTCATAGGATGTTGTGGACCCTATAGATAAAGAAAATGCTTGGAACGCTGCTAAGGTAAATATGATTAATTATTTCTTATTGAGAATATATGTACTTCAAATTATTTATCATTCGTAATTTCTTTTGTATGCAGGTTCGCTTTGAAATTCCTGAAGACGACAAAGTAAGAACCTGGTTCATGCAATCGATAGGAAGAAAGTGGAAAGAATACCAATTCGGTTTAAAAAGAAGAAATTTTACTAATCCCCCTCATGGAGTAGATCCATCATCTCTAAACCCACCAGGGGTTGATGGGAGACAGTGGTTGAATTTAGTCGGTAGAGATGGACATTGGCAAAACTCCAAAACGAAGGTAGGAAGATAGTTCCCAACATATTAAATTTTTATATGTTCAAACTTATTATAAATGTATATAACAGGAATTAGTATTTTTTCAGAAAATGGTTGAAATAAATAAAGTCAACCGAAAAAAAAAAGATGATGCATCATACAACAGGACGAAAAAGTTTCCCTTCAATTATCGCATCAGAAGTAAGTGAATTTATATTATTTTTTTTATTAATCGTACTTTGTATATTTTATACTTTCTGTTTCATCTTATTATATGAAATCATAGTAATATATGTATTTATTTTTTAATTTTACAGGCTTCAGAGGATGGTGTAGAACCTAGTCGCGCTAATATATTCAAAATTACTTATACGCACAAGGATGGTACACCAACAAATAGTGTGGTCGCGGATACATTGGTAAATTTTATAATTATTTTTAATTACAAGTCATATTTTATTTCTTTAAATAAAATGTATTATTAATTATAATAGGAGAAAATAAATAGACAATAAGAGAAAAAACTAGAGGGATCCAGAGCCCCCCCCTGGTCGTGAAGATGTCCTCTCTCGAGTTTTTGGAGAGGATCGACCTGATCGATGTCGCATTCTTAGAGTGGGACCAACTCCATCACAAGAATGGGGGGACAAATCCAACAGTCGAATGTCAAAACAAGGGGAGATGACTTGTTTGAGGAGCAAGATAGTAGACTTGGAAGAAAAAGAGAGAAAATGTGACGACCCGACTTTTCCAATCCCTCAGGTATAGGAAAGGCCGATTTGCCAACCTATCGAATAAACGATAAGCCGGATAAACAGGGCACATATCAGAGTAAAGCGCAATAAATATCCATAGCTAAAATAAATATGGAAGCAATTAAAAGTGAAGAACTACCAATGATGGCCGACCATCATCGAAACATGGCTCATAACAGAGATCAACGTCAAGTATAAAACTATGATATCCAACTAAAATGGGCCCACAAATTCAAGTCTAACTCTCACCACAAATAAGAAAATTAGTAAGTTCTATACTGGGAAAAACTCCTCAGGAAGAACCTCAAGCTCTTCCTCAGGCACGTAGTCGATCACTCACAAATTCGAATAGCCACATCACATTCTAACTGTGACGATAGTGAGTGAGCTAACCAACAAAGCTCAGTAGAAGAAAGACATCTATGGCATTTTACTTTAACTAACATGGTTTCAAAATAAATATCGGAATATAGCTTGTCAAACATATAAGCAGATAATAAACTGAATTTAGGTGCGGAAACCATATATAAGATTTATTTCTAAATGTGTGAAAACAGTTTCAAGAACAGATGCAGTGTTTCAGTGTCTTAGTTTCTCTATCTTCTATATGAAAAGTACAGCCATTCATGACTTAATTCTCAACTTAAAATACCTCCTGAGTAAACTATATCTCGAGAGCAGGAATATAGCTGATGGGAACCCCTACCTACCATCGTCGTTCATGAACCCTTTTTCAGGATGCAACAAGCCCCTGCGTAATGAGGGAAACTTGTGCCAGGAAATTGTTCAGGAATTTTTGAGGGGTCGTTCAGGTCAATCATAAAACAAATGCAGATACTAATATAAATCAGATGCAAGTCTCTTATACATAGTTCAGGTTCTTGATTTCAGATTTTCAGAGCTTAAGCAGATTCAGGTTTCAGGATTCAGGTAGATTTAGATTTTCAGTCATTCATATCAATTTCAGTTTACATATGTGATTTTAATGGCATATGCAAGTTCAAAGATTTTAATTCAAAATATCCATACAAATTAAAATAGAATATTGTAAAGATGAAATTCTCCTACCAGAACTCGGAGTTATGCGAAGTCAAGCAAGGCCCTATTGATGGCCTCTCGCCCTCAATCTACATCACAATATACGTTCATGTATTAAGATTAACTCTAATTACTAATAATATAGACCTATTTAAGTGTTTCCTCAAAAACAAGTCAAAACAGGCAAGTTGCGCCAATCCTAGAATTTGATTTAATATTCTTATATATTTTCGACCATCAAGATGATTGATTCACGAGTTGTTCAAAACATGAAAGTTGTAGATTTTTCCGTTAGCTTTCCAACGCAAAATGAATCGTCTCAATCAGAGTTCGAGATAAAAAGTTATGACTAAAATATTAAGATAATATCAGAGTTCAGTGATACCTCGCTCGAGCGATGATAATAGCTCGCTCGAGCGAGATCCTTCAGAACTTTCTCGCTTGAGTGATGACAAAAGCTCGCTCGAGCGAGGGTAGGGAACACCTTTTTGATTATTTTAGTGTATCCTCACTCGAGCGATGATAAAAGCTCGCTCGAGCGAGCTACAGCGACGCGATTTCGCTCGTTTTCACCCGAATCGAAACCCATACATCCCAAAGAAAAACCCATGGCTAATCTAATGATTTTAATCAAAAAGTTTAATTAAAACGTACCTTTAATCTAAGGATTCCTAGATTAGAAATGAGTCACGCGAATGGAGCTTCGGAACGAAACCGACGATTTCCTCGACGATTCGTGCTGCGATCGATCCCACGAGTTCACAGAGACAACTCCAACAGGTCCCCAATGATCTCAACCTCTCCCAATAGCCAACTACGAATCCAAGGTTGATTCAAGTTGTTTCTAAGGTTCAAGTGTTTTCAACAAGGAGGGTTCTAGAGAAGGAGGTTTTCTAAACCGATCTCCTACGATGATTGAAGAAGAGAGAAGATGGAGTTTCACACGGTTGGATAACTATCAAATAACTACGGTTCTTCACGGCACTCACATCTCTTCCTCTCTTAACAAAACCTAGTATAATACGAGAATGCAATTCCTTCTTATAATAGGATTGTTCACAAAGTTAAGCACACACACACCTCTTATGTATTATACACTTCTAATTTTAAAACTCAAGCCCGGTGTTGAGCGGCCACACCGAGGTCGGTGCACAACTTTCGCACGAGGGTCCAAATAGGCTCTAAATCAAAATCTGTCCGTACAATTACATCTAGATAAAAATCCAGAACAAATGGTGACGTCGGTTGCCGAGCCGAATACACACACGGGATCAGTCTAACTCGGGTTCAAAATACGGGTCTTTACAGAAAAAGAAATAGAGAAATGGAAGAAAGAATTAGAGAAATGCAAGAAAGAGATGCAGAAAGAGATAAAAAGATAGAAGAGGCGCTACACAAGCATGATGAACGAATAGAAGAATTGAAGAGAATGTTCCTCGCTTCACAATGATAGATCTCAAAGGTAATAAATTTATGGGTAATTGTTATTCAGTTTCTTAAAGCAACAGAAATTTAGTCTAGCCTTTAATTTCGGGTCAAATCTATTAAATATTGTGCAAGGTAAGAAGCCACAATTTCAGTGGATCCTCTACATAAACTAAACTTACTTTAACTAAAAATAAGTATTGATTCTATGTTAGACTGCTTGCATAGTTGCATTGCACATATGTGATTAGGGCTGCAAAAGGGGTTGGTTGGGTTAAGGACCAATTAGGTTAAAATATAAGGTAGAGAGTCGAGTCAAATCGTGTTTGATTCATGTCAAGAAACTAGAAAAGAATTCGATGCGTTAATAAATAGTTGGTAAGATATCCTGATGTTGGTAAGATATCCTGATCAATGAGTCATATTCTTCTTGCATACTATTTGTATCTTTGATAACATTTCTGACCTATTTATTTTTGTGGGTTTTGCAGGCCTAAGTTGCTGATTGAGGTTGCAATTTCTGTGTGTGGATGCAAGGGAAAATATTTTTTTTTATGTAGGGTAAAACATTATCTAGGATTTTTTAGGTTTATGTTTGAGAATTGAGATGGTATCAGAAAGTTAAATCTTGTTTTTTCAAATTTGTAATATTTTGTAATAGAAGAATATTGGTAGATATATCTAGATCTCATACTTTAACTTTGTTATGAATATGGCTCATTGATCAAATTTGTCCCTATGTTTCACAATTATTTCATCTTTCAAAGTTTAGCTTTGTTCTTGGTCACTTTGTTGTATAAGGTTTTGGAATTTTTTTAATAATGTTGGCTACTATATACCAAACAAAAGGTCAATATTTATCATTAAATTTAAATCTATATTGCTTATCATTCCTAATCTATATTGCTCAGAAATTTAGCTAATCAAAGCTTATTTGTTTCGTTCATTGCAGAATATATAGCAGCAGCGGCAACTAGGTGGAGTAGGAGTTGTAGGTACAGATATACTGTGTAATAACTCAAAAATTTACGTTAAACAGTGACCTCAGGATCCGTGCCCGACTGGTCATAAGTTTGACCAAGTAGGAGTTCACTAGTTGACTCGAGGAGTGATGAATGGATGCGATGTGAAATTAAAGCAAACGTGTGGAGTGTGAGGTGAGATCTGGAACCACATACACCATCTGGGGTGTATGTGCTCAACACATTGAAAATGAGTATAAAAGGGTTAAAGAACCCTAAATTTACTTTTGTTTGGTTGTTAAAGAAAATTAAGAAGAGAGAGAGAGAGAAGTAAAGAGGGTTGTTAAGCAAGGAGTAAATGCAAGCCAAGGGAGAGGGATTCGAGTATTTAAAGCCGAATTCAACGCGAAGGATCCTTTGGAGCTAAAGTTGGAACCCTAGCCATTCCAATTTTCAGATCCAATCAAATTAGGATTTGATTGAGGTAAATTTTGTTGAATTAAATGCATAGATTGTAGGAGTTTAAATGGTGGTCAAGAACATTTAAAATCATAGGATAAAGGCTTAGAAAAAGAAAGAAAATTGTTTGAGAAAGATTTGGAAGAACAGCCCGAAAGGGGGCTGAATCTGGCCAAATCGATTAATCGAAATTGGATTTCAATTGATCGATTTTGGCCCAGAAGTTGAAAAGTCATGGAAGCCCGATTTCGATTAATCGAAATGAATTTCGATTAATCGATTTGGATTTGGATTAGTCGATTTGGAAATCGACTAATCGACTGGGAAGCTCCAGCCACTGGAGAAATGAAACTTGGGGAAATCGACTAATCGAATTGGGATTTCGATTAATCGATTTCGGATTTCGATTAATCGATTTGGGATCGATTAATCGATTTTGAGATCTCATATACTCGATTTAAGAATCGACTGCCTTATGTTGGAGAACTCGATTAATCGATTTGGGATCGTTTAATTGAATTTGAATCTCGATTAATCGATTTTGAGAATCGATTAATCGATTTGGGTTTCGATTAATCGATTTTCGAATTGCATTTCGATTAATCGACTTTGACAATTTTGCTTAAACTTTATAAATTTCTTTGAGATTCATGGAGGGTCCAGGACCTTCTTTATTATATCTTTAATGATATATTATATATGTTGTGATGTACCATAGGTGGTACGTGTGACCATGAGCACAAGGAGCCGCGTGGGACCTTGATGCTAAGAGTTTCAAAGACTTGAGGTAGGAAACACCTTGAACATGTACTTTAATTTCAAGATCATGTATGTAGTGATATAATTCTCAAATTGAAGTTATTTTTAAATTGTGAAAAACTTTGTGAAAATTAGTGCGTGTGTGACACCAAAAATGTGATAAAGGCATCTGTGTGATGCAAGTAGTTAAGAATAAGTGATCAAACGAGATTGAGACATCCCTAGGGGATGAGGAAGTAATAAAGGCATCAGGTGTGATGCGGGTATGTATACATCCCAGGGATGTATACATAGAATTGAATAATTACTGTTGAGGCCTAACTGAAATAAAATAGCACACTTACACAGTGAACAACTATATGTAATGCACATGATATTTTTGTTATTTGAGGTTTGGAGGATACCCCACCGACGTGGCGGGATACCCACGACTGACGCAGCAGGATATTCGTGACCGGTACGACGGCGAATCCGTACACCAGCACGGACGTTTATCCGTGACCGTAAGAACATCTCAGGGATGTTGTGTGATATTTAACCCCGCCGCCTAGTGAGAAAGGGGCTTGGGTCGTATTTCAGGGATTATATTTTTTTTACAACTGTCTAATTAGATGACGATGAAGGGTATCTCATCGGGGCTCGATGCTATATTGCTCGAGGATTACTTAAGTTGAAGATTTAAGTTTTGCTTTAGGCCTGTTCAGTGTCATTCATGATTAAAGCAACAGTAATATAATACATGCAACTTACCAGTAAATTGAGTATAAATCATCTGTTTTTAATTGGTTTTCTAGCAAATGCATAGATTCATCATGCTTTGAATATCATGGAATATATGTGAGTTTTGACTTATATGTTCATTATGTTGTTCCCTATTGAGCTAGGATGTAGCTCACCCTTTTTACTATGCGTCGCAGGTCCATTGATAGCAGCAGCGGAGGCTTCGGGGGACGTGGATTCGGGTGATTCGGATTACGTACCTGGAGACGAGTTGGAGCCTCCTCCCGAGGACTTCTTCTAGGTGACTCTGCTGAGCACTTTGATAGAAAGTCAGTTTTGTGAGCAGTTTAGTGCGGCTTGGTATGTCAAGCCTTTATTTTTAAAATAATGGAATTAAACTAGATATTCTTTTGGCGAACCATCTGGGGTGATCTATGTATTATCGATGGTTCGGGTCGATTCTCTATTCATGCAGTGGCATGGGAGTAGAACTGTCTTTTGAATATGCCAGTTGGGCATATTAATGTTTTCCGCTTTAATGAGGTTATTGCTTTATTTATTATGTGGTGCTTGTTATACCAATGTTCCGTGCTAAGCTTTGGGGCACGGTCTGGAGGATCGTGCTAATGGCACGGGTTTCAGGGTGCCGAAATCTAGGATGTCACATACTGCCACATGGACTTGTTTATTTCAGAGGACTATGCTGACAGCTTCAATGCTGAGTTTACATGGTAGGTTTAAGTTAAATCTTGTTAGATCTTGTTTATTTCTAAAAGATTTTTCTCCTGAAAATTTCATGAGAAGCTGATAGTTCATTCATGTGCTCCTATTTTCTATCACACAGGCAATTTTTATATTCCTTCTCCTTCCGTTTTTGTCAAAGTTATGGGGTATTCCTTTCACTCAATTAATTGCCATCCTACCTTAAAGATGGAGCAGCCTGCTTTCTAAATATGGGATCTTTATCAGGTGGTATACTATTGTTAAATAAGTGGTCAGCTAAACGCATCATTTCTATTAAAAATACATCTACTTTCTAGATTATTTCTTTGAGATTTACAACGAGTCAATCTTTCAATTACAAAATCATAATAAAAAAACCTGAAAGTATGCATATCAAAAAAGAAAAATAACACCTGAAATTATCCTATGTTTTTTTTTATTTATGCCAGTGCACCTCATAATTTGTGAATTTCAGTTGGTTATGATATGGGACCAAGCTTGCGGGAAGTAGTTACTACCAATAAATTAGATGAAAAGCAGGTATGATTGCCTACTTTTGCTTCAACGTATTTTTTTTTAATGCTTCTAAATTTCAGAAGTTTCATGAATCTAGTTATGGTATTTCAATAATTTTTACTTTTGTAGCAAATAAGAGCTCTTCTTCAAAGTGCTGGTACTTTTATGTGTCCGGACTGCTATGACTGGTTTGGGATGAGGATTGGTGATGATATATTCGTTCAAGAGATATTAATCGATCAATTCTTTCAAAAAATTTACAAGCACTTCCAACAGATCATTCCACTATCAAGCTGTAGTTCAAGCTAGACTACTCACTCTTATGGTTCATTGTTGTTTTAGAAAACTCAGTACTATAAGTAGGACTTCTAAACGGATGCTAGGTAGTTCATCTTTTATTCTCTTTGATAATTTGGCTTCTACTTATAAGGAAGGGAATTCAAACCATTAAAGTCTGCAAAGAGTTTACAGGATTTCTTTTCCAGAGTCAAAGAGGTTGAAGGTACAATTTCTTGATTTTCCTTTGTCCTAGCGAGCATTGTCTATTTCTTCCCGCTTCCCTATTTATATGACCTATTTATATGCCTTTAGTCAAAGAGGTTGAACATACGGGAACTCATCACTTGTTTATATGACTCTTAAATCCCTTGTGAGCCTTCTTATTCAGCCACTTCAGGGAGTGCTCATTATGACCTTACAAAGTAGATAAAGAAATAATTTTTTTAAATGCCTCATGCAGTCAAAATAAGGCTACAATGGAGTGATACGAAATGGTGTATGCACATCTTATAACGTAAGCTCGACTGAAAAATGCCCTTGAAGAAGCATTTTTTTTATGATCTAAGATTTGCAAATACTGTGCAAACTGGGTTTAACTCTTTTTGAAAGATTGTTTCTCTGTTCCTTTCCAATCTTGACATTGGTTGATTTTGTCTTCCACTGTTTCAAAAACACTCATCAGAATAACATAATGAGTGTAACTAGAAAAAATCAATCTGAAAAACCTGTCATAAAACGATGTTGCATTTTGTGAGTTCTGCCCCATCGCATTATTTTTATGATGGTTGATGAGATATGCTCACAATGGAACGATCAAATGTTCTATAATAGATCTCTATTGTAAAGGGAACCCACACACACACACACCGACTCAGGTCTAGAGATATTTTGGAAAGAGAATAGGAGAGAAAATAAATTTTCCTAAGCTGGCCATAGAAACTCTTTGGGTGAACACTGTAGGCAAGTTCAATTCATTATACATTTTGCACTTTGCATTTGCATTTAGTTCCACAATGAAATAAACCTTAATGATATTTTTGTACCTGTATGGTGTTTGTGTTTGCACAGTTCCCTTCGCCATTTATGCACAGTTCTTTGTTGAGAGAAGTTTTCACGGAATCATGTGTAAAGTGGATCTTGGAAAGGCTTATGGCCATGTGGATTAAGCTGTCCTCTGTTATATAACTATGAGGTTCGGTTCTAAGCAATATTTAAAAACTTGATATTGGTATCTTTATTAACTACCTCTCAGGACCATATGGATAATCTACTATTATAACCTACTATTGGTTGTAATATAGTGCCACTTGTTATTGTTTCATTTTTCAAATTTAGGAATTTGAAACATTTTTTCTTGATTCCAACCTTTTATGCTTAATATCGGGTTGGAAAAATCAGTGCCCATTACCTGTGAGCATTCCTGAATATTTCATTGTGTAACTTATGTTGAAGAATCAGTTAATTTATGTTGTCTATAAATCCATGTCTTTTAATTTTTGTGTCTTGCTCAATTATTACATATGAACTATGAAGGATTTTGGCAAACAAGTGCTAAATTGGCAGCAAGATTTGATTGATTTCGTTTGTTAAAATTTTTGGCCCCATTATAATCTGAATCTGCAGGGCATTTCAGTCAATGAGCAAAGGCTGCCCATTGATTTATCGGTCTTTTCAACTTCGACCAATCAAGGTACCATAATTGATTCAGAAACAATTTTGGCTTACCTTGCACAAGAGGCTTATAATTCTTTTACGAATGTTGTAAGCTATAGTGGTCCTAATCCTAGCCGAGGCTCAGGTGGATCCGTTTGTGACCTCTAGGTAGGTAGGACAATAATAATAATAATAATATTTAAAAAATGTCTAAAGTAGCTGTCAGCATAGGGCTAAGGATCTACGCCGACGTCTATCTATTTACCCGTCGGTGTAAGGTATTCTATGCCGACGGCTACCGAGTAGCCGTCGGCGTAGACCCATTTAATTAAAAAAATAAATAAAAACTCTACGCCCACGGCTTCAGCCGTCGGCTTATGATATATGACTTAGACCGACGGCTGTAAATCGTCAGCGAATACATACGCTGACATAAATATCGCCGGCAGATGTAAGCCATCGGCGTAGATATATGCCGACAGCTAGTGGCCGTTGGCGTGTCTTTTTATTTGTAGTGCATGTTTTAGAAAGGTGTGTTATAAATGCGTCAAGTTGCTTTACTTTGCCGTTATTGCCCATTACGACAAGCTACAACGGCTTTATAAAGCTTTTTTTATCTTTAAATTTATATATTAACCTTTATAATGAAAATATATTTTATCACGAGATTATAATAGTATTGTTATATTTTTTTATTTTATTAAATTATGAAACTAATAAAATAATATTTTTTACAAATTTATTAATATATTGTTATAACGGTAATTTTCTGACATATTACAATCCCCATATAGGATAGTGTTTTTCGGGAGAATCAATTATAGTGGTCAGGGTTAACTAAGAGAACTCAACTTACACCTTATAAAGACAAAGGTGAAAAACAACGTGAAAAATAAGAATCGAAACCACGACCTACTCCCTCACATTAGAGGGAGCGTACCACCTGGACTAATGCCTGAATCGAACCCACGGCCTACTCCTTCACATTAGAGGGGAGCTTAGGCTAATGCTTCTTTGGTCAATATATAATAATTTAAATCTCCTAAAAACAATATTTTTTTAGCATGTTGGACTTTAATATGTGAGTGAGCGTCCGGATCATCTATAATAGGTTTTATTTAAAAAAATATTTAGTAGATCATTGAAAATTGTTATGAAACCTTTGATTTATACAAAAAATTTCCAATTTTCTGATCCTTTCCCAATTATTCCAAACCTCAAGTTGGTAACTATGCTAATGTTTAACAAATAAAGGAAGAATAACAGCATCAAAGATGGTGGTACTCATAAATTTGGTCGTAAGCCAACTATGATCTGGACGGTCAAAAATTGGCTACCTTAGATGATCGTTTCCTGGAAATATGACACGAGTAGAGCATGCATTTGTCTGAAAGATTGGCACAACCCAAACCGTCTGATGGTAGGCACAGGATCTCAATATTCGTATTGTGTGGAAGATTCAGACTAAAAATGATCTCCATGGTCTGATTCAAAGCATCATCTGAAAACCCTGATTGAAAATAAATCCATCCACTTGGTTTCAAACTTAGTGCAATATCTCAAGGCCCGCATGACCCAGCATCACCTATTTTTACTTTTTATTAGCAAGAGATAGCTCATATCGGAGATACGTGAACTTGAAAACACAGAATCATTTCGCTTGTTTACATTGGTTTGGAATTTTGGAAACGCGTACGTGGACTTCCCTGTTCAACGGCTACAGACAAGAGTGACCGATTCATGGAGAGTTGGTCTACTATGCGTGGGCCACAGCGGAGTTCTCCAACTGCACACTTACATGGAGGCTCCTTGTCCCTCGCAAGGAGAAAGTGTCAAATTTTGGCCATTTTTATTGGAAAGTGGATTTCTCTCATGGAAAGTCACTTTCCTTTATTTTTATGTTTATGTGGTCCTCACATCAGACAAGGCAAATTATTTAGAAAGTTGTTTTTCTAGATAAAGGGAAAGTAAGAGGGATGAAGTTACTTTGTCTCTAACTCAAAAATAAAGAAACATATTTTTTTGCTCATAATAGACAATTTCATGTACAACTCAAAAACATATTTTTTTAGGTAAGAAATATGTGATGAAGCCACTTTTTGCCAGAAATTTGAGTGCTCAGATTCTGTGTATACCATCATGGTTGTACCATCAAAAAGTGACCGACTTATGGTATAGCCATGATCTCAAGATTCATCGTGTGAAAGATTGGCCATCAAACTCGACGCAGACAAGGGTTTTCTTTGTTGGCATCCACAAAAATGTAGTTGGCTCGAAGAGAGGTATCCTTATAAGTTTGTGCATGTAAGATGTGTTGATAAAAATATGGTATTGAAAAATGGCTCTGAGGCACATAGTTCACTATGATGTCTTAAAGACAATAGATACCTCCACTTCGGATAAACGAAGATGCAATAGAGTTCCCAGCAAATCTGCGTAACAGAGATCTTATCTTTATTTATAGAGAAATTTAGAATCATTGCGTCTTTTCAGGTTATGATAAAAAAATTTCAGATCTGTGTCTTTTCAGATAAGGTAAAAAGAAAAGTCGATTTCACGTGTCTTTTCAAATTTAGTGTGAAGAGATGAATCCAAATCTGAAAAGACACTTCTTTAGGAAGATAATATTTACAAGTTTGTCATTAAATTAGTATCAATATATATATAATGATAATTATAAACTTAATTTTAAAATAATAAAATATATATTACTATATTAGTATATATAATAAACCCCCACTTGTTTTAAAGTAAAAAATTAATAAATCAAAATTTTGACTCTTCACCATGATGAATTTTTAAAATTCTCATAATGTTGATTGATTCTTGACAGGGTCTAACTTCTATTATTAATTTGTATGGGTAGCTTTGTTTGCTATTATCGGATTAGTGGGGCACCTACATCACTAAATTATTGACAGCTTGGAATTAAATGACGGACATTGTTTTTCACCCAATCTTTCAAGAAATTGATCTTGAAATCATGAGTGTATCTTTGGATGATTAGTTTTTATTTCATATGCATGGCATATATCCCCAAAAAAATCCCTGAAATCACATTTGAGCATAATGTTTATCATGTAATTTTAGGCCAATTTTGGGGATCTGTTCCTGTAAAATTAAAAACTGGCAGTCAAATGATACCTTATGGTCCCAGGATTGCAGGATCCGTCATGTGAAATGAAAAAAGATCTTTTATCATCTGATTTCACACAATCAATTGCATTCTGATATAAGCGTGCCCCAATTCAATAGGCGTGAACATATGAAAAATAATAATGTTAATAAAAATAAAAGTGCATTAACAAAAGCATTATGTGTAAATGGAGACCTCTAGTTCATTTGACAAGTCATGCCTGCCATGAGTCATCTCCTTTGAGATCCTTTTCTTAGAGCTTAGAAAACCTTCTCTAAAATACTCTAAAGCCAAGAGAAAGGAGGGTTAAAGCTTGTTCTTTGTCTTCTCTAAAATAGTCTAAAGCCAAGAGAAAGAAGGGTTAAAGCTTGTTCTTCGTCTCCTTAGCTGTTTCTTTTTTATTAAAGAAATAATAAAAATCACTTTCACATCTAGGAAAGAAATATTCTTTCCAATTTTTCAGGGTTAGGATCCAGTGTGAGTCTTCAAACATTCCCTATTATACGTTATGATGGAAAATAATGGTGCTTCACTTCGAATTGGTACAAGTGACCAACACTGATACCGGTTTAATTTTAGCCGTAGGAGAGAACGCTTTATTTAAGCGAAAAGTTGACACCAGGTGCTCTGCTGTAATACCTTTTATTTCGGCAGACAAAGCTAACGACAACTCAAATTGCAAGACGGAAAATTACAAAAGGAGAGATTTATTGATGACAAAGTGCAGGCAGCTTACGTGGTGCGAGCTAATTGACTGCACTCATCTGTGTTAATTGAGTCCCGCTGCACTTACAACAAATTGCATCGCGCCTCATCAGCCGCTTGCACCTTATCTGTATGAATCTTGTCCTCCGTATAACATGGTAGACCCGCTACCTATTACAACTCCAATGTTAATAAGGGTTGGGTTTTTTGTAAATACCCCCTTAGTTATATATTGATATTACAAATAACCCCCCAATTATAGCTATTTGCTTTAATCCCCCTCTGATCGCATTTTGGTGTTTACAAAACACCCTCTTTAACGAATGATACTTTAAATGGTTAATCAGCCATTAAAGAATAGTCTAAATATCATATTTATCCTTTTTAAAATTAAATTACTAAATTGCCACCCTCTACTCGTGGTAAGAGTAATTTTAAATCCACCCAACAAATATTTGAGTTCACCCACGCTAAAAAACATTGACTGCATTGAATCGGACGATGGAGATCGTTTATCGTCCCAACCATTCACACGATGGATCTTGAGATCATGGTGGCACCATCAGACAGTGACTGCATTGAATTGGACGATGGAGGTCATTTATCGTCCCAACCATTCACACGATGGATCTTGAGATCATGGTGGCACCATCAGACGGTTGATTGCACTGAATCAGATGATGGAGATTGTTTATTGTCCCAACCTTTCACACGATGGATCTTGAGATCATGGTGGCATCATTAGATGGTTGATTTTTTATTTCATGTGGTACACACCCAAAAAAATGACCTTAAAATTAATTTTAACCGTATACGTGATGTTAAAGTCACTTTTCTGATATGTGTGCCATGAAATAAAACACTGGTCATCTAATGGTATGCCTAAACGATCTCCATCGTCTTATTCAATGCAATCAATGTGTTTTAGCGTGAGTGAACTCAAAGATTCGGTGCTAGGAAGCAGACGCGGTTAGGCAATCCAATTCCTAAAAATGGGTCTTGAATCATATAGAAAATTGGAGGAACGAGTATTTTGAATGGAACACGTAGATTGAAGGTTTTCTTTTCAAGAATAATTGCATTGTTTGCCACAAATTCTCCATTGGTTGAGTATTCGTCCAAACGTTGACATGCTTTAATGGGGGAATCACCCATCTGATGAGTCTTGAACCTGATGGGTGAATGAATGGTCTTTTAGAAGAGTACCTTTAAATCCACCCACTGAATATTTAAGTTCACCCACGCTGAAACACGTTGATTGAATTGAATCGAACGATGGAGATCATTTATCCTCCCAATTTTTCACATGATGGATCTTGAGAACATGATCGTACCATCAGACAGTCAGTGTTTTATTTCATGTGACACACATCTCAGAAAAGTGGCCTTAACATCACGTGCATGCTTAAAATTGATATTAAGGTCACTTTTAGGGGTACGTACCACATGAAATAAAAAGTCGACCGTCTGATGATAAACCCATTATCTAAAGATCGATCTCATGAAAGATTGGGACGATAAAAAGTCTTCATCATTTGATTCAATGCAGTCGATGTGTTTCAGCGTGGGTGAACTCAAAGATTTTGTGGGTGGATTTAAAGGTACGTCTTTTAGAATAGTGGTAAATTATAATGGCATGACTTGTAAATGAAGGGCCTTTTAGAATGGTGATAAACTTTAATGGCATGACTTGTAAATATAGATAAATGAAGGGCCTTCTAGAATGACGGTATTTTTAAAATACTGATTTCATTAAGGGCAAAATAGGTTTTTCGTCCATAAACTCACGGCTAGTTGAGGGGGTTATATGAAACAGAAACACAAAAGTAGGGGCTGCAGAATAAATACTCATAACTCAGGGAGTTTCTTATAATATTAGCATAACACGGGGAGGTATATTTAAAAAACCCATAAGGGTTTAACCTTTTGCTCAATTATCACCAATGAATTATTTTTTTTTTGTATTAGTTAAGGCCCTGTTTTGCAAATTTGCTTTCAAAAAATACTTTTTAACATAAAATGGTGGTTGAGAAGCCCTTTTCTCTCAAAGATTTAGGCCTTGTTCAAGTGTTTCCTGACTTTTCTTAGAAAAGCTCTAAACCCTGACAACTCAGATTCCTGTTGATTTTTAGCAGACTCTTATTCCTCTCTTTTCCCTAATGTGTTCTTAAGTTATTCTAATTTGTAATTTTTTTTAGACAAGCTAATTTCACAATCGTTCTTAAATTATTCTCTGAAAAGTTCAGAATCGGATGAATCTGTGATTGTGTTAATGTCATACGAAAGTTAATCATCGGATTAGTTTACGGATTTATTTTTTAATATAATTTCTCAAGACATACTCATAACACCAAAAACGTTATATATATATATATATATATATATATATATATATATATATATAATCAAAATTCTAAACTCATGAAAGTGTCCGGACCGATATCGCTAATGCCAAATGATGAGGTTCATTAGCCCAAGACATTCAAAATCGGCTTAATCGAAAAGCCAAAATACAAAATTACAAAGTAAAAAAAACCTAGGAAAAGTGACATATAACCGCGAAGATGACTATGAGGCAGCGTCATCGCCGTCATCATCATCGAAAGAGTATGAAGCAGTCATCGTCTGTCTGGGAGAACCAATATGATTGTCGCGAACATGCTGAAAGGGAGGCTCCACTACAAAAAATAAGACCATAAGTGGCTGCAAAAAACTATCACTATTAACAAAAAAATGCTGCTATTAGTTCTGTCGCTACAAAAAATTACCTTAGTAGCAAGTGCTGCTGAAACACGTTATTTTTGTAGTGCTCCTAATCGAGGTCCAGTTGATCATCCTCCGACTCCATCGGTCGAAAGTATCAATCTCTGAGTCCGAACTGAAAAACACTGAGTTAGTTACGAGCCCTGATAATTGAATTACTCGTGGTATATGCCGCACTGGTAGTGCACGATAGGCTGGTCAAGCTAGTGGGTTTTGGAAAGGGCCTCAAATTTCTTGCCCCGAAGTCGATGACGAATTTCAGGAGGCAAAAGTGCAAATGAGGGGTGTTGGGAGAATCGGTGAAGTTGTGGCCCTTGATATGGAGGATCTAGGTCTATTACTTTAATCCTTCACCTAACAGGACTCATGCTGCGATGCTGATGACCCTGTGCATGAATGCGTTGAATCCGGAGTTCCTGACATGACTATCAAAAAATTTGTACTTATAATATTCCACTAAATATCATTATAAATCTATTATATTGGGTGGTCGAGGCGTTACATTAGGTGTCAAGAGATATTTGAAACTCATCCAAGCGATCAAGTAGACCATCAGAAATATCAAATCTCTTCACTTTCATCCCATAACCAGAGGTAGAGGACCGCGTTGGGCGGATTCTTGAGGATGGGCTTGGACCACTCTCCGTCGTGAAGGCATGAAAGGAGATTGCGCATGACCAGATCTCTCTTGGTTGGGGGGAGGGGGGCGAACTCTTCGAATACCGGATGATTTATATAAGTCACCACTATGGTCACTGCCTAGTGGAACGGTGGGATGTTCGTCGTCATGGGGATCCATTGGGTGGAACTTATCATACCCAGTGTATTTGGTATTTTCAAATCTTGCTTGGCACCTATTGTAAAAATCATTGATTTCTTTAAATCAGATGATGGGGATTGTTTTTTGCTCCAATCTTTCACACAAGGGATCTTGAGATCATGGTGCACCTATGAGACAGTTAGTTTTTAATTCCACACGGCACAGATACTAAAAATGTAGCCCTAAAGTCACGTTTGAGCGTGAGGTGTGCCATGTGATTTTAGGGCCACTTTTTCGGGATCTGAGCCACATGGAATTGAAGTTTACTGTCTGATAGGTGCGTCATGATCTCAAGATCCTTTTTGTTGAAGATTGGAATGAAAAACTATCTCCATCATCTGATTTAAAGAATTCAATAGTTTTTAGTATAAGTGCTCAACAAGATTCAATGGGTGTGCTTAAAGCTACCGTTTTAAATTCGCTAGCTGTTGGGACTCAAATGATGGAGCTGCAATCAAGTGTAACGCTTTTGGAGGAGTATACAACGCCGTGGAGGAAAGTTGCATTTTTTCGTGCGGGGCTCACATAAACTTGTGAATGTAAGAAACCCGCAAGAAAATAGATATTTTACTCTACTTTATGAGTTGAAACCAAGAATTTTGATTTTGATGATTTGGGACTCTCCAATGAGCCCTTAGCCTCTCTGAGTTGAATCTGAAAAGTATTTTTCAAAGGAAGGCATAAGCTTGCGTAAAAACTTTGTTTGAAATATAGCTTAAATTGGAGATTCTACTTATTGAAAATTTTATTTTAGAGAAGCAGCCCAAAGCTATTTCTCAAATGAAAAGTTTATTTAAGCCTTAAAAAAGTCGATGAGTGAGACACCGCAGAATGACCCTACCTATGGTGAAATCCTTAAAAAGGTGATCTAAGGGATCATGGCATGGATAAAAATCAGATTTCTGATATGCATCGTCCTTACCTTAGGACGATCGTATTGTTCCATACATTTGATGTATTAGTGATATATTGAATGTATCATTTTAATATATTTTTATTTTTTTCATAATAATCTGAAAAAAACACTCTAAAACTTAGACGATCAAATTATTGGACGATAATATTTTATTTTTTTTAATTTGAAAAAAATACTCTAAAACTTAGACGACCAAATTATCGAACAATAATTTCAAATTATCGTCTGATACGGACGATAATTTGCCCGTATCGTCCAATAAATTGGTTGTTTTGAGTGGTATACGATATAAAGCCATTTTATCGTATCGTCGGGGTCCAAAACTGATACGTATCGGTATCGGACGATATTTTGACTAATGGATCATGATAACAACAATTACATAGTGGGTTATTATAGACGTTTATAGCCCCCAAAATAATAAAGGCTTAACTTTCTGCTTCCATAATACTCTGATATATTTGAAAAAGGGGCTGCTACTAACCCCCAACAAATATCGGATAGCCTCATTAAGTGCAGCTAAAAACTATTGACTGTTATGAATCGGATGATGGAGATTATTTTTCGTAAGAATCTTCCACACAATAAATCTTGAGAGCATGATAATATCATCAAACAGTCAGTTTTTTATCCCATGTCACACACATCCAAAAAAGTGACCCAAAGATTCTTACATGTCATTTTTTGAGATGTGTGCCAAGTTGAATCACAATCTGACCATATGATGATATTACCATGGTCTCAAGATCAATTGTGTGAAAGATAGGAACAAAAAATGGTCTTCATCGTCTAATCAAAGCAGTCAATAGTTTTTAGCTATACTTGATGGGGCATATTCATTAGGGTACCTCCGCTAGCGCCCACATGTGCAATCCCTTCAAAATCATTGATTGCTTTGGATCGGATTATGGAGATTGTTTTTACCAAATCTTCCACACAATGAATCCTGAGATCATATCGCACCTATCAGACGATAAGTTTTTTATTCCATGTCACAGATCCCCAAAAAATGCCCTTAAAATCATATTTGAGAATGATGTATGCTATAGGATCCAAGGCGCATTTTTTTGGGGATCTGTGACATGAGGGATCATACTTCGACCATATATAGGTGCAATACGATCTCAAGATCCATTTTGTGAAAGATTGGAATGAAATATTATTTCCATCATATAATTCAAAGTAATTAATTATTTAAAGGGATTTGCAATGCAAGCACTTTCAGAAATTACATGGGCGCTAATTTGATGGTTTGCTTGAAAAAAAAATTAGGCCCCTAACATCCATAAGCTAAAAAATTTGTTGATTTCGGAGAAAGAGTGTTTAGTTTACATGTGAGTCAGACCAAAATGCTTCAACCCTTTTGTCAAAGAACCTCATGATAATGACCTTCGTGTGCTTTGGGGAGAATTTTTTTGAGATGCTTTTTATTTTTATTTTTTTCACTCATTTCTATTGGGACTAGTATACATTCTACAATCTACACAATTAACTGCTTTTCTATTGGGACGAATATATATTCTACACAATTAACTGCGTTCGCTGCTGCTGTCTTACCATTCATTTTCAGCACTTTAAAAACGTCCAAAAGCGCATATGGACGTCAACGGTGCTTATGAGCCACGTGTAAAATACAAATGACAGGTAGGTCGAATCAGAGCATAAGATTCTTAAAATGTCCTTAAGAAAAAAAGGAAAAAAATGTTCTCAAAAATCAAAAAGAGATTCTTAAAATGTGTGCAAGCTGAAATCAAAATCTGACCGTTTAAACCCTGATTGCCAAGAAATAATCTCTGGTTGCGCTATGACGGTACCATGTTGAACGTTTCAAAAAAATTCCTAAACAACGCGTTAAGACAGATGTCCGACCACACCCTTTAGTTTTCAAACCCCTCTAAACATCAAAATCTCTCACCCCGCCAGCAAAACCGTGTTGGCTAAGAAACCAAAGCCAGCCCACCACCCACTTACGTATATATATGGCGACCAAAACCACGAGGAAACAAACGCATCGGTGAAAACGAAGGCTTCTCTTTCTCTCTCTCTCTTGATGGGTAAACGCCTCTCGTTCAAGAAACTGAAGAAAACTTCATGGCCAAACCTCTTCACTGCCTCTGCGTGGCGATGGAAGCGCTTAGATTTCCAAATCTCTCTCCTCGATGACATCCTGTTCAAGATTCTCTCTGTTTTCGAAGCCATTATTCTTGGACTAGCGCTCGGCTTCTTCTACTGCTGCTGCGGCTGCCATTTTTAATCATCTTTAGCTCCTTTTAAGCTCTAGTAGACAGATTTTTTTTTCCTTCTCTTCTCCTACTCCATCTATAGTATCTCATTCATTCATACAGTAATATGGAGACTCCATACCCAAAGCCCACAAACCCTAACCAAACCCGAGTGGGTTGGATCGGAATCGGCATAATGGGTGCAGCCATGGCGTCACGAATCCTCTCCGCCGGCTACGCCCTCACAGTATACGCTCGAAACCCAATTAAAGCCTGCAAATTACAGCAACAAGGAGTCAATCTCGCTGCCTCGCCCGCAGACGTTGCCCGGTCCAGCGACGTAGTGTTCACGATGATCGGGCACCCGTCCGACGTCCGATTGGTAGTGCTCGGTGAAGACGGCGTCCTCTCCGGCCTACCAGCCGGCGGTGTCACCGTCGATATGACGAGCAGCGACCCGGGTCTCGCCCGGGAGATCGCTGCTGCCGCCCGCGCAAAAGGGTGTTGGGCGGTGGATGCGCCGGTATCGGGCGGCGATATCGGTGCACGTGACGGGAAGTTAGCGATATTTGCAGGTGGAGACGGTGGGGTGGTGCGGTGGCTGGCGCCGCTTCTGGAGGTGTTGGGGAGGCCGACCCATATTGGCGGTGCGGGGTGCGGGCAGAGCTGTAAGATTGCGAACCAGATGGTGGTGTGCGCGAATTTGGTTGGGGCGAGCGAGGGGTTGTTGTTTGCGGAGCGGGCTGGTTTGGATTTGCGGCGGTTTGTTGGGGGTGCGGCGGAGGGGGGTGCGGGGAGTAAGGTGATTGAGTTGTTTGGGGAGAGAACGGTGGAGAGGGATTTCGAGCCAGGTGGGTTTGCAGAGTATTTGGTGAAGGATTTGGGGATGGGGTTGAACGGTGGAGATGTGGTGCTGCCTGGTGCTGCTTTGTGTAAGCAGTTGTTTTTGGGGATGGTGGCCAATGGAGATGGGAAAATGGGGATTCATGGGGTTGTCACTGTGATTGAGAGGATCAACGGTATGTGATGTTGTTTCATTAGCTTTGTCTACCAAGTCAGAAGTCAACATACAAAATGGGGTTATGAAGTGGTGTTCCTCTTAAGCGGTTGGGGTTGTAGGGTGCATTGTTGATAAATGAGATGTTCAATTCAATTGATTAATTTTTATGTTTTTTTTTTTGTTGATAAGTGAGATATTAAACAAGATCAATTTAACCCATTTCCTAAATGAGATATTAAACAAGTTGTAATGCACCTATTTTATTTTATTTTTTTTGTTGATAAATGAGATATTAAACAAGTTGTAATGCTTTTTTTTAAGAGTTTGTCTTTGGAGTTTGTACTACCATCCTGGGCAAGAATCATATATTTTTTTTTATAGGTAATGTCAAAATTTATAAAAAAGTAAAAAATTTATAAAAGTGGATGGAAAAATCATCGACCCATAAAAATAATTTGCAAACGATTTTGATGAGCTTACACTACAATTTGGATAGCACCATCTTTAGCTAATTCATGACCATTAGCACTCCTTGGTACATGATGGAAGACTATAGATTTGTTGGCAACTATGAACGATATAGAATGAATAAAGCGCGAGTATCTCCACGGACATGGCGGGGTGCCTTGGATCTATTTGATGACGCACTCAGAGTCACCTTCAATTAAATAATTGTTGGCGTCCATTGCCATCAAAATAGGAATACTATATGCTGCTGCCGCTAATTCAACCTCATTGTTAGTACAGATACCAGCGAATAAATTGAAGGTTTCCAAAACGACTCCCTCTGAATTCGAGATGAAACCATCAGCACTAACTTTCATTGATCAAAATGTTGGAAAACCGATACGTATTGTCCGAATCCAAAACCGATACGTATCGGTACTGAATAGTACCGGATGATACATTCAATGTATCGTTCGGTTAAATACATATAGATCACCGATACTGATCATACGTATTGGTAACGGACGAAATTTTGATCCATGCCAATTCTGCCAGGATTGCTTAGAGAGCATCTATCAAAATTCAATTTCAAAAAATCCGAAGGAGTAGCCGAACAAGATGGAGATTTGAGGGATTTTTTGGGGCCCAAACGACATACTAGTGACCAGCTTGATAGGATCGTATGCCTGAGAATTGAAGTTATATGTTTATCTCTTTTCGCCCAGGTAATGGTAGCGTTGATGATACGACGTAGGATACGATATGGGGAACAACATTTCCCTTCGAAGATTCGTCTGTTTCTTTCCTTCCAAATTACCCAGCCCACAGCAAAAGGAACCATCCTCCATAGAATATTACCACATTTCTTTAAAGGAGAGAAAGGCCAAGAAGATATAAGGATCGCAAAAATCCTCGGAGGCACCCATTGGATGTTGAATAAACCGAAGATCCCAGACCACACAAATGATATGAAAGGGCAGTGGATAAAAAGATGAGGGATAGATTCTTCATCGCGTAAACACATTGGGCACCGATTGGCAAGATGGAATCCCCGGTGTTGAAGATGATCGGTGGTTAAAGTTTTATCAATAATTGATAACCAAGTAAGCAATTTGACCCGAACAGGAACATGAGAATTCCAATTCCAAGTTCATCCAATGAGTGGAGTAACAAAGGTATTTAATTCCTTGTATAAAGACTTTATTTTGAAGGCACCATTGATAGAAGACTTCTAAATCATTCTACTCTGATCAACCGATTCGAAATGGATATCAGCAGACAACAGAACCAATAGATCCGCCAACCGATCTATCTCCGCATTGGAAAGACAACATTTAGTTATAATGTTCCATCTTGGGCTTCCTTCAAGGGATCTATCAACAATTTCAAGTAGGGATACATTGGGGTGACAAGCAACTTAAAAAATTAGAGGGAATTTATAATTTAGGATGCTTGTTAAAGACCAAGGATCATTCCAAAACGATGTTTTATTGCCAAAGCTTCCTTGAATTTGAATCCTTTTTTGATAAAGAGATGATAGCAAGCGGAGGCGCTTTCTGGACCACCATATTTCTGATTTAATAGAGTCTGCCACTGAGAATTGAAACCATGTTCGATGCACCACCACCATTTGGCAAAGAGGGATTGATTGAATTGTTTTAAGCAAAGGATCCTTGCGCCACCAAATTCAATGGGTCTAGCTATGAAACCCCAATTAGCTAGATGGATCTTGTTGATCTCATTAGGGTTAAACCGTAAAAAGTCTCTTTCAATCTTTTCTGAACTCACACAGGGCATAAAAAGATTGACATGTAGTAGGTATAATAAGAGCGGAAAGCTCAGATTTAATTAAAGTGAGTTTACCTGCCCTTGATAGCACCTTTGCCTTCCAACCCGCAAGTCATGGGCAAGAAACTTAGGGCTCGTTCACGTGTTTCCTGGGTTTTTTTAGAAAATCTTTGAACCCTTACAACTCAGATTCTTAGTGATTCTTAGCAGACTCTGATTCCTATCTTTTTTCAGAATTGATCTTAAGTTGCCATGATTTCTAATTTTTCTCAGAAAAGCTAATTTCTCAATCGTTCTTAAATTATTCTTCGAAAAACTCACAATCGGAGGAATATGTGATTGTGCTACCGTCATACTAATGTTAATGATTGAAATACTTGTCGTACTCGGATTTGATTAAAATTTTTGGACGACCAATCCATGTGAAGTTGGAGTTATGTGACGGATTTATTTTTAAATGTAATATCTCAAGACATACTTATAACACTAAAAACATTTTTGTGATATATATATATATATATATATATATATATATATATATATATGAGTAGTGAGCCTCTCACTCGAATCATGAGGCATAAACCCATGACTCGAGCTAGTATTGGGTTGTCTCTTCATAATACACGCTACACATAGCAGTCAGTGTTTTATTTCACGTGGCACATATCTTAGAGAAGTGAGCTTAACATCACGTGCACGCTCAAAATTGATTCTAAGGTCACCTTTTTGAGTGCGTACCACATGAAATAAAAAATCAACTGTCTGATGGTACGCCCATGATCTCAAGATCCATCAAGTGAAAGATTGGGATAATAAACAATATCCATCGTCTAATTATGCAGTCAATGTGTTTCAGCGTGGGTGAACTAAAAGATTTAGTGGGCGGATTTAAAGGTACTCTTACACTAATACCTAGTTTCGCAAACCCATAACCGTTTAGTGTATATATAATAGGGATGCAAATTCGGTGTACCGAACTGCCGAATTTTTGGGTGTTCAGTTCGGTACACGCCAAACCAAAACTAAATTGAAACTCATTCCGTTCGGTTCGGTTCGGTTTATTTTTTTTTCCTGAAACCAAAATCACTTCGGATCGGTTCGGTTCACTTCGGTGTAGGTAGAATATCTATTTTTTTGATTTTCTTCAGGTTTTTTACGATTCTTTCCGGTTTTTCAGTTTTTTTTGTTTACTCAATCTATTCCCTCGGTTTTTAGTTTTAAGGCACCCAAACAGAAATTGAACCGAATTGGGGTTCGGTTCGATTTGGTTTGTGTTGGATTTCAGTGCAGTTCGGCCCGATTCAGGACCCTCGGATTTCGATTGGGTTTCCGTGTTCGGTTTAAAACTTCCATCCCTAATATATAATGATAAAATGATAAAAGCACCCCTACCATTGTATAAGATCTAGGATCACTTGAAAATATGCACATATTTATAAGCACATTTCATAATTATAAACGCAACTATTGTTGCATCTCGGATTTGCTCGAAGGTTCGACGGCCATAACCATCAGATATAACTTGCCTATATATATAAATCCAACAACATAACCCGTCCGACTCACAAAGAAAAAGTAATAAAAAAAAAAAGTAAAAATTGCCAGTCTCATCTAAAACTTTCGCTCTCCACTCTCCTCTGGAACCCTCTGCACCCTCTCGCAAGAAAATCCCAGAACCCTCAAATCCACCGTCCTCTGGAACCTTCTCCACTCTCCAATGGCCGCCATGATTGCTTCATGAACAGCTTCAAACCTACTCTAAGGATTTCTCTCGCCCGTTCGATCGATCTCTGTCTCTCCCGCAATCATTCGTTCCTTCAACACGTCTACTCAAATGCCCGATTTCGACGAAGACGAGAACAGCCTCGACGTGGATCGTCGCCCTGATCCCGTCTCTCACCGCTCCAATCTCTTCCCAGATAGTTGCTATCTATCTACGTCTCTCGTCTTTTTAAAAAAAAGTTTGTTAAAAAAGCTCGAAATCTGAGTTCGATTTCTCTTGTTTGCTGATGTTTTCGATCCGCTTTATCCGTCGAGGAGTTTGAGCCAAGTGTTCAACTGATGGACCAGTTCATGGGGAATCCATTAATGGTTGTTTCGTGAAGATTGGGACGTGATTTGAGGAGGGGTTGGGACGTGAAAGATGACGAGGATGCTTTGTATCTGAAGATCGAAATGCCAGGGCTGAGGCGTGAAAGAAGACGAGGAGGCTCTGTATCTGAAGATCGAAATGCCAGGGCTGAGGCGTGAAAGAAGGCGAGGATGCTCTGAGCTTTTAAGACGTTGCTTCCCACGACGGGTGGGTTCGATCTACTGAACTATGGGTGGGTTCGATCCAGAGAGAGAAGTATGGTTCTCCCAGCTCAGAATCGGAACTTTTCTGCCCATTACTCTCCCAAACAGAAAGTGAACTAGTTTCTGTGGGGCCCATCACAACCGAACGGAGGAATTAGTAAGAATCGCTCCAAATTAAGTTGCTTTCTGAGGCAATCTTCCCCTCCGATTCCGATGCTTTCTTGGCTCTCGAACGAGCCCTTAGACTAGATGTCCGTGCAACTTTGTAACTTACTTTTATTATGAGTAAGAAGTCCGTGAGTGTCACAAAGTCTAACGGTCGGACCACCCATCACAACCTCTTTGAGAAAAGTTCCTTTGACAACACTTGTAATTATAGATACGTCGTTCGTCGGATTCGCTCGATTCGAATTCGGGTTCACAACTCGTTTTTTATAAACAAATTAAATTTGCTGGGTAGACTGAGCGTTACTATTAGTTATTAATTACCTAAGATTTTAGGTTCAAATCGTCTTTTTAAGCTATCAAAACTTTATTATCAGTAAAATATTCAACATTAATTCCTAAATTCACTTCCTATGTCGAATTTGATTTGTTGCATTCGTGATTCACTAGGTGAAGAGCGACCATCTAATATTTTTTTTTGGGAAATTTACACTTTCGGCTTTATATGTTTGCGTATTTGCAGAAACGGCCCTATAGTTTCAATCGTTGCATTAATGATCAGCTCCAAGTCTAGCCGCCTCCGTCTGCTCCACGCCAGCAAGGACCTATTTTAAATAATATAAAAAAAAAATTTCCACCGCCCTTTAACAGAGAGTATAAAAGCTACTTTTACATTTTATTAGTTACTGTTACTTTTAAGTTTAACCTTTCTGAAAAAAACAAGAGAGCGGCGACTTAGCGGCGACAAAACGGTAAAAGGTCACATTACATTTTCAGGTAATTTATTTTTTTTACATTTCAACACATTTAGTCATCCCCAATGTTTCCCACCTAATCCGATAACTTACCGATAATCTAAGTTATCGATCGATAACTTATGTTATCGACCGATAACTTAAATTATCGACCGATAATATAAGTTATCGATCAATAACTTATATTATCGATCGACAATTTAAATTATCGATCGATAACTCAGATTATCGGTCGATAACATAAATTATCGATCGATAACTTAGATTATCGGTAAGTTATCGGTAGGTTAGGGGATTAGTAGTTTTTTCAAAATCACTTCTTTTATTTATTAATTGCTTTTTATTTATATTACAGTTCCTACTAAGTTATTGAAAATGATCATGACTCTAAAGCCCATCGGAAAATGTTCTGGAGTTGGTGTTAGGAAATTTTACATGCAATCAGAACGAGAGAGAGAAAATATTAGATGATTCAGTATTCGGTCATCTATTTAGGATGAATGAGAAATTAGGTTTCGTTGGAGACTTGGTTGACGCTATTTTAAGTTTTTGGGTTGAAGATAATATTTTCAAGGTCAAGAACACCAATGTACTCCTGCAACAGATCGATATAGCCTTGATTTTAGGCCTCAACATGTTGACGGAACCTGAGTCTGAGAAGGTAGCCGTAAAAGAGGAAATAACTATTCGATACAAATTCTTTCGGGGGAAGCCGGCGAAAAGATCTTGTATTGAAGAAATTATTGACAGTGCTGATTTATCGAACGATGATTTTTTGAAACTGTCATTATTATTTTTCGTATGTTCTTTTTTACTCCTACACATACCGTGAAGTAGATACACTACTTAGAATTAGTAGATAACATTGAAGAGTTCAACAAGTTACCGTGGGGCCTGATAGTTTACAATAATTTATTAGATAGTATATCAAAAGCGAGTGGCAGGAGGGAAATGGCGAAAAGGTCAGAAAAGGGGCAATACAATATCTACGGATGCACTATCGCCTTACAGATATGGGCGTTTGAGCACTTTCTCGCAATGCTTAAAGAACCATTTCCAAGGCTAATGAAATGGGAAGGCCCGAAATTCAGCCGTAATCCTAATTTATATAGAGAAAAATTTCTTAAGTCTAAAGTGATTTTAGAGCTTGAAGTTGAGAAGCACGAATTACAGTATAAATGGGTTCGATACTTTTTGATTCGAAGAGAAATGAAAAATAAGAAGGAAGAGACCGAAGAAAGAGAAGAGCCTTACTCCGAAGAAAATATAGATGAATATGATGATATCCCAAGTCATCCAACACGTCCGGAAGAAAGAGCCGAAGAGCCGATTAGCCGAGATGACGACAATGAGGATGACGAAGATTATAGCGACGATAACGATGATTTTGAAGTCGTTGACGTCAACCAAAGGGCAAACCGAAAATTAGGCCCGAGCCAACAAGAGAGCAGCCAGTTAGGCAACCGCACCTAACCAAAGAAGTAACGGAGCTAAGAAAAGAATGCAAGACGCTCCGCATGCCTGTAAAAGAAATGAAAAAAGAATTCCGGCGTGCATTTACGCTACTTAAAGGGCAAACATTCACCATTGAACAACTAGGGAGAGATAAGAAGGCCTTACAAGAAGAAAATAAAGCAATACGGAAGGATCTTGATGCGGTCCATCTCTCATTTAAGAAAGGTATCAAACCAAGACTTTTCAAATTTAGAACAAAATCAATTCTTTACAAATTAATGCAAAATTAGCTTGTCGTCCGAAGATGGAACTTATCGTCCGACGATGTACATTATCGACCGATAATTTAAATAGTCGGTCGATAATGTAAATTACCGATCGATAATTTAAATTATCGACCGATAATGTAGATAATGTAAATTATCGATCGATAACTTAAATTATCGACCGATAATGTACATTATCGATCGACTATTTAAATTATCGATCGATTAGTTAAATTATCGGTCGATAATGCAATTTTTTTTATTTTTTGTAATGTATATTTTTTTGCAATTATGCAGGATAATATTTTAACCTCTGTGCTTTTTGACACCTTCGTTCCTTCACCCACTTACCCTCAATCAACTGTCCCTCAACCCACCACTCATCAACAAAGCCATTAGTCTACTGCCCCAAAATCCACTGCTCCTCAACAAAGCCATCAGTCCAGTGCCCCAAAACCAACTGCTCCTCAACCAAGCCATCAGTCAAGTGCCCCAAAACCCTCTGCTCATCAACCTAGACAACAATCAACTGCCCCAAAACCCGCCGTTCCTCAACTTACAAATAAATCTACTGCCATTAAACCCGCTGCCCCAAAACCTACTGCTCCTCAGCCTACTAAACAATCCTTGGTTGATGTGGGTGATGATGGTGCTCCTCTTACGCAGCCTTCTCGTGAGTCACAGCCGGCATCACTAAAAATAATTATAGTGAAACTATCATCTACAAAAAATGAAGCCGAAGGTTATGACTTGCGTGCTCGTAAGAAGAGAAAGTCTCCAACCACTAAAGCATTAATAAAAAAATCAAGATTGGTTGTAGAGGAGGAGGAGGAGGATGGGACAAAATCAATGGAGCAAAAGTATATACTTAGTTTTTGGAATCGGCCGGAGAACGAGGACAATGTGATCGTCAATACTATCAGGGGTGTTGAAATCACAGTTGCTCTTTTGAAGGTTCTCAAAGGACGCTCGTGGCTCGACAATGAAGTCATCGACGCATACTCGAGAGTCCTTGAAGTTATAAACGATTCAATGTTTACTACAATGCCGAAAAAAAGTCGTTCGCTTCTCGCTCCGCTGTAAGGTTTCAAATATTTATTGGAAGCTCGTTTGTTTCTTTTATTTGTCTTTTCAATCACGACTCTTGATTAACTTCTTCTAATTTATTTACTTACTACATTATCCCTGCTTGCACCTTGTTTATGGCGGCAGAAAAATTTGAAAAATATATCGATAATAAAGGTATAGCTACAAGGCCATGACTCGATAGGTGGCAGGCCTATTGTGACGAATGGAATGTTCGTAACAATTCAAAGCCGATGGAACCACTATTGACAAATAATATCCGCGGAATTCACGCGATCGACTGTGGAATGGTATGTTTTTAAATACTAAACTTCGCTTTATTTAACGTTAACGGCTTTTAAATAAAATTTATTATTTAAAATTTCGGTTCCGTTTATGTGTAGATTTATCTTTCGATGTATAGCCAAAAATATAGCCATTGGGCGTTGGCTATAATTTCATTAGTTGATCGAGGAATTAAGTTAATAGATCCAGCAGACCGAGAGTGCTCAAAAAGGTTTGAAGCGCATAAAGAATGTCTATTGAATCACCTTCCGCGCCTTCTTTACGCTATCGGTTTGAAGTCAGCTTTCGATCAACAGTGGAAGGTATCGGCGTTCAACAGTGTCGTTCTCCCGATCCAACAAAACGGTTGGGATTGCGGTGTATACGTTTTGAAGTATATAAAATACTTCTCCCAACAGTGGCCTATTGATTTCGACGATAAACATATGCAACAATTTAGAGCCGAAATCGGACATCTAATGTGCACGTTTGGGAAGAAGAGTTAATATCTGTAAAATTTTTTAGACTTTTGTAAAGATATTTTTTGATGAAATTGTAAATAATTAATTTTATTAATTTTTATTAACTAGTATAATTTTCATTTTCGTTGTTATCAATTTATCTTATTTGTATCACCTTGCCTGATTATCAATGGAGCCTTCCTCTCTTGAAGCAATTCCAATCGACCGATGACTTAAATCATCGTTCGATATCTTAAATCATCGTCCGATATCTTAAATCATCGGCCAATAATTTAAGTCATCGGCCGATATCTTAAGTAACCGAACGATATTTTAAGTAATCGGACGATAGCTTAAATCATCGGCCGATGATTTAAATTATCGGCCGATATTTTAAGTCATCGGCCGATATCTTAAATCATCGTCTGATATTTTAAGTTATCGGCCGATATCTTAAATCATCGGCCGATATTTTAAATCATCGGTCGATATTTTAAATCATCGGCTGATAATTTAAATCATCGGCCGATGATTTAAGCTATCGTCCGATTACTTCAAATATCGGCCGATGATTTAAGATATCGGCCGATGATTTAAAATATCGGCCGATGATTTAAGATATCTACCTTTCTGAATTGTGAAGCCTGATATCTTTGGTCTGGCTTTATGCCAATCACTAGTAGATTAGGAGCGAATTTAGCAATTTCAAATCCTGTTTGAATGAATGAATGATTTATTAAGAAGCACAACAATATATTTTAATCACAATTCCAAAATTTAATTATTAGTCCAAAAAAATATATTAATTAATTGGTAGATGTTGATCGCTCTTTTATTGAGGTCTAATCTGTTTATGTTGAAGGAAAGAAAAAGAGAAAAAAAAATACTCTTCTATAATGAGATCATTTGGAAGCTCGATTGCCACTAGGTCTAATCTAATCTAAATCTGTTTTCAATCTCAACCTTTGATGTAATATAAGTTAATTTCAAATATTAACGATTTATTATGACCGTACTTATTACAATTTTTACATTGTAGTGGTCGAACTTTCCCTTTAGATCTTGTTCTCCTTTTCTTCGGACGGCCGGCTTGACGTATTTTGTGGGGAGGCAAAACTTGAATGTCTTTTATTTGCGAAGTCCATTGACGCTTGTCAACGGTCGGGACAAAGTGTTCTTTATAAGTTTTCCTAAATAAGTCACTGGTAAACCAATGTTCACAAAATTGGGGGATCTCTCTTTCTCTGTTTCGACGCGATAATGCGGCGATCGCATGTGAACATGGTAATCCAAGAATAGCCCAACGTCTACATGTACATGTTCGCAATTCTAGATCGACACTGTGAGTGTAATCACCACGTTTAACTTGAAATATATCACGACCATATGGTATGACGTTTTTTCGATGGGCCCATCCTGAATTTCTTTTTATGTGTGTTTCTGCCATCGGTGTTAACACATATGTCATTTTATTTCCTTCCTCCTGACGACGAAGATAAAATTCGGCTACTTTTGTGCGAATAGTTTCTAACATGCTCACAATCGGTTCCTCCCTGGCTATTTTCAACACACTATTTATGCTTTCAGCTATATTAGTTGTCAACATATCATAACGTCTCCCTTGGAAATAAGCGCGTGCCCAGAAATGATCACCAATTTCTTTAATCCATTTTGTACATTCCGGCGGGGCGTCGTCTTCTATTTTTCGCATAATTCTTTTAAATTTTACTTCTGAAAATACACGGGTAGCAACCCAGAAAAGCGGTCTAGAGATTGTATCCTTATATTTATCAAACAGATTTAGAGCCAGGTGTCGCATACAGTAGCTGTGAAAGGCATTAGGAAAAAAATTTTCCACTGCTTCCATCAAACCTTTCTGTCTGTCTGATATCGATATCGGATGTATATGGAGCCGATGACGAAATGCAGGGCCTTCTTCTTCTAAGAGATACTGCATCACTACATAACACTAATAAACTGAAAATGGGGTTAAGTAGGATACCTCTAGTCGCAAGGACAAATTTCAGGCTCTTTTTGCCACAATGAAGAAATGCAGGGCCTTCTTCTTCCAAGCCTCTGTTTTCTTCTTCGAAATAGCAGATCGGAGCAGATCGGAGCAGATCAGAGCAGATCAGACTAAGTAAGGACACTCCGTCTAGGGTTTTACACCTCTAACTTTTTTATCGGCTGCAATGAGGAAGAAGACGATGCTTTGTTTGTTAAAGAAGGTCTTAGAAGGGGGTAATTTGGACCTTTTACTCTCCTTAGGGTCGGCTAGGCTTGGAGCTGGTTTGTCTGGGTAAAAGTGAAACTATAGGGCTTCTGACGTAAAAGGCGTATCTGACAGGGCCGGTCAGGTAAATTTCCCATATATTAAATAGCTTTCATTAGACAATAATCTATAAATTTAAGGGGTCAAATGTTAATATTTTTTAATACTTCTCATCCATTACCTATTTTGAGGCTCTTACAATCCTTAAATGGACACGTGTGCCCCTTTAGAATTCGAAACACGTCTGTTTACCATACCAATTGATCACCAAATTTCATAGACACAACTAACCTCAATGAAGTATATTTTCAAATCAATCACAAAATAAATGTAGTTAAATATTTTTATTCTCTGTTTTACTTCAATGCTTTCTGTGTTATGCTTTATATTAATTTTTTTCAAAAATATGAAATGCTTAGGGTTTATGTTATAGTTCATTCTTATATATATTCACCATCATCATATGACATTCATCATGTAGAACATTATGATAGGGCATACGCATATAAGTTAAGAATAAGATATGACACATAATATAAGTCTTCGTCGCGGTAGGATTTCTTTCACGGTCACGTGAAACTTAGAATTTAGGCGTCTATGTACGGATGCAACCATCTATGGTAATATGGGATGCCACACAAAGTACATCCAGGTTACTACAGAATCCGTCCTTGAAAAGCGTAGTTTAGTGAAGCCTATCGCATTATGACCCATTTTAATTAAGTTTAAGAAAAAATGAAATATGAATATGCTAAGATACGAGTTGCTAAAAAAGTGGGGACTTAAGCCCACACAAATATGAAATCGGGTTGGAGACCTAAGCCCATAACTGAATAATGATATAATATGTTAAGATACACTATGAAGGTCAGCTAAACATGAATTAAGTTTCTACACGTGCCATACCTTAGGAGCCACTGTAAGGGTTCAACGTCTGCAGCCAAGACGGGTCTTAAGGACATTATAGCTTTGTCTTGAACTAAGGGGACATTGTGATTATTATGCCGACAACCTCATCTGGCTGGATAGTGATTTATGTTACGATATGGAGGTTAGGTGGTTATCTACATGTGGACCTCGCATGATAGGTTCGAGCAGCGATCCTAACACATGTCGTTTAAACAAGATAAGATACGTAGTATGTTGTGTAGGCGTATAAAGTAATAATAAGACTTACGATATGCCACGTATGGTAAGTTGATGAGAAAAATAGGAAAAGAGATAAGAAAATAAAAGCATCATATACTTTTCATTTTATATTATGTCCCTTTCAGTTTGATTATAATATGCTATGAGTAGGTAGTTTTGTCATCTTGATTAACTGCTAGTTTTATTTTCAAAATACACCGCAATTCAAATGATTGCACCCACAATCACCTGGGTAGGTTATGGTGGATCGATTGTGCAACCCACTGAGTTTACGCGATTGAGTAAACTCACCCCCTCCCAAATCTAACTGTTTCAGGTGAAGACATCGTGTATCCTGTTTATGATGACACAGAAGCTGCTATTCCGGAGACAGCTTACGTAGACGAGGACGCTGGCTACCACTTGGATGAGAGCATAGATTCGAATGATTTCTATGAGCCTTGAGGGTTCTTTAGTTCTTGACCTTGGATTTTATTTTCGCTGAGAGATATATTTTAGTCTTTGATTACTTTTGTAAGTTTATGTTTGGGATTATTTTACCCTACGTAAAACTTGATTTATTTCCTATCTTAGATGCATGATTAGGATTTATCTTTTATTGTCACTTACGGTTTCCGCTATTAATCTATGAGTCAATTATTATTTAATGCTATCTTAAATGCTTTGATCCATATGGTAAGTCAATTTATAGATTATATGTATGTCCGCTCATCGCCTTAACCAGCGTGCGGTGTTATAACATGGAATTCTAGTCCCTCGAGATCGGGTAAGGATTTTGGGTCATGATAATATGTCAGTGACCTATCATGGCAAAGCACTCTCCGAGGGAATGAAATGTCTCATTTTTAGATCAGAATCACAATAGTTGTTGAAATAAATAAAACCCAATTCCATTCTCAATGGATATGGAGTTTTGCGTCCGCCCTCTTCATTGAGAAAGCCCACTGGGTGACCAACAGTAAGTCACTATTACAAACGAGCCCAGTTTCCGTGAGTTTGAGTCGCTCTACCGTCGTTCCCTCCCTCATGCCTGCCAGTGTCTTTTCTTTATGGAGTTCGAGTCCTAGGCTTGGGGCCGTACGAGTTTTGATCATAAACCACATCACAGTTGTATTACAAATCCTCCAACTGAGGTGTGGTATGGGAGGCCGAGCGGTACTGACACACGCACTTTGACCCGAGAAAGAATGGGCACAGGTGAGCAGATTGGCCAAATATCTTAGGCCTAAGGTGAGCTCCCACTAACTCTTCAGCTTGTGATTTGTAAAGATTTGGTGCTGCTAAGCTATTCATTAGTTTATTATTGACATTGGCAAATCATGTTTTTTTTTTTTTATAGGTAAGCTTGAGGTTATAGGGTCCTCGCCCATAGTGTTAAAAAACAAGGAAGTAACATAGTACAAAGAGATAAAAAAGAAATATCAAAGATCATAGGAGCTTCGGCATTGCCATCACCCCTAAAGATCTCCAAAAACACCCTATTACAAATTCCATAGTGTCCCAATACAGTCATCATCTTCCGGAAGCTTTAGAGCCTCCACTAGAAAAGAAACTTCTCTAATGATATTGTGAAAAATCGTCTTCTTATGAGTAATCACATTATTAAAGATACGATCATTCCGCTCTCTTCAAATGAAAGAAATGCAAGTGCAAAATGCATTTCGAATGAGATAATCTTTCCTTTTCTTCCCCTTAGATTTTTCCATACATTGCTTCAATTCTTCAATTAGAGGAAGTGTATTGTTGTTTTTTATTCCCATTCTGAATTTAATGGATCGCCAAATCCATTGAGAATATCCACATCCAAAAAATAAATATTCAGTATCTTCCGAATTTGCCCAACATAAAACACATCTAGATGGGATACTAATACCCCTTTTGCACAGATTGTCCATGGTCATGAGTTTAAAGTTAATTGTTTGCCATGCACAGAAGGAGTATTTAGGAATATTCTCCGAATTTTAGATGAAACCTTTCCAATCAACTACCATACCATGAGATCTAATAGTATGCCAAGCAGACCGAAGGGAAAATTTGCCATTCCTAGAAGGTTTCCAAATCCATCTATCTTGTTGATCCGAGGTTGGCGCATCAATATTATGAACATCCTTCCAAGCTTCTTTCATGCGAATCATTGAGGGAGGTGACAATATCCATCCTCCATCTTGTACCACATCACTTACCATAGTGTTTTCATCAAGACCCGACTGATGAAGGAGTCTTTTGCTATAAGTAGGAATAAGGGATTTGCCATTAACCCAAGGATCAAACCAGAAGCTAGTAGTATCCCCATTTCTCAAAATTGATCGGCAATTGCATAAAACAACATTTATGGCTGCCAGAATTCTTCTCCACGCCCAAGAAGGATCACAAGGCAAGGAACAGTTCCAAATGCTTTGTCGTCCAACATATTTTGCATGCATAGCATGGGCCCAAAGACAATCATTTTGAACAACTGACCAAAAAAGTTGTCATTCCTGCTTGATTCCAATCCGCAAGACTCCGAATGCCAAGATCGCCTTCCTCTTTCGATTTGCAAATTTTCTTCCAGCTGATGGGATGCATAGATTAAGCCAACGACGGTCCTCTCCAAAGGAAGCGACAAAAGATATTCTCAATCTCTTTAAGAGTTCTCTTTGGTAGGATAAAGGCCCATGTCCAGTAAACTTGAAAGCTACTCAAAACTGAAGAAATCAAAATTAGTTGGCCAGCATAAGAAAGAAAATGTCCCTTCCAACTTTCCAATATGTTCTTGATTTTGTGAATAAGAGGTTTGCACATAGAGTGGGTCATTCTAGAAGAGAATAATGGAATGCCCAAATACCGAATGGGTAGAGAGCCTTGCTTGAAATTAAGGCCATCCAAGATAGCATTTGTGGCCTGGCAAGCTTCACTAAAAATAACTAAACTTTTGTTATCATTAGCCATAAGATCGGAGAAGCTACGGAAGAACTCCAGAGATTCTTTAACTACTTTTGCGGACTCAACGTCTTCTTTCAAAAATAGGAGGAGATCATCTGCGAACATAAGATGAGAAATACTAGGCCCACCTAACAAATTAGGAACAAGAATTCTCCCTTCATCAATCTTTTGCTCAAGAACACAAGACTTTCATTACAAGAGTAAATAATAAGGGAGAAAGAGGATCTCCCTGTCTAATACCACATGTTCCATGAAAGAAATCATGAGGGGACCCATTAACAAGGATGGAGAATGTGGAAGTAGTAATATATTGGGTGATCCAAGCTATCTATGTTTCATCAGAGGTAATTTGGCCAAGGATATTGATAATGAAGTTCCATCTCACTCGATCATAAGCTTTCCGGATATCAATTTTGACACATAAATCTTTCGTACCAGAAGTAAGGTGGAACTTTCTAACCATCTCATGAGCAAGTAAGATATTTTTCGTGATACACCTTCCTTTCACAAAGGCGAACTGATTCGGACTCACAAGTTTCGGGAGCACCAAAGCAAGTATATTCGAGATAATTTTCGTAATAACTTTATAGACAAAATTGCAAAGGGCAATAGGTCTCAGCTTTTCAACGGTATTGACATCCTTTTCCTTGGGTACGAGTCTAATAAAAGTAGAATTTAAAGACTTTAAAATCTTTTTCTTTTGAAAGAAATTTCTTACCGCTCGCAAGAACTCCTCCTTGACAATATCCCAGTAGACTTTGAAAAAATCAGCAGGAAAACCATCAGGTCCAGGCGCTTTTCCATTTGTTGAAGCAAAAACTACTTTGGTAATTTCATCATTGGAGATCGGCAATGAGAGCTTCGTCACATCTTCTGACAGAAGTCTTCTTCTAAAAGGAATGGTCGGAATGGGACCAGAATTGGAAGGGGTGTATATATACTGATAATGGTTAACAATATAGTCACCAATCTGGCCCGGATCAACAAATATATTCCCAACATCATCCACCAACTCATACAGATTATTAACAACTTTTCTAGAGTTGACATTTGCATGATAATACTTGGTATTGCGATCCTCATCATTGATGCGATGATGGCGAGACTTCTGGAAATAAAATTCCTCCTCAGTGTTTAGTTCTCGATTAAGCTCAATCAATGCAGTCTTTTCTTTCCTTGCAAGATCCTCATTCAAAGGATTCCCTTGAATGGAATTCTGAACGGTTGTGACCAATGTGCGGGCAACACGAACTCTAGATTGAATAGTTCCAAAATCCCTTTTATTCCATTCCTGAATGCCTTCTTTGACGAATTTAGTTTCTGTTGAAGAATGAACATCTCAGTACCTTCTACCGGCCGACCCCAAGCCTTAAGAATGACATCTCTGAATCCAATTTGAGTAGTCCATGGGGTAAAAAATTTGAATGGCTTCGGCCCCGAGAGAAAATCATAATGAAATCTAGTGATTAGAGCAGAGTGATCCGAGATTCCAGCAGGCAAGTACTCGACCATCACATTTGGCCAAAGTTTTTTTCATTGAACATTAGCTAAAGCCCTATCCAACCGACAAAGGATACGCCTATTTCCAAGTGATCTATTAGTCCATGAAAGAGTATTACCAAAAGCTTGTAGATCTTCAAGCTGACAAGCCTCAAGACAATTATTGAATTCACTCATAATGCGCATTGGGACCAGATGCCCCCCAATCTTCTCATCAGGAAACCTGATACAGTTGAAGTCCCCATTAAGAAGCCACGGACCATCGATGTAATAGCCTGAAAAATCACGCTAAACTATGACCTCGGGATCCGTGCCCGATTGGTCACAAGTTTGACCAATCAGGAGATCAAGAGTTGGCATAGAATGTGATGAACGGACGAGATGTGATGGGTTGAATGCCTATGTGGTGTGCGTTGCGAATGTGAAGTCGCATACACTTACCGCGGTGTATGTGCTCAACACACACACGTGAGGAAAGGGATAAAAGGGTTTAATAACCCTAAATGTGTGTTTTTGGTGGTTGAGAGAGAAGTAAAGAAGAGAGAGAGAGAGGAAGTAAAGAGAGGAGTAAATGCTAGTTGAGGAAGGGAGATTCGAGCAATAAATGTCGGATTCGACGCGAAGGATCCGCTAAAAGCAAAGCTGGAACCCTAGCCTTCCAACCAAAACTCACACTTGCTGAGATTGGCGTACAATTGGTGTTCATGTAGCGTCTGTAGAGCAATCCTCAAGTGTTCTTCGTGTTTCGTCTTGGATTTGGAGTATATTAGTATATCATCAACAAACACTACGACGCAGGAGTCCAAGTGTGGTTTAAACACTCGGTTCATCAGATTCATAAACGACGCCGGAGCATTCGTCAACCCAAACGGCATCACAAGGAATTCATAGTGTCCATACCGTGTCCGAAAAGCTGTCTTCTGAATGTCCTCTGCCTTGACTCGCAACTGATGATACCCAGATCTCAGGTCGATCTTGGAAAAATACCTTGCTCCTTGCAGTTGGTCGAATAGATCGTCAATTCTAGGCAAAGGGTAGCGGTTCTTCACAGTGAGTTTGTTCAATTGTCGATAGTCAATGCATAGCCGCATTGACCCATCCTTTTTCTTGACAAACAAGACCGGTGCTCCCCATGGAGATACACTTGGTCTAACAAACCCCTTGTCCATAAGTTCTTGTAGTTGTTCCTTCAACTCCTTTAACTCGAGAGCCATTCTATAAGGTGCTTTCAAATAGGCTCGTTCCGGTACTACTAAGTCAATGGCGAATTCTACTTCTCTTTCCGGAGGTAATCCAGTAATTCTTCCTGACACGCCAAGTCTCGCATAACCGCTATCTCAAAGAATGACGTTCTTTTCTTCCTTGTCCTCCTTTAAGAAAGCCAAGTATCCATCGCAACCCTTTCTCGATCATTTTCTCCATCACGAGATCGGTGTACAGATGATGACCTCACTCCTTGAAACCGAAACGATCTTCTTGTGTTGGGTCTGAAAATGACTACCTTATTCTTGCAATCGATTTGCACAATGTCATACTAACCACCATGCCAAGGATCACATCAAACCCTTGCATGTCTAACAGTATCAACTTTGCTTCCAATTCATGCACCTCTAAGTCTCGAATTGCTACAATGATGGATTTGCAAGCTAACTCCGTGTCTACTAACTCTCCAGTCGGAATAGACACAGATAGGATGAAATCCAACGTCTCTGGAACAATCTTCATCTTCTTGGCGAAACGTGGAGTGACGAATGAGTGGGTAGACCCTGGGTCTATCAACACTCGAGCGTCATAACCACCGAAACATCCTTTTTCATATATATTTAAAGTACCTATAGCATACATACATACATACAATAATTTACACATCAATTTACACTCTTAATTCACATACAACTTTTTTTTTGTATTGAGAAAGAATCTATACAATTCCTAATGCATGCTCCTTCTCTATTTAAAATTTTGATGAAATGAAAACTTTCTTTAATTTTAAAAGGGTCTCACCTTGGATGACGTCATGCACGTTCCCTGCTTCCTGAGCAGTGACTGCATAGGCTCTCCCCTGAACGATTGGTTTCCTTGCTTGAATTGGTCGTGGTGCTGCAACTGAAACCGTCTTTCTCTTATCAGCCTCGGGGCAATCCTTGATCAAGTGGCCCACCTTGCCACATCGAAAACAACCCCTAGTTCCCATTCTACAATCCACCGTCCTATGAGGCTTGCCACACTTCGCGCAAGTCTCCCGAGGTGCAGAAGAAACAGTACGAGAACCCTGTGTGTTAGTGGCGCCAGTAGACATGGCAGGGCTCTCATAGCGAATAGGTCTCCCCGACGCAAGTAATGGAAACCTCTGTTGGTGTTGTTGTTGCTGTGCCGGTCTTCCGAAACCCCCTTGGAACTGTGGTCTCTGATTCTGGGCCATGAACCTCGGCTTTTTATTCACCGGTTCGTAGGCCCCCGTTCTTCCTTGTTCATTTCCTCCCCTCTGCTGCTCCCTCTGTCTATATCTATTCGTATTCTCTTCCTCTACAACCAACGCCTTACTCATGACCTCTTCATAGGTCCTCAGTTGAAATGGAGCTACGCCTCCTCTAACTTCAGGCTTCAAACCTTGCTGAAACCTCTTGGACTTCATCACTTCAGTAGCGACGTAATCCGGAGCAAAACGGGCAAGTCGTAGAAACTCTACCCCATATTCTCTCACTGTCATCCTCCCTTGTACTAACTGTAGGAATTGTATTTCTAGTTGGTTCCTCACCACTTCCGGGAAATATTGTTTGTTGAACTCCTCAACAAATTCCTCCCAAGTCCAAGGCAACTCTGGGGTCTCCTGAGCCCGAGTCCGTATCACGGACTTCCACCAAGGCCCAGCCTCCCCATCCAACATGTAAGCTGCCCATCTCACACTCTCATCTTCCGTGCATGTCAGCACGCTAAAGACTTTTTCCATCTCCATTAGCCATCAGGTTCTCGTCGCCAGAAATGAAGGAGGTCTCATCCTCCTAAACTTTGTAAAAGATGAGGGCACAGGCAACGCAGGTCCTACAGGTGGTGTAGGTGGCTGCTGCTCTCTTGATGCATGAGCTGCAAAGGATGCGGCCTGTTGTGCCATGGCAGCTGCCATAGTCTCCATAGTGTGCATCATCCTTTGTCGCTCTTCTCTGTCCTCTTGTCTTCCTCTCAATCTTTCTTGTTCTCTTAGATCTTGATCTTGATGATCTCGATCTTCTTCATCCCGTTGTCTACTACTACTGCCCCCTGGGGCCTCAGTACCTCCTAAAGGCACTCTATTAGTAGGAGAGATGTAATCATCTCCACTACGTAGACTCCTCTGTTGGCCTCCCCTTGGTCGGCCTCTTCCTCTAGATGACATTTGCGGCTGCATTTGAAACTAAAGTTTCGTTAGCAGAAGCCCCTATGTTATGACCAAAAGAATTATTGTCAGAATTGCTAAAAGAGATTTGCTTTGATACCAACTGTGACAGCCCGGATTTCGGCACCCCGAAACCCGTGCCATCAGCACGATCATTTTGACCGTGCCCTTTAGCTAAGCACGGAACACTGCTATATCAAGCATCAAAAAGTATAATAACGAAATTGCGGAATTTAAATCTATATTAATCAACGCTCCAAAAGACAGTTCTACCCTCATGCCTCTGCATGAATGGAGAACCGATCCGAACCATCGATGATAGAAATCATCACGGATGGTTCGTCCCAAAAGAATAATCCCAACTCCTTATATACATGGTTTTAAACAAAATCAAGGCTTGACATACCAAGCCGTACAAAATCTCTCTAAAAAGCCCTCAAAGTGGCACAACGGAGTCCTCTAGAAGAAGTCCTCAGGAGGTGGCTCCAATTCTTCGCCGGCCGCAAGGTCCGACTCACGGGATCGCCTCTCAAGCCCTGAATGCTAGTAGTGGACCTGCGACGTATAGTCTATAGGGTGAGCTACATCCTAGCTCAATAGGGAACAAACACGGTTGAACATATAAATTATAACTCACATATATTCCATGATATGCCATGCATGATGTGTCTATGCAGTTGTTGATGAAAACAGTTAAAAGCATTTCATTTTTACTGTTCATTACTTATGTTTTCATTTATTCATGAATGATGCTGAAAAGGCCTAAAGCAAAACTTAAACTTTCAACTTAAGTAATCCCCGAGCAATATAGCATCGAGCCCCGATGAGTTACCCATCATCGTCATCTATATAGACAGTTTTAACCGTATTCCCTGGGAATACAAATAGTACCCAAGCCCCTTTCCCCTGGGGATTGGTGGCGGGGTTTCACTTGTCTCAGGATAAGCCTGGTCTCACGGTTTCACGCCACAAGATCACGGATATCCTGCCGTGTCAGTCGTGGATATCCCGCCACGTCGGTGGGGTAACCTATCAAACCTCAAATAACAAAAATATCGGTGCCTTACATATAGTTATTCACCGTGTAAGTGTGCTATCTTATATCAGTTAGGCCCTATCAAACATGATTCAATCCTTGGATACATCCCTGGGATGTATCCATTTACTTGCATCACACCTGATGCTCTTATCTCTTTACTTCTTCATCCCCTGGGGATGGCTCATCATGATTACTCTTATGGATGTCACACACACACACTTTTCACAAATTCTTAAGAAATAAACATTTGAATTGAATTCTATATCACTACATACATGCTCTTGTAAAATAAAGTACATGTTCAAGGTGTTCCCTACCTCAAGTCTTCATTTGATCATTACATCAAGGTCCCACGTGGCTCCTTGTGCACTAGTCCACACGTACCACCTATGGTACCACATAACAGGTGAAACACATCACAAATGATGCAATAAAGAAGGTCTAAGACTCTCCAAGAATCTTAAAGTCAAACTCCAAGGTCAACATAAATTTTCTCAGTCGATTAATCAAACTCTAAAATCGATTAATCGAATCTGATTCGATTAATCAATTTCCAAAATCGATTAATCGAAAGTCAATATCGATTAATCGAATCTCATTCGATTAATCGAAATTCTCTGTTTCGCAAAGTCGATTCTCAATTCGAGTAGTCGAGTTTTCATTCGATTAATCGAAATTCTCAGTCTCGCAAAGTCTATTCTCAATTCGAGTAGTCAAGTTTTCATTCGATTAATCGAATCCTATTCGATTAATCGAAATTCTCAGTTTCGCAAAGTCGATTCTCGATTCGAGTAGTCGAGTTCTTAAAATCGATTAATCGATCCCAAATCGATTAATCGAAAATTGAAATCGATTAATCGAAATCCTATTTCGATTAGTCGATTTTCCTCAAGTCTTTTCCTCCAGCCCCCTGGGGTCCACTGGAGGTTCCCAGTCGATTAATCGATACCCAAATCGATTAATCGAAATCCAAAGTCGATTAATCGAACTCCAATTCGATTAATCGAAATTGGGGTCCTCTGACCTTTCAACTTCCTGGCCAATTTCGATTAATCGAAACCCAATTTCGATTAATCGAAATTGTCAGATTCAGCCCCTTTCGAGCTGTTCTTCTCAATCTTCTTCCATGCTTTTTCCTCTATTTTTCTAAGCCATTATCCTATGATTCTAACCATTTTCAACTACAACTTAGCCTCTACGATCTATGCATTTTATTCACAAAAATTTACCTTGAATCAATCTCAAATTGATTTCAAATCAAATGGTTGGAAGGCTAGGGTTCCAGCTTTGCTTTTAGCGGATCCTTCGCGTCGAATCCGACATTTATTGCTCGAATCTCCCTTCCTCAACTAGCATTTACTCCTCTCTTTACTTCCTCTCTCTCTCTCTTCTTTACTTCTCTCTCAACCACCAAAAACACACATTTAGGGTTATTAAACCCTTTTATTCCTTTCCTCACGTGTGTGTGTTGAGCACATACACCGCGGTAGGTGTATGCGACTTCACATTCGCAACGCAAAGCACATAGGCATTCAACCCATCACATCTCGTCCGTTCATCACATTCTATGCCAACTCTTGATCTCCTGATTGGTCAAACTTGTGACCAATCGGGCACGGATCTCGAGGTCATAGTTTAGCGTGATTTTTCGGGCTATTACAATCGATGTTAACAGCAATGTTTAAGAGGGAGCTCCATAGAAGTCTTTTGTCAGAGGCAAGGTTCGAAGCATATATAACAGAAAGATAGAATTGCAAGCCATCATTCCTTGTGACTTTAACATGAACAAGTTGATCTGTTTCTGCCAGTTTATCAACCAAGAATTTATCAGGATTCCAAATAATCCGCACTCTACCAAACGTATGACTATGATAGTTCATAACACTACTCCAACTTCGATTAATCGAACGCATAATTTTATCACTTCTTGGCTGAGTGATTTTAGTTTCCATAAGACATAGAATACCGAGACTTTGATCCCTAATTAATTTCCTTACTTCCTTTCTTTTAGTCCGATTATTGAGACCCCAGACATTCCATGACCCACACTTCATTTAGACGGTTCGGATTGCTGAGCCAACCCAGCCTTCTTTCCCTTGTCCTTACCTTGCGGTTTAGGCTTAGCCTTGTGGTGCTTAGATTTAAAATTGCTTGCTTCTTGCACCCCCAAAATTTGAGAGATAGACCCTATGCCAAATTTGCTGTTTTGAAGGACTCCAGAAGTATTGGAATCCGTGCCATCCAAGAAACTAAACTGGTTTTGTGAAAGATCACCAACCATGTATTGCTGTCGAGTAGAGCAGTCCATATCCTTATTCAAAGGCCAATATCCAGAAGAATCATTAATCCTAGCCGCAATCGCCTCCCCAGAATTCTGTCCTCGGTCCCGAATGGAATGTGAATCCGTTCCGCATTTGAGCTGGCTACCCTTTTACCATACTCCACCACAAACTGCCATCTCCAACTCCTTATTTTCAGGCATTGAATCAGGTGCAGCCGCAAGCTGTTGCCATTCCAATCTGATCGTGTTTTCACTTTGAAAGGGACTCTCCAAATCCTGATTGATTTTCCTGCCCAACAACCTTCCCTTGCCCTTCTAATAAAGTCAACTTTCTGCAATGTGTTGAGCTGTCCACGGCCTGAATTGTAGGCACCAACACATGTGCAAAACCAGCCTGCCACGGCCTGAATTGTAGGCACCAACACATGTGCAAAACCAGCCTGCCACGGCCTGAATTGTAGGCACCAACACATGTGCAAAACCAACCTGCTGTGCCACCGAAATATCAAAGTTACAATGCGTTGAGCTGTCCACGGCCTGAATTGTAGGCGCCAACACGTGCAGACCCAACCTGCTGTGCCAACCAAATATCAAAGTTACTAATCTTGGTCGGACTCCCAGAGAACCGTGTATCAACAGATTCACCGCTATCTATATCCCCAACGATCTGTGCAGTCTTCGGAACAGCCGAATCTTCATCTCTGTTTAACACATTCTTTTGTTCGATCTTTCGTTGACTCGAACCAAATGTTTAACTTCATTAAAAAAAGGTGCATGTATAATATTTTAGCTGAATCTGATGTCGACAATGGTCACATGCAACACATTTATAATACAGATCAACAATTTGGTTGACCATATTAACTTGTTGATAAACCAAGCACCATAATTGCATGGGTTATATGACTCTCCAGAAGGATTTCATTGAATTTTTTCGGCTTTCATGAGAAAATGGGGCATTATATATATATATATATATATATATATATATATATATATATATATATATATATATTTGGTTGATTCGGATTGACCTGACACGATTTTTACTCAACCTGACTACTTAGTGGACCCAACATGACTTAAAAGTCGAGCTAGATGCCTCATGCCTGACCCGACTGGACAGGTGAAAGTTACATGCCTGACCTTATAAAGAATCCGGGTTAGGTGGGTCGACTATCAAGTCCATCAAACCCGTTGATAGTCCTAAGGATGAGCATCAGGACCTTACCTTTCATAAGAATAGCGACCTAGCTTGTCAGTGTACCCCATTGGTAATAGGGAAAGATGGCAAAATCATATGGTTAGCACCGATCGATGCACCAAATGGGCAGTATGTGACACCACTGTTGATGAGTGTCTGATCATTAACGCTATAACAACAATCTGTGGGCCAATTGGGCAGTGAGGCTGTAGGTTTCTATTGGTCGCATAAGGGAATGTCATGAAGGTGCTTTTTTTGTTTTTGCTTTTTTTGTTTTGTAAGAGAGAGAGAAGAGACAAGAGGTACAATGTTTTCATAAACGTTTTCCACCCAGATTGTGACCATTTCCAAATCTATTTTGGCTAATCCATCAGCACCACTATTGCATTGTGGTTTAACATGTTCGCATGTGAAGGAGATGAAGTTTTTGGACTCCATATGAGTTAGGTGAACCAACCCTCCAAGTAAGGAGTCATTCCCATTTGTATCAGGAATGGCCCATGATAACAGAGTTTGCGTCGCCTTCAAGGATGATATTTTAGAACCCAATCTTATTGACCTTCATGTTAGACGAAAAACAATATGTTAAGCAAAATTTAATCTTCAATCAAGAATTTAGGCGTACCTTATTTGAAAGAATATTTGCCAATAAAGTTAGAGAAGTCGCCTCCGTGGAATTCCTTGAGGACAATTCTACCTCGCTTCTATCTCCCTCTAAGTGATGGACACGATTGCATTGAGTAGAGATGAAGAGGGGACGTTGTCCTCTTTTATAGCATGCCCTTGAATCCTAACCCATCAAGGATTCAAGGGAGAGGTGTATCACAAGTAGATAGGGATTGGCTTACCACAAACCAATCATAGTTGAAATCAACTTCTTAAGTTGTGTGGAGTGGAATCACGTTATAAGGAAAACTCAAAGTCTTTAGTTGTTCATATTTTAATTAAAATAGGAAAAATGGTTAAATTATTGTGTGGGTCACAAATACCCAACAATCTCCTACTTGAACCACACAATAATTTCAATAATAAGATATATATTTTTGATAAAACAAAAGAAAACAAAAGAAACATCATGATTGACTTAGTTCAAAATCGGATGGCCATCCTTTAAAGTTTTGTAAAAAATATTGACTTCCAAGATTTCGATGTAACAGACATTCTCCCAAGTTCAATAACAATCTTAATGTCGGATCATGAATGCCAATAATGTATCATTTCTTCAAATCTCATTATGACAGTTTCATGGTCAAGACACTAATATCATCAATAAACTAGAGAGCTTATTGTAGTTTTAGTGATACCAGGAAATATACACTTTAATGCAACTTCTTGTGTCTATCTCCTCACTCGTCTTGCTTCATACCCTAAGGCATGTTGTCCTGATATATTACGACATACGCCATGTGAAAACCATCACTCACCTATCAGGACAAAAGCTATACAATCGTGTTGCCTAAACACGATAGCTCAAGTAACCTTATTTGAGCACTTATGCTCTCAGGCAATAACATTACATATGCACAAATCATGATAATAATGATAATGATATCAAAATAAAGCATTAATAAAATGAGGCATAATATATGCAATAAAGATATCATAAAATAAGATAAAACATTGTGGAAACAGAAGCTCCCATTCAAATAAAGTCCTCAAAAGACTCTAATATTCTCAATCTGGTCACCTCAAGTTAAATGAATATACTAATCATTAGTGAATTTGATATTGCCCGTTATTCTTAACTCCCACTAAATGTCTCATCTTCAAGAAACTATAAATAATTCTAATAAGTCTAACATTAGTAATAAAATTTGTCCTCAATAAATAAAATTTGTTTAAAATTCCTCCTCAATGCCAAAGAATAGCCTTTTATTCAACCCGGGGCTTTTCCTGCTGATTAGCCCCTCCTTGCTGCTTCTGCTGATTAGCCTCTCCTTGCTGTTTCTTCATAATATTTTTTCATAAGTAGCAATCTTTCTTGATATGACCTTTCTTTTTACAAAAATGACAACTATCATCATTGTTTACCGTAACTGCCTTGAGCTTGGAGTCTTTCTTAATTCCTTTGCCATTGCGAAAGCTTTGATTTTGACCCTTCTTCTTAAAATTTTTCTTGTAAGCTGGCTTGTAAGCCGGATTATAGGGATGATTGTGGCAAAAATTAGCAGACTCGACTTTATTTCCACGAAGCCTCTCTTCTTCGATTACGCACATGGAGATCAATTGATTTAAGTCTCATTTATCTTTCTGAGCGTTGTAATTCACTTTAAAGGTATCAAATTGCTTAGGAAGAAAAGCAACAGCTAGATGCATTACAGCATCTTCTTCGATTGTAATTCCTTGTTCTTTAAGTTTCATAGCTGATGTGATATTTTAATGTATGTTTTACTCGCAAGTGCACGAATCGATTTGTATATAGTGAGTGCGGAGTACGAGATCGTTCCCACGAGGATTAATGTTGAAATACCTAAAAGAGACAAGTAATTCTAGAAATCTATTAAGATCTAACAGTATTCTACCAATTTTATGATTTAAGCGGTTGATGATAATTAATGACTACAAAATAAAATTTAATTGATAATTCACAAATAAAAGTAAAGATGATGATGATAAAGATGAAGATACTAAATCCTCCCATCTTTGGTCCGTTCTTCCTATAATATAAATCTAAGGATTAAATTATGAGATATTTCATTGGTAACAAACATCTTTTATGGAAGATCAATGGTCAACACCCTAATAGGTTTCACGTTGCATCCCTGCAATCAGGACTTAGATGATTTTCATATATCTAGATCTGGGATCAAGGGCACGGCTAGACACGCATGATCTCAGGTTCAAATAAAAATCATCCCCAAGGTGGGTGAAAATTCCAACAAGAATACCACTTACAAATCTGAAATCAAGGGCATGGCTCGGCACACTTTATTCAGATTATGGATTATTTAAGATAAAATTACCATTACAGAACCAAGATCCAGGGCATGGCTCGGCACACTCGATCCCAGAACATAATCGTAATTAGATCCACACGATAAAAGCAAAAAGACCATAACAATGATTGGGTAAAATTACCGTCACAGATCTGAGATCCCGGGCATGACTCGGCACACGCGATCCCGGATAGTGGCGGGGATTTCATCCGTTCATGATAGCACAACAACTATAAAAATAAAATCTCATATTTTAATCCCTAATTTTATATTATTAAAAGTACATCCCTCGGATGGGAATCATTAGATCCCCATCCCTATAAATTTAGCCACACATATTGTAAGTAAATGACATAAATAAATAAAGACGGGAAAATAATATTAATTAAAATTACCTCAAACTTCAAAATAAATTACCTTGATCCACACGGATGATAATCTTCAGAAACGAAATTAATGCAGAAATAAACTTTGAACAAAATTTATAAACTGAAGGAATGAGTACTGAAAAATTAAAGAACAAAGCTCTCAAAAAGAATAATAAAACTTCCCTATTTCTAGGTCTAACTATGAAAAACAATGGCTAAAAACTAAAAACACTAAAAACTAAAACTAAAAAAACTCTAATTCTAATCTCCTACGTAATTCTAATGCTGAAAAAGATCTCTAATTATAATCCCCCTTTTCCCCGAAGTGTTTGAGTCTTTAAATAGAACCCGTCGCGCAAAGGTATCCTAAACCGACTTTTTAGGATCGATTAATCGATCCATAGCTGTCGATGCATCGAGCCGACCAAGTTTCCAAAAAATCAGACTTTCAGTGTCAGAATCGTGTCAGACTCAATTTCTGGCTCGATTAATCGACCTGTAGGGTCGATGCATCGACCCCAAAAATCCGTGAAAATCAGCACTTTCTTGTGGTTCAGACACTGCTTTGGTATTGCGGCCATAACTTTCTATCCCGAACTCAGATTGAGACGATTCTTGTGCCGTTGGAAAGCTGACGAAAAGATATACAACTTTCATGTTTTGATAATTTCGTAATTCGACCGTCTTGAAGGTCCAAATTTAGCCGCAAGTCGCACCAAGTTCTTGATTACCCGAAGTTGCAGTGTTTTGGCATTATATTCAGAATTCTTGTATTGTTTTCTATACTTGGCTTGTATTTACCTGAAACACTTCAAATCTAATCAATCTTATCAGATAGCCTTCATCGGACAGCTAAATATAGGTATTTAGGGGTGAAATATCCTCATTTTTCAGTACTCATCAATAGCCAACATGGACATTTTGAGAATAAATTCTCGCACACTCCCGTTTCCATCATATCGCATATTGACCAATTGCACTAAGTAGCCATACTGTAATGACTTTACTGTTCCAACGAACTGGTCTTGAGTGATTTTTAATAATTCTTTGGTTGTTTTGATAGTTTTAATACCACCTCTAATAGGTTCAGTAATTGAAGCGCATATGATCATCATCGTCATACGATTTGCCTTATCTCAACAAGCATATTAGGCTTTTTGAATATCAGTGGCGTTGGACGATAAAGTTGGCTTGTCCTCCGATAGAACAAAGTCATAGTCCATATATCCAAGGGTCAAATCAAGATTCATTCGCCAGGTGTTATAATTGGTGCCATTAAGTTTTTCAATACTGGTCATCTGTTGATGTAAAATTGATCCGTCCATAGCTGATATGAAAAGGAATAACTATCAGCACATTGTTCAATTAGAACTTTACATAATTTGAGTTCATACTTGGGGTCAAGGTCGAATCAATCAGAGTGTATTAATCATGTGCAAAACCATCCACTATGAGGGACAGACATGACTCATTGTCTTAGCATCACTTTAGGGCAGAAGCTTTGACCTATTGTATGTCTCCCTAGTTCGTGTTCGTAGACATGCATAGACCTAGTCATTTGTGTTTTGGTTTGATCGAAGCTAGTCATCTGCTTAGGCTAGAAGCGTCGCTCTTCTCTCACCTAGACACGCATAACTATTCTATCCATTCTCCTTTCGTGAGTTTTCTAAGTCAGCTTTGGCCAGAAGTAGTAACTCACGAAAGTGAATGCTCTGGCAATCTTAATCAGACGAGTGTCTCAAAATTCAAGGATAACGTAACCTCCATAGGCCGGTCACCTTTGGGCAGACTACACACTTACTTTGGCAACGTTTCCCTGAACGACTGCTTGACCGGTCTTCTTAAACCCCTTTATAGGAAGAACCTATCTCAAGGCATTCTATTATGTCATTGGTTTAACGTTTCATGCCCTAAATACGTTCATTACTAAGTTTTAGGGAAAGTAGAGTTATAAAGTGAAGGTGCACATGCATTAACTATGAATAATGACATGATAGTGTAAGAGTGTTCATACAGAATGTTTAAAAAAAAAAAAAAAGTTCAACTATGTATTTGGAACACAAATATATTTATTAACCTTTGACTGGACTTTTCATATTTAAAACAGTGTTAAACAGTCCCATAAACTATTCCAAAGGGTAGATCTCGTCGAGTAGACCAAAATCGACTGGTCATATATGCGAAACAGAGTTGTATATCTCAAGATATCGCGTTTGAAAGTTTTAGTCGAAAAAGGTTGAATATGGTGGCATCGGAACCCACTGAAAGTTTTTTTATTTTATTTTTTTTGAATTGCAGGGACGGTGGCATCGGAACCGCACCATCACCTGTCACCGGCGGGCGACGGTCCGGTCAGGTCACCGTCTGGTCGCTCTGCGCCCGGTATCGGTGTGCCATCCGGTGGCGGACGGTCTTGATCGTCACTAAGTGTCAATCAAAAAAAAATATATATATATTTTTTTTTAAAAAATTGCTGATTAAGCAATAGTGACCCGACATGGCCGGATTATGCCGGACTACCGGCCAACAAAGGCCCCAATTTTTTTTTTTTTATATTGAAAATTAAATATGCCCTAATTGGGCTCTGATACCAATTGTTAGACGAAAAATAATATGTTAGGCAAAATTTAATCTTCAATCAAGAATTTAGGCATACCTTATTTGAGAGAATATTCGCCAATAAAGTTAGAGAAGCCGCCTCCGTGGAATTCCTTGAGGACAATTCTACCTCGCTTCTATCTCCCTCTAAGTGATGGGCACGATTGCATTGAGTGGAGATGAAGAGGGGACGTTGTCCTCTTTTATAGCATGCCCTTGAATCCTAACCCATCAAGGATTCAAGGGAGAGGTGTATCACAAGTAGATAGGGATTGGCTTACCACAAACCAATCATAGTTAAAACCAACTTCTTAAGTTGCGTGGAGTGGAATCACGTTACAAGGAAAACTCAAAGTCTTTAATCAATCATATTTTAATTAAAATAGGAAAAAGGGTTAAGTTATTGTGTGGGTCACAAATACCCAACACTTCATACGCAACATGAAATTCCTCATGCTCAGCACTTATAATATTGTCCACTCTACATGCCATGGACGCCATTGGATTACCACCGTGATCGCAGAAAATGGCACCCAGCCCAGCTCGTTTGGAATTTTTGTGTCATGCACCATCAACATTGAGTTTGTATGCTCCTTGGAGAGGAGGTTTCCATTTCGAGGTATTCTCAATTACTACATCACCCAGGCTCTAGGAATTTTTGCTATTAGCTTCCACAAACTCGTGAAGGTACGCTGCAGCAAAGGATGCTATACTCATCGGATCTGCAATTTTTTGACCATATGCTACCTTGTTCCTATGGTTTCATATAGCCCAGGCAGTTGTGAAGAAAAGGCTGATAGCCTCCCTCCCTTGCTCCTTCATAAATTGTTCTTCCCATTCTGTGAAGCAGCAATTTTGTGCTAGATGAGCCCTCACACCCAGAGAGCTTGCAAACCAAACTCTGTCTGCCCAATGGCAATCCTTCAAAGCATGATTTAAGTCTTCCATCTCCTAGCCACAGATTTCACAATTAATGTCATGCATGTAAATTTTTTTTCCCAAGCGGCCTGCACCAGGAGAATGTTCTTTGTCACCCTCCATGCAAAAAAAATTATTTTGCTAGGCATCTGACATTGCCACATTTCCTTCCATGACACCCTAGTCTGGCCCATGCTTGCACCACCATGATTTTGAGTCCTCTGGTCCTCGCTTGCAAACGCATGATATGCACTCTTCATTGTAAACTTGCCTTTCTGATTGTTCGCCCAAACCAGCCGATCAGGGACAACCACAGGAGTAAGGGAGATATTAGAGATGGTTGTGATATCGTCTTCCATGAAATTATTTTTGAGCACCTCCATGTTCCAAGTACGTTCCTGGTGATTTATTAGTTGGGACACCATTTGAATATCATTGTTCAGATTTGGAGTGATCATCTTATAAGTTGATGGACGGGGGACGGGAGATCCATTGGTCCTTCCATATGTTGATTGCACCACCATTGCCCACCGTCCAGATGAGGTCATTTTCAAGAGCATCTCGGGCTGAGAGCAATCTTTGCCAGGTAAATGATGGGTTGTATCCCTTTTTCGCTTGCGGGAAATATTTAGTTGTAAGGAGTGAATGGATCAAAGAGTGATGATTAAACATGATCCGCCAACAGTTCTTTGCAAGCATAGCAGTGTTGAAAGCTTCCAACTTTCTAAAGCCTAGTTCCCTAAATTTTTTAGCTATGTGATGTAAATTTAAAAGTGTTACTCGTTAGTGTACGAGTCATACCGCAGTAAACAGGTGCACAGTACGAGGTCGATCCCACGAAGATGTCAGATAGAATTTAAAAGGATTCAAATACCAATCTAAGAGCTTACTTAAACTAAAAATAATCTTAACCTAGCCTACCAAGGATTTGAAGATGGAAATATAAACAAAACACACAATAATGACTATAGTCACGAGAAAAGAGAAAGGGTTAGGATACTAAATCCTCCCATCTTTGGTTCATTACTCACAATATCAGATCTGGAGGTTTGAATTAACTAGATGCAAAATCACATAGATTATCAAGGTCAATCAATAAACTATGAAAAATATAACAATTAAATCAAAATAAATCTCTAATAGATTGTCCTTCCAAATCTCTAAACAATAGAACATAAACATTCACTATATTTGAAATGAATCAGAACACAATGAATAAAAGAGTCTATTATATGCAATATAATTCAGATTAGGGTTTCTAATTACAGATCTAAGATCATGGGAAGAGTATGACTAAATCCCATATGTCGGATCCGTGATTAGATTCCAACAATAGGCAATAACAAATGTCAATAAAATCATACACACTTCTATTTTATTTACAACCATGGATCTAACCTATGAATATGCCCTCAGATGAGATTCATTAGATCCTAAAACCCTAGAAATCTAGCCACACATCTCTACACAAAACATTAAATGAAATAATAAGAATTCATTAAAATTACCTGATTACGATCCACAAAAATCATACTTGATTAACTGTAACATCTTGAAAATTTCGAACCCAAACACACCGACCGAGTGCACGTGTTCAATGCCGTAGATGATATGCACCTAGGATATAACAATAATTATTTTAATTAATTTAGAATGTGTACCTTCGTACTAAGGTATATGTATTCAATTGTGTAAAGAATTACACTACCTCCGTGAGAGTACCACAGGTGAAGAACTTGGTTTGTAAATATAAGGTCTTGGTATCAAAACTTGTTGTGGGCATTGGACCTTATTTTTAAATTTTATTATAAAGGCCTATACTCCGTCTTCGATATGCCGGTGTTAGCTAAAATAGTTCAAGTAAAACTTGCTGCAACGAGTTTAAGTGAGGTGCCGACACAAGCTCGGTATTTTGGTCATAACCTTTTATCCTGAACTCTGATTCACTTGATTCTCATAAAATTGGAAAGAAGACAACGAGCTCTATAGCCTTGTGTGAAATAGCAATGTCGCGAATTCGATGTTTAAGAGTCAAAATCGGGCGGCAAGTGTGATAAGTTCTATAAGATTCAAAATGTGCAAGAACTTGTCCATTCCGCCTATCTTAACTTTTCCTAGACAAAGCTTGAGGAACCTTGACTTATTCGATTTCTTTGACACTAACACATGGTTTATGAACCTTTCGTGATATAGATTGAGAACGGGAAGCAATTGGTAAAGACTTTGCCTTGGCTCTCACGACTTCGAGATTAAGGTAGGAAAACTCTATCATAAGTAGTGAAATATGATGATATTTCACCCCTAAAGACCTATATTTAGCCATCCGATGAAAGCTATCTAATGAGATATGTGAAATTTTATGAGTTTCAGATAAAATTGATCATTAGATGCACTAAGGAGCATAAAGGAATGCAAAGTCAACAAACACCGGAACAGTGAAATAAAAGACATGCTGGACTCGAACAATTTGGTTATGTCGATCAATCGACCCCCAAAGGTCGATGCATCGACATAGCAAAAATAAGATTCAAATTCAAATTCAAATTTGAATTTGCCGATTGATCGACCACTTAAGTCGATCAATCGACCGAGTTCAAATTTCAAAACTCCGAGAGATATTTAAGGAAAAATCGGAGGAACTAGAGAGGATCCTCTCTCGTTGCATTTTTTGCTTTTGCTTTTGAGTTTTCTAGAGCATTCAGTCCTGGTTGTTCTAGTTCTTGTTATTCATTTTCCTAGGTATAAGGTTTAGATTAGTTTTCATTTTTGCACTTTCGTAGATGGATTGTACCAGATTGGGATTAAAGTTTTTTGTAGATTTTGTTAAAGCTCTGTACGATATTTTAATATTTATGTCAATTTACTTTTTAATTATGTTGTTTAATTCCATCATGTGTGGCTAGTTCCATTAAGGATGGGGGTCTAATGAATCCCATCCGAGGTATTTATTCATAATAATATAAGTGTGTGATAAAAATGTTAGATCATTTTATGGACTTTGATGTTACTATTTGTATGAATATCATCTCCTTGCCATATGAGATATGGGACCTAATCATGTCCCGTGATTTCATATTTGTAATGGTAATTTTATTCTAATCTCTGTTATTATAATATCCTGAAAATTTTAACTTTAAAGCGTATACCTCGGGATGCGTGCCTAACTTTGAATAGTGTACTTCAAAATGCGTGCTCGTCTGGTCATTTGTTTGATCAAGTGAAAGTCAACTTGATAACTTAGGTTAGATTAGGTTTGAGGTGAAAGTGCATGTGTGTGTGTGTGGTGTTAGATCTTTTGATAAGGTCATATACACCTGTTTTAAGTGTGCATGTGATTCTCACAATGAAATCCGACCCCACATTCACAAGTACACTCAACCCAACTTCACTTAATCTAAGTTATTGAGTTGACCTTCACTTGGTCAAGCCTACGATCAGTCGAGCATGCATCCCGAGGTCACTATTCAACATTCAATAAATCGGGGATGTTACATTCTCCCCACCTTGAGAATTTTCGTCCTCGAAAATGCACTCAAAGGTTCCTCATTGAAAGACCCACACACATCGACATATGCAGTTTGATCCACAACACATCCTGTATGAAACGAAGTACATAGATAACGATGCAAAATAAAGAAGCACAATTGAAGGTAATTGAAAAAGTTTAACTTTCAGTCACATGTGCTACAAAACAGGATAATCCCCCCCATAAAATGGCATCCATGCCAAGATAGTTTTATACATGAGATTTTGAAAATAATTACATGCCAAGATAGTTTCATCCATGCCAAGATAGTTCAATAAGACCTTAATCTTACTCATCGAAGGGGTGTTCTTTGGAATTGCCATCTAGAACTATCTTGGCATGTAATTGAAAAAGTTTAACTTTCAGTCACATGTGCTACAAAACAGGATAATCCCCCCCATAAAATGGCATCCATGCCAAGATAGTTTTATACATGAGATTTTGAAAATAATTACATGCCAAGATAGTTTCATCCATGCCAAGATAGTTCAATAAGACCTTAATCTTACTCATCGAAGGGGTGTTCTTTGGAATTGCCATCTAGAATTATCTCCTTATTTGAATGATTAGATATATTGTGACTGAGTGTCTTTTCTTTTATGATCTGAGTGGTATTTGAGTGTGATAAGAATAATTGAAGGCATAAATTTGATATTTTAAGATCATTATTGCTGATTAGTAATAAGCTCATGTTGTAATGACTTCATACCTTTTTGGACATACGTTATGGCTAACGATGGTATTTATTATGGTATGCTTGTGGTGATGGTAATTTAAATCGTGAAGGAAGTCACACATTTAGACTAGTGGTTAAGACTATTCCTCGTTGATGGTTAAAACGATTTTATTCGATCAAAATGGAGTATCCGATCAATAATTATGAATATTTGTGGTCAAAATAAGTTAATGGTTTCAAATTTATTTATGGTAATGGTTAGTTGGAGCAAGGTAGAGCTCTATTAATCGATAGATTAGACTTTTCTCTGATTGGAAGTAGGAATCAATCTCTATGGATTTTATCGTGGGGTTACCACGCACAACAAAGAGACACAATACTATTTGGGTAGTCGTTGATCGACTAACCAAGTCAGCTCACTTCTTGCCCTATAACACAATGTACATGGCAAGAAGACTCACAGATTTGTATATGAAGGAGATTGTACATTTGCACGGGATTTCCAGTAGCATCGTTTCGGATCATGACCCAATGTATACTTCAAATTTTTGGCAAAAGTTTTAAGAGAGTATGGGCACTCGATTGGATTTTAGTTCGGCGTTTCATCCGCAGACTGATGGACAAACAGAACGGGTAAATCAAACAATAGAGGATATGCTCAGAGCCTGTATGCATGAATTTTAAGGATCATGGGATCAACACCTATCCCTGATTGAGTTTGCATATAATAATAGCTTTCAAACGAGCATTAGAATGACACCTTATGAAGCTGTCTATGGAAGGCGGCGTAGATCGCCTATCAATTGGGAATAAATTGACGAAAAGTTTATACTGGGTCTGAAAATACTTGAAGATAATGCCACTATCATTCGTATGATACGAGAGAGACTTAAATCGGCTTAGAGCAGACAGAAGAGTTATGTCGATATCAAAAGAACAAGTGTAGACTTTGTCGTTGGTGATCACGTATTCGTTAAGATATCGCCCATGAAAGGCGTTATGAGATTTGGGAAGAGAGGAAAGCTAAGTCCTCGTTATGTTGGACCTTTGAAGTTTTGGGTTGAGTCGGTGAGGTCGCCTATCGAATTGGATTAGCCCCATTGTTTGATCAGGTACATAATGTATTTCATGTATCCATGCTCTGAAAATAGGTAAAGGTTCCTACACATGTATTGGACGATCAGCCGATCGAGATGTATGAAGACATGACTATGACAGAAGAAGTGGCCCAAATTTTGGATAGAAAAGAGCAAATTTTACGCACGAAGGTTATCCTTTTAGTACTTGTCAAGTGGTGAAATCATCCTGACGATGAAGCGACTTGGGAGCGTAAGGTGTAAATCAAGGAGCTATACCCTCATTTGTTTGAGGAATATTAAATGGCAAGTGCTCTGTGTAGTGCCAGTTTTAAAATTTTCTTGTAATTCATGCTTTGATCACTCAAATTATGAGTCATGTGTGTAGACCCAAACTGAGATCAATCAAACATAATGGTACAAATTGATGGACAAATTATGGATGAGCTACTGTCGAAATTGTGGGGTGTGGGCTAGTTATATACAAATTTGATGTGTGAGTAATGTATAAAGGATGATGGATAAATTGCATTTTAGGTACAATCAAAGGCTATTTTAGCAAGGGATTTTGGAGGCAAAGAAATGTCACTTTGCTCTATTTTTTGAAAAATTGTTCGATCGATTTTGCGGCCTATATATATGGCATGCGATTTTTTGCCCTCCGCAATCAATTTTTCAAATATGTTTTTCTTCTTTCTCTTGGAGGGTATTGAATATGATTTGCAATTTTTGGGTTAATGATTTTCATCTCAATGTCCATATCTCTTTCTTTGTAGATATATTCTTGCCAACTATTTATAAAGATACTTCGTTAAGTAGTGGAAGTGAGGTTTTGTATTTACCTATGGATGAGTTAACTGATCTATCACTCCGACTCTTGAGTGAGCACCGATCCGGTTAGTGCGAGATGAACATCTTTAGTGTAAAGCTCAGTATATAGATTTTTACTAGTGTGTAGTTAATCTTTAGACGATGTGTTGTAGCAAATCTCCATTCAACTCTGCGGCTTTGATCGTGTGTAATTCCAATTCGTCGTAATGTATGTAATTTCGCTTCGTTGCAGCATTCGCTGTGTGTGATTTGAGTTTCATAAATGATTACTATATAGACTACCCAAGTGTCACATTGTTCACTTTCGAGGGAGAAAATTTCTTACGGAGGGGTAGTGGAGTACTTTCTCTTTTACGGAGATTTTGAAGGGTGGATTATCGGTGTGAACACGTGTGGGTATGCTGATTTTGGGCATAGCTAATTTGACAATTTGACTATGACAGTGAGCGTGTGACTGTGTCAAGTGACCTGGATCGATGTGTGGACTGCGAGGAGGATACGTGCGTGTGACTTGAGGTTTTGTAGTTGCGAATATTTGCGTACATTAGTGATAATTGATTGTAATGACCTGGTCAAGAGGACGTTGAATCTTGGTGAGGATACCTAGATGGGTGGCGCTGAGAAATAGCCGCGAACCTTGGATTGAATTGGTTTCGAGGTAATTGAAAAAAAAATTGAAGTGATTTTATTCATGGTGATGTATATGCGTGTTCATGTGGGAATTAGAAACTTATGCCGAAGTGATGGGTAAGGCGTTGGTTGTAGAGAAAACCATGGTGTATCCTTTATAGTATGTGTTTAATCTCAGAACATGTTAATATGGTGCTTTGGATGTATGATCGATTCTATTAGCTTATCTGTTGATACATGTATGTGGGGATCTTTATTACAATTAATGGTACACGTTGACAATTAATGGTTGGACGATTTTCTTTTCCTTTATGGCGATGGTTAAATTTTAATTATGATCCATATGATTAGTTGTGGGTTGACAATTTCATGGATAGTATATGTTGTAGTTAATTTTCTACAAATATAGTTTAGCAGATGATTATCTTATTGGATAATCTGTGGTACGCCAATCTTGTGATATGTGGATTTTCATGCCGGATGATGGATAATTTGGTTGAGAAAAAAAGATCATCTTTCGTTGTGAACTCAATGTGAATAGTTGATTGCATGATTATAAGAAATTCATTTCTTCATTCAGGATGCGTGCATTGTTTCATCATTATGGGTAAGTTTTTATCATCGGGAATCGTTGTTAGTGAGCTAGCATTCGAAAGTGTAGTCGGCAATTTTTGAGGACGAAAATTCCTATGGAGGGAAGAATGTAACAACCCCGAATTTATTTTAAGTATAAATCGATTCATATCTGGACATGAGTGTTCAACTTGATATGTATGATAAGACCTGGTTACTTAAGGCAATTTTCGAGGACGAAAATTTTATAAGGTGAGAAGAATGTAATATTCTGAAAATTTTAACTTTAAAGAGTATACCTCGGGATGCATGCTTGACTTTGAATAGTGTACCTCGAGATACGTGCCCGTCTGGTCATTTGTTTGATCAAGTGAAAGTCAACTTGATGACTTAGGTTAGATTAGGTTTGAGGTGAAAGTGCGCGTGTGTGTGGTGTTAGATCTTTTGATAAAGTCATATACACATGTTTTAAGTGTGCATGTGATTCTCACAATGAAATCCGACCCCACATTCACAAGTACACTCAGCCCAACTTCACTTAATCTAAGTTATTGAATTGACCTTCACTTGGTCAAGCCTACGACCAGTCGGGCACGCATCCTAAGGTCACTATTCAATGTTCAATAAATCGGGGATGTTACAGTTATCTCAGGGTAAATTCTACCATTATCTGAGGTGTGAGTGTTAATCATACACTCATGGGATGTTAATCATACATCTCCTTGATATCAAATTTGTAGTGTGGAATTTACCCAGAGATTTGATTCTGAGTGCTTTATGAGGTGTGAGTGTTAATCATATACTCATAGAATGTTAATCATACATCTCCTTGATCTTAGATTTGCACTTTAGAACTCACGAGTTTTCAGGTCCCATGCATGTGCATAGACATCTTTTGTGAATCTCATATCTTAATCACAGATTTATATTACATGAATGATAAACCTACGATGGGAGGATTTAGTATTCCAATCCTTATCTTTTATTATTCGTTTAAATTGCCAGTTTTCATTAGTACTTATCTCATCCATCAAAACTCTAAGATTCCTAAATTAGTAAATATTATGATAGATCTGTGGTTATTCTTTTGGTTAGTTGCTATTTTCGTTTATAATTTTCTGACTAATCCTTGTGAGAACGATCTCGTACTCTGCACCTACTATCGATAAACCCATTTGTGCAATTGCGAGTATAACTTAATTTTCACTAGTTTTTGACATCGTTGCCGGGGAATAGGCGTAAGAAAATTCATAATTTTTGGGAAATAGAAATTGATTTCTGGAATTTCTGTAGGTTTAAATCAGTACTTTTGTTAGTTTCAAAAAAAATAATCGAAAAATTGAAAATAGTGAGATCGATCAATCAAGCTTAACACTCGATCAATCAATCCTTCCCCCTGCGTAATCCGAATTTTTGGAATTTCAAAATTCAAATTTTTGAATTTCTAAATTCAAATTTAAAAAAATTTTGAAATTTAAATTTGAAATAAAAAAAATAAAAAAGAAAAAGAAAAAAGAATCAAATTTCAAAATTTAAAATTCTCAATCGATCGACATAAACCCTCAATCAATCGAACTTTGTTCTCGATCGATCGATCGACCTAAACCCTCGATCAATGGAACTTTGTTCTCGATCGATCGATCGACCTAAACCCTTGATCAATCAAACTTAAAAAGAAAAAATAGAAGAAAGAGAAAACAATAAGAAAATCAGTATAGCTTGTGTGGAATATTTGTGTCTTTGTATGCACACAAGTCCTCTAGAGATAAATCTTTAGAACCTTTTAATTCTGAGATCGAGCTTACTTGTTGTTCGAATCGAAAAGAGATCAGAGCAGGGCGAGAAGCTAGAAGTGAAACATTAATTCAATTTGAGATGAATGCAAACGGTTGTGAAAATCACCCACCTCAAAATGAGGAATAACCAACTCTGAGAGAGGTGTTTGCTCTTATACTACAAACACCCCTTCTTGCATCACATACCCTGCCATACTTGATGGCAGATTTGAGATCCGTACAAATGTGATTCAAATCCTTCCAACTTTTCATGGCATGCATAGAGAAGACCCATACCAACTCATCAAAGACTTCGTTGAAGTCTGTTCTTCAATGTATTAGAATTTCAGTGAGGAATCTATGAGATTGTGTCTGTTTATATTCTCTATAAAGCATAAGGCCAAAGCCTGGTTAAATTCTTTACCAACTGGATCTATAACCACCTGAGATCAGATGGTTAAGAAATTTTTGTCAAAGTTTTTTCCCATGGCCAAGACTAATACCTTAAGACGAGAAATCACTGATTTTACACAAGAAGATGAGAGATTTTATGAAGCTTGGGATAGGTTCATGGATATCTTATTGAAGTGTCCGCATTATGGATTCTCAAAATGGAGATTGGTCCAATGTTTCTACAACGGACTAGATCAGGCCAATCGGCATCTGATCTAATCAATGAACATTGAAGGATTCTTTGGACTTAGGAAAAATGAATCCTATCAATTCTTGGAGAAGTTGGCTGAAGATTCACAGCAATGGGACTTCTTGAAAACTCGAGATCAATCAAACAAGAATCGAGACCATGTAGGAAACTCAACAAAGAGAGGAGGATTGTAGCTGAGGAATTAAAGCTGAAGAAGAACGTGAGTGTTGTGAATGTACAATCAGACTCATGTTTATATTGTGCAAGTCCAATGCACACATCTGATGGTTGCCCTTCAATGCAGAATTACTTAGAAGATCCTTGCGAGCAATTGAACACATTGAACACCTATGGCCAAAATCAGGGAAATGTCTTCAATGAAAATATTCTGAATAGTTAGAAATATCATCAAAATTTCTCATGGAAGCAAGGAAATAAAAACCTCATGCTAGAGGATAATGGATGAATTTTTATCCAAATCAAAATTTCAACCAAGGACCACAACAATAGTTTGGTCAAGGGCAATTTCAACAGCAGAATTATGGAGGTGGAAACCAATTCCACCAAAATCAAAGTCAAAATAGGCAACCCAGGCAATCAAACCAAAATTTTCAATTCTCACAACCAATGTTGGGATATCAGAACCAACCCATACAACAACTCGTGAGTCAACTTAGTTTTACACAAAATTGCCTACCGCCTGGATTCAATAATCAACAAGGAAACGTTGTGCAACATCATCCTCATAACCAATATCCTCAGAATAAGGATATGTGAAAGTTCATCCAATCCAATACTTCTTCGATATCGAGGATGGAAACTCAAATTAGCCAATTGGTAACACTCTTATGTGAAAGAGAAAAAGGATCATTTCCTAGTCAGCCAATTCCAAATCCGAGAGGACAGATGGTCATCGAGCAGACCTCGACCTCATCACAAGAAGAGAGTCAACAACAAATCAACGCAATCACAATGTTGAAATCTGGAAAGCAGGTTGATAACAAAGTCGAAATGCCAGAAGAAGATGAGAAGTCTAAACTTGATAAAATTGAAATGAATGAGGAAGTCGAAGAAGAGGTGAAACAAAAGAAAAAGACTGAAGAAAAGAATGAGAGAGAAAAAAGTTTCGTACCCAAAGCCCCATATTCTCCAAGGCTGATGGGACCAAAGAAAAATTGCGATCAGGAAGAGATTATTGAAATGTTCAAGCAGTTAAAGATAAATATCCTCTTCTTAAATGTCATTCAATAAGTATCGGCATACGCAAAATTTTTGAAGGACTTGGTCACAATCAAAAGGAAGACTAACATCCCGAAGAAAGTTTTTTTAGCAGAGCAGGTAAGTTCAGTATTGCAAGTGAGACTTCCAATTAAATACAAGGACCCTGGTTGTCTTTCAATTTCAATCATTATAGGGGAGAATCGTATTGATCAAACACTTTTAGACCTTGGAGCAAGTGTTAATCTGTTGTCGTACTCTATTTACAAGGAACTCGAACTGAAGCCCACAACAATGACCATTCCTAAACTGAAAAATAATGTTTCGATAATCCTAAGAAGACCTTTCCTAGCAACATCGAATGCATTAATTAATTTTCGAAATGGGATAATGAATATGTCATTCAGAAACATGATTGTGGAGCTGAATATCTTCCACATTGCAAGGCAACCTATTGAAGATGAGGAACATACACAAGTATGCATGATTGATAGTATTGTGGAGAATGCATTTCTTGCTTCAGAATATGAGGACCCTCTAGAGGCCTGTCTAGCCCATTTTGGTAAAGACTTCAATGTGGATCATGTGATCCACAAAGTTAATGAGATGTTAGATTCGATACCACTCTTGGGAGATAATGAATGGCAACTGAAAGATGAGGCCAAAGAGTAAGAAAGTAAAGAACATCAAGAGAAGAGGAGAAATCAAATATGGAACTGAAATCTCTCCCTGTCGACCTGAAATATGCATACTTGGGAAAAGATGAAACTAATCCGGTGATTATTTCTGCAAAATTGAATGAGGATCAAGAGGAACATCTCATTGAAGTACTCCAAGACCACCAAAGTGCAATCGGATGGTCTATTAAGAACATTAAGGGTATCGGCCCGAAGCATGCACCGAATTCATTTGGACGAAAGCGTTAAACCCTCTAGAGAACCATAATGTAGATTGAATCCAATAATGCAGGACATTGTGAGAAAGGAGGTTATTAAATTATTGGATGTCGAGATTATATATCCTATTTCTGACAGCAAATGGGTTAGCCCGACACAAGTGGTTCCCCAAAAGTTTGGAATAACTGTGGTGAAGAATGAAGAGAATGAACTGATACTGACAAAAGTTCAGACTGGCTAGAGAGTGTGCATCGACTATAGAAAGTTGAATTCAATGACAAGGAAGGATCACTTTCCTCTCCCATTTATTGATCAAATGCTCAAAAGACTGGCAGGACATCAATATTACTGTTTCTTTGATGGCTATTCTAGATATAATCAGATAGTCATAGCGTCCGAAGACCAGGAGAAAATAACGTTCACATCTCCATTTAGAACGTTCTCCTATCGGCGAATGTCATTTGGGCTTTGTAATGCTCCAGCCACCTTTCAAAGATGCATGCTGAGTATATTTTTAGACATGGTAGAGAGATTTCTAGAAGTCTTCATGGATGACTTCTCAATTTATGAAGACAGCTTCAATAATTGCCTGAAAAACCTATCTCTAGTTCTTGCGAGATGTTAGGAAAAAAATCTTGTTTTGAATTGGGAGAAATGTCATTTCATGATACAAAGTGGCATAGTCCTTTGACACATTATTTCATCCAAAGGCATTGAGGTGGACAAGGCGAAAGTAGATTTGATTGCAAACCTTCCACTACCCAGAACAGTTAGGGAGATTAGATCTTTCCTTGGGCATGCCGATTTTTATCGACGATTTATCAAGAATTTCAGTAAGATTGTAAAGCCTCTATGCAACCTACTCGGCAAAAATGTCCCATTCCTCTTTGATGAGAAATGCCTGGAAGCTTTCAAGATAATCAAAGCAGAACTTGTTCAAGCTCCAATAATCCAATCTCTGGATTGGAACTTACCATTTGAGATAATGTGTGACGCATCTGATAATGTAGTAGGAGCAATATTGGGGCAAAGGGTGGAGAAAATTTTACATGTAATTTATTATGCAAGTCACATGTTGAATGATGCACAGTTGAATTATTCCACCATGGAGAAGGAACTCCTAGCAGTAGTCTTTGTGTTAGATAAATTTCGATCCTATATATTGGGATCAAAGGTTGTGGTGTTTACAGATCATGCGGCTCTTAGCTATCTCTTTGCGAAGAAGGATGCAAAAGCTCGTTTGATAAGGTGGATTTTACTCTTGCAAGAGTTTGATATGGAAATCAAAGATAAAAAAGGATCTGAAAACATGGTGTCTGATCACTTGATGTGTCCTTAAATTTGTACTCGCAAGTGCACGAATCGTGATGTAGTCAGTGGGTGTAAAGTACGAGATTGTTCCCACGAGGATTGGTTAGAAAATTTAAAATCAGAACTAGTAATTAACTAAAGAATTTCCATAGATCTATCGCAGTAACCAACAATCTAGAATTTTGAGAACTTCTGATAAATGAGATAAATGCTAACAGATAAATACTAACTGAATTTAAAAATTAAACAATTAATGAAAGATAAGGATTGGGATGCTAAATCCTCCCATCGTAGGTTTATCATTTACAGAATGCCAATCTGTGGATTGAGATGTGAGATCTTTAACAGATTTATCAAAAGAAGCACTGCCCCATACACACGTGAGTTCTAAAATATAGATCTGAGATCACGGAGATGTATGATTAACATCCCATGAGTGTATGATTAACACTCACACCTCGGACAATATTTAGAACCCAATCTCTAGGGTAATTTCCAAAGGATAATCTAAAATCAAGGAGATGTATGATTAACAACCCCATAGGTGTATGATTAACACCCACACCTCAGATAGTGGTTGGAACTCACCACTGGGATAAAGTCACACTATCAATCCGAAATCAAGGAGATGTATGATTAACACCCCATGAGTGTGTGATTAACACTCACATCTCAGATGACAGTAAAACTTCACCCCGAGATGGGTAATAATTAGGATAAAATCATCATTACAGATCTGAAATCATAGGGCATGATTAGCTCCTAGATCTCAAACTGAAATAATGATTTCACCATTTTCAATGAATATTAGGGTCTTAAAAAGTATCTGACATCTCAATCACACAAATTTATATTAATATAAATGAATACCTTGGATGGGGTTCATTAGATCCCCATCCTTAATGAAACTAGCCACACATAACTGAAATAAGTAATAAAATAAATGCAGAAGCTGAAAATGCCATTAAAATACCGTAAAGAATTATCCACAAAAATCTACGAAAACTTTAATCCAAAGTACGTACACCTCCTTCTTGAAAGTGGATCCAAATCAGAAAACTAAGACTTATCTTCCTTCTCAAAATGAATAATAAAGATAGTTTAAGAAAATGGGACTCAATGCCCTTACACTTTAAAACGCAGAGAAACTAAAACAGAAGAATGCAGAAAAAATAAAAACTCTTTAAAACAGACGTCTCCAAAAAGAAGAATGCAGATGAAAAAAAGAATAAATCTCCGAAGGACTCCCCGAATGAATATAACTCCAAGAATATCTTTCTCCTTAATTGCTGAAATGGAAGACGCTTTTTCCTCCTTGAATCCAAGATTTTATTCCGTGAAAAGAGTACCGAGATTCTCGCGGCCAAACAAAATTCTAAACTCAAATTCAAATTTGGTCGATCGATCGACTTAAGAGGGTCGATAGATTGACCATATCAGATTCTATTTTGAAATTCCAAATCTTTCGGATTAGGTCGATCGACCGACCAAAAAGGGTCGATCAATCGACCTCCCAGATTTTCGTGAATTCCTGCTACACTTTGCGTCAGACACTGCCTTGGTATTTCGGCCATAACTTTCTATCTCGTAGTCAGATTGAGGCGATTCTTATGACGTTGAAAGCTGACGACGAGTTCTACAACTTTTATGTTTTGATAATTTTCTGAATCTAACGTCTTAAAGGTTCAAATTGAGCTCCAAGTCGGGATAAGTTTCGAATGATCCAAGGTAGCACGAATTTGACGTTATATTCTGAACTTTTGGGTTATTTCATGCTCAACACATCTCCAGGCCTGTAAAAAACTAAAACTATATAAAACATGTTAAATGACTTTCATCGGGTAGCTAAATGTAGGTCTTTAGAGGTGAAATATCATCATATTTCACTGCACATCATACCCCCAAACCTACACTTTGCTAGTCATCGAGCAAAGGAGAAGATAAACAAAATTGAAAAATAAACTAACAATCTAAGAAAAGTAAAGAATGCCACTTTCGTAGGGAGCACGATTGTATTTAGCATATGCAACAAACCTTTAAAGCGCTAGGTGATCCCTAGTGGAGGAGTTTTATCTCCTGAGGGTTTTCAGTGAAGTTACCCACAAACTTCAAGGCATTGATTTATGTGGAATTTATTAATTGATCTCATTATGCATTTCTTCCACAAGTACTATGCATGCCATGTCATTTCCATTGATGCTTAGTTAAGCTAAACTAATGTTTCAATTTATAGATAAATTTTTCGCCCATCTTTAGATATTTCAATGTGGTCATCAGATCAAATAATTTTTATTTGAGAATTTATCTCATTTGTGAACTGTATAGATTTCTACTTTGATTCTAACCTCACAATAGGTGTACTTCTCAAACTAAAATTACTCTGATGATGGGTAAGTTTTCGCACACATGTGAGAGATCAATACAAAGCAAGCAAAAAAGTCTCACATGATAAATGAAACACGATGCAATCAATGAACAAAGATAAATCTCATAAGAATAGATACTTGTATATTCTAAGTATGTCATATCAAGTTCCATAGGTATCACATATTTGCTCTCCACCAGGCAGTTAGCAATGCAAGATCGGATCATGAGGGTCTTTTATAAGGTTATAATGGGGCTCAGGTAAGGGTAAGAAAGAAATGAAAGTTGGGATTCAAAATTTCCGAGAAATTGGAAAAGAAAACTGACTTTTGACTCTTCTATTTCTCTTCTCTCCTCTTTTTTTTCGTAATCTCTCACTATTTTTCTCAACCTTCTCTTTTTTTTTTCTTCTTTTGAATTTCATCTTCTTATAGCACCTCATATTTTTCATTCTTTTTCAAAATTTCTTTTTCTCCCTCTTTTCTTTTTATATTTTTGCCATACACTCTCAGTAAACACCACAACTCGGTATTTCTCCACTTACTCTCTTTTCGCTCACTCTCATCACACGTTCCTAATTTCTCAGAAATAAGAAGGGTAAGGCTGAGTTTTCAGAAATGGTGAAGGGGTAAAGGTTAACGTGGCTTATCAAAGAATATATAAAGGTAAATTTTTCAATAGGCTCAAAGGGGTACTAGAAGGATAGATTTATATGAGGTGAGGTATTTTAAGCACAAACGAGCCAATGATGGCCTTCAATCACGTCCTCAAAAGATTGTAACTTTGCCTATTTGTCTTGAGCAAACTCATGATATGTTCTAGCACAATAATATGAATTTAACGTTATGAAAAGTCACAAGTCAAAATAAAATGTATGAGATTATGCAAGAATAATTCGTATTCAAAGATAACTTCGAGTTTATTTAAGCACTCATCAAGGACGGGAAATTGGTGCTAAAGCTCACCGAATTTTAATCTCCACTAAAATCCTTACAGTTCACAATTTTGATAAATTTTCATGATTTAAACTCTTTGAACTGAATCAAACATAAAAAACTCCTCAAGAGCGGGTTTAAGATTTATATGTCAATTTCACCTTAGCTGTACTCTCCTAAGAACAATGAAACGAAATTGCATTTAATATTCGTTTAAGATCACATAATTTATCAATTTTTAAATTCCACACAAAACATCACTGTGCTCAGGCGATCGATCGACCAAGAGAGTCGATTGATCGACCAAGAAGGGTCGATTGATCGACCAAATCTGATTTTTTAATTTTTTTTTTTTTTTTTTTTTTAATTATAAGAGAGACTACACCCCCAAACCTATATTGTGCAATGTCCTCATTGGACCAAAATTAACGGGGGCACCCCCAAACCTGCAATGAAAATACTCAAAAGACCAGATCCCGAAGTGTTGGGCCCGGATACAATTTCGCCCAAGTCTCAGTCGGTATGAGATCAATAACCTCCTTGGGGATTGATTTAGGGATTAAAGCAGCCAATGGAGTAGGTGGTGGTAGAGATGAAATGGAAGGAATGGGTGATGGTGAATTTGGGATAAGGGTCGGTGATGGAATTGCATCCAAATCAATCATCTCGATATCGGTGGAGAAGGATGGGGTGGATTTGACGGAACGATTCACTCTTTTACGTGTTGGCTCTTCCCACAATTGAACAGGGATGGGGTCCAGATCGACCACATTAACGTTGGTGAGATCCAACGGAGGGTGTGTTCCCAAAATCCGTTCTCGTTTCCTTGCTGGTTCATCCATCTTCCTTAGAGTAGACCTTGTAAAGTAAGTTCTGCCGGCCATTAAAGAAATATGAGAAGGATGGAGTGGATGAATAAACCATGGAAGCAAGGATCCAGGGGGTTTGGTATTAATAGAAAAGGAGTGTTTGAGATTTGATAAAAGTCGTCTACGAAGTAAAACAAAGAATCCTAACATACTAAACAGTTTAAAATTTTCGAAAACTGATCGGTCGATCGATCGACCAAGAAGGGTCGATTGATCGACTAATCCAGTCAATGGAAGTGGACTTTAAAAGAAATTCCCAGAGTCGATCGATCGACCATGAATGGTCGATTCATCGACTGTAATGATGGACTCAACAGAGTCGATTGATCGACCATGAATGGTCGATTGATCGACTGGATTTCTCTTTTTTTTTTTTTTCAAAGTCGATTGATCGACCAAGAAGGGTCGATTGATCGACTGTTATCAGTGCACAACAGTAAACAGAAAACTCTTCTATTTTTTTTTATTGATTTTGCATTTTTTTACAATTTTCTAATTCAAAGACTAAAAAGAAAATTTAGTCCTGCGATACTAAGAAATCTAAAACTAAAAAGTAACAACAATAAAAATAATGGAAAAAGGAAATCCTAAACCTAATCATCATCTTCATCTTCCTCCGCCTGCCTAGCACGAGCCCTCATCTCGTCATAGCCATCGGGCCACAGATGTTGACCCAACTGATGCATAAATGACCGATCATATCGGCTACGACGGAGATTACGATTATATTGCCGTTGTTGCTCATCGATCAAAGAGTTGATCTGAGCTTGTATTAGTTCGAGGGAAACTCCCTCGTTGCGGGGTGGCTCGGGTGCTTGCTCTGGCTCTAGCGCCGGCTCAGGCTCAGCGGCGTCCTCCTGGCACACTCGACGACGTTGACGGGCAGGTGGTGCATCTACATTGCCCAACATATGCATGCTCCGGTTCCACTGTGACGACCCATAGCGATAAAATGCCAAGTTCCTAATATTATCATCAAGATAAAAAGGGAAACCAAGGTGATGCAGAAGTTGCATCACCAGATGAGGGAAGTAGATGAGGGCAGCATCACCAGCAGGAGGGTTAACAATTTCATCGTGGCATCGCCACATTGAATCGTGCAAAAACCATGGGATGTTCAACCACGAGCGCTTGTAGCCACCATATAGGGCCTTCACTCAAGGTCCAGTTCTTTCAGAGGTATGTCCTCGTGGACATAGACTATAGGAAACGACGATGTCCCAAAATAGAATGTCGCGCGGGAGAGCCGATCCTTTAGTAGCAATTCCTCTGTGGGCATAGACACCATTGCACATATAATCGATCATTGGGCCTTGCTCAACGTCGAGTTCTTCACCAAGTGGGTGGTCCAATGGTCGCTCATCCAGGATTCCAAATATATCCGCGATCGTGCGCGGATAGATTTTCCGCTTCCAACCATCGATGGAAACGGTGAAATGGGCTTCCTCATTGGTTATGGTTGAGGCAGCCACCCAAACCATGTTTTGATAAAACAAACGGACGACCCGCTCTGAGACGTTGATATCAGATGGATTCATCAAGAAATGAAGATTGAGCGCAGTGATGTACGCAAGAGAGATGGCGCACTCGGGCATTGCTTGAAATGCTGGCAAATCGTAAGTGTATTCAAAGGACATCTCCTTAGTGGCAAAATGACCTTTTGGTCGCTTGCGAAAAACGCCGTCAGGGCGCTGCGAAAGTCTGACAGAAGAGGATGACGCCATCACAAAGAATGTTAGAAGGAATGTGAGAGACCTTTGCAGAGAACTTCGAATGCCGAAGGGGATGTGGAAGAGGGAGGACGCTCGGTCCTTTAAATAGATACAAAGACACCCCTCTGTTCGGACACGACGTAAAAGTCGATCGATCGACATGTATATGTCGATCGATCGACATGTATATGTCGATCGATCGACAGAGACGTTGAAAAGGCACGCAATCAAAGCACGATTCCCAAATAAATGTCGATCGATCGACCAAAGAAAGTCGATCGATCGACCCTGACATTAATCAATTCCCCAGGCGTTGGAACAGTGCGCATTATGAATTTTTGAAATGGTCGATTGATCGACCTTACAAGTCGATCGATCGACGTCGGCGCATGCAAAAGGGAGACTGACACGACATTAATTCAAATTTCAATGTGAACAGTCTATCCATCGACTCTGGACAGCGATCGATCGACTCATAAAGACAAATTTTAAAAATTTTGGTGCAGTGATTAATGCCCACATTCAATAGGCGATCGATCGACTGTTTAAGTCAATCGATCGACCCTTGTCTTATTTGCGATCGATCGACTGGTTAGGTCTATTGATCGACCGAATTCCAATTTTTTTTTATTTATTAATATTATTATTATTATTATTTTTTTAATTAAATTAAATTACCGAAAACAACATGGGTTGCCTCCCAAGAAGCGCTAAGTTTAACGTCGCTAGCCCAACATTTCAGAATTTTCAGTTTCATCCCGATTGATCGGGATCTCTCAACGCAATTTCATCAATCTTCTCAAGAAAATTCTCTAAAAACGGTTTTACCCGTTGCCCGTTGACTCGAAACGTACTTTCATTTCGCAAGTTGCACAGCTCAACTGCCCCGTTTGGAAATACTCGATTGACCAGGAAAGGGCCGCTCCAACGGGTTTTGAGTTTCCCAGGGAACAGATGTAGTCTTGAGTTATACAACAACACATTCTGGCCCACAGTGAATGATTTTCTCAAAATAGACGGATCATGAACACGCTTCATGCGGTCTTTGTGGGATCTGGTACCCTCATATGCATCAGCTCTCACCTCTTCTAATTCTGTAATTTCCAATTTTCTCTTATCCCCAGCTTTCTGCAAATCGAAGTTTAAAGACTTAACAGCCCAATAGGCCTGATGTTCCAATTCAACAGGGAAATGACAACCTTTGCCAAAAACCATTCGATAGGGAGACATTCCCATGGGAGCCTTGAATGTTGTCCGATAGGCCCAGAGTGCGTTGTTTAATTTCAACGACCAATCCTTCCGATTGGGCCTTATCGTTTTCTCTAGAATACGTTTGATTTCTCGATTTGAAACTTCGACCTGTCCACTAGTTTGAGGGTGGTATGGTGTAGCCACCCTGTGAGTGACCCCATATTTCTTCATTAGCTGAGCGAAAACTTTATTACAAAAGTGCTTTCCGCCATCACTAATAATAGCACGTGGAGTACCAAATCTTGGAAATAACTCATTTTTAAGAAATTTAATCACTACTCTGTGGTCATTGGTTTTACAGGCCAATGCTTCCACCCACTTTGAGACATAATCCACTGCAACCAAGACGTATAAATTTCCAAAAGAATTGGGGAATGGACCCATGAAGTCTATTCCCCATACGTCAAACAGTTCAACTTCTAGGATTGGATTTAAAGGCATCATATTTCTTTTTGAAATTCTGCCTAGCATTTGACAATTACTGCATGAAATGCAGTGCTGATGACAGTCTTTAAAAATTGTCGGCCAATAGAATCCACATTGTAGAATCTTCGTTTCAGTCTTTCTTGAGCTAAAATGTCCACCGCAGGACAGCTCATGGTAAAATGAGATGATTTTTGACTGCTCCTATTCTGGAATGCACCTTCTGATGATCTGATCAGCACAATATTTGAACAGGTACGGGTCCTCAAAGAAATAATGCTTGGCTCGTGCTAGAAAAATAGCTTTTTCATTTTTATTCCAATGCTCAGGTATCTGATCTGTCACCAAATAGTTAATCAGATCTGCATACCATGGCAGATTCTCAACAGTGAACAATTGTTCATCAGGAAAACTTTCCAAAATTGGAATCATATCCTCAGCTTTTTCAACAATGATTCGAAACAAATGATCAGCAACTATATTTTCTGATCCCTTTTTGTCTTTGATTTCCAGATCAAATTCTTGTAAAAGTAGAATCCATCGAAATTAATCGAGCTTTTACATCTTTCTTTGAAAAGAGGTAGCGAAGAGCTGCATGGTCAGTAAACACTATCACTTTTGATCCCAACAAGTAGGATCGGAACTTGTCCAAAGCAAAGACTACTGCTAGAAGTTCTTTTTTGATGGTAGAATAATTCAGTTGCGCATCATTGAGGGTGCGACTTGCATAGTAGATGACATGAACTTTCACCTTGTCCCAAAACAAAGACCGATTGCATAATCCGAAGGCCACACACATGATCTCGAATGGGAGCTCTAACTGGGTGATTGGATTATAGGGGTTCTGACCAATTCTGCCTTAATACTTTCAAAGGCATTTGTACACTTTTCATCAAAGATGAATGGGGCATCTTTAGCCAGTAGGCTGCACAATGGTTTTGCAACTTTACTAAAATCCTTTATGAAACGTCGATAAAAATCGGCGTGTCCAAGGAATGACCTAACTTCTTTGACTGTTCTTGGTGGTGGAAGGTTTGAAATTAATTCTACCTTAGCTTTGTCCACCTCAATACCTCAGGATGATATGATATGTCTCAGGACGATACCACTTTTCACCATGAAATAACAATTTTCCCAATTCAGAACAAGATTTTTCTCTTCACATCTCGCAAGAACAAGAGATAGATGATACAAACAATCACCGAAGTTGTCTCCATAAATAGAAAAATCGTCCATGAAGACTTCCAGGAACCTTTCCACCATATCAGAGAATATACTCAGCATACATCTTTGGAATGTAGCTAGAGCGTTGTAGAGTCCGAATGGCATTCGACGGTAAGAAAACGTTCCAAAGGGACATGTGAATGTTGTCTTTTCCTTATCTTCCGGCGTAATGACTATCTGATTATACCTAGAATAGCCGTCAAGAAAACAATAATATTGATGTCTAGATAATCTCTCTAGCATATGATCAATGAACGGGAGAGGAAAGTGATATTTTCGGGTCATTGAATTCAACTTCCTGTAATCGATACATACTCTCCAGCCAGTTTGAACCTTAGTTGGTACCAGCTCATTCTCCTCATTTTTCACCATAGTCACTCCAGACTTTTTGGGTACCACTTGTATTAGGCTCACCCATGTGCTATCGGAGATTGGATATATGATCCCAGCATCTAGCAGCTTAATAACCTCATTTCTCACCACTTCTTGTATTATTGGATTCAATCTACGTTGTGGTTCTCTTGAGGGTTTAGCGCTTTCTTCCAAATGAATTCGGTACATACACACCGTTGAGCTGATTCCTTTAATATCTTTGATAGATCATCCGATCAAACTCTTGTGGTCTTGAAGTACTTCAATGAGCTTTTCTTCTTGGTCCTCATTTAAATTCGCTGAAATAATTACTGGCTCAGTTTCATCTATGTCTAGGTACGCATATTTCAAATCCGCAGGGAGGGGTTTTAGTTCCAGCCTTGGTTTCTCTCCTTCATTTTATCGATGCGATTCATCTTCGCTATCTTCTTCCTTTTTCTCATCTTTCAGTTCACATTCATTTTCTCCTAAGAGTGGTGTTGAGTCTAGCATCTCATTGACCTCGTGTATCACCTTATCCACATCGAAGTCTTTGCCAAAATATGCTAAACAGGCCTCTAAAGGGTCCTCATATTCTGAAGAAAAAAATTCACTTTCCACAATGTCATCAATCATGCAAACTTGTGCATGTTCCTCATCTTCAGCAGGCTGTTTCGAAATGTGAAAAATATTCAGTTCGACAATCATGTTCCCAAATGATAAATTCATTATCCCATTTCGGCAATTGATTAGAGCGTTCGATGTTGCCAGAAATGGTCTTCCTAAAATTACGAGAACATTGTTTCTGTGTTGAGGAGTGGGTTCTGTATCCAATACAACAAAGTCAACTGAAAAGTAGAAAGTGTCTACTTTGATCAGAACATCTTCGACTATTCCCCTAGGAATCTTAATTGACCTATCAACAAGTTGAAGGGTCATAGCTGTGGGTTTTAATTCCCCCAACTCAAGTTTCTTGTACACAGTGTATGGCAACAAATTGACACTTGCTCTAAGGTCTAGGAGTGCTTGATCAATGCGATTCTCCCCTATGATGATTGAAATTGTAGGACATCCAGGGTCCTTATATTTAATTGGGAGTCTCGCTTGTAAAACTGAGCTTACCTGTTCTGCTAAGAAGGCTTTCTTCGGGACATTAGTCTTTCGCTTTATCGTGACTAAATCCTTTAGAAACCTAGCATATGCTGGCACCTGCTGAATGGCGTCTAGGAAGGGAATATTTGTGACAACCCGAATTTCGGCATCCCGAAATCCGTGCCATCTGCACGACCTTCAAGGCCGTGCCTTAAATTCATCTCATAACTCGCCGATATATATACAACCAAACTGTAATTGATGCACATGCGAACACTCTAAATAAAAATAAGAAGTTATAGGATAGTTGATCCTACAAGGCTGTCCCTGTTCCATGCCAATTCATGGACATAAGGACACACCCAAAAGTTTAATGACGATTATTCTTCTTAAATATTCTACCAAGAGACAGTATTTAGACCTTCCAAATGATGAGGTTCGACATATCATGTCATACATAGTACTCTTTCTCAACTCACTCTTAGGTTATGCAGCGGGTTTCCTAGAAGAATTCCTCAGGAGGAGGTTCTGTCTCTTCAGTGGGTACGAACTCCGATGCCCTTGGATTAACTTCACCGGAAGTCCCTGCCGCCGCTAGTCCTTGACCTGTGACGTATAGTCTAAGGGGTGAGCTACATCCTAGCTCCGTAGGGAAAACAAAAGAGCATATAGATTATCCTTCACACATATGTCAGTAACTTAATAAAACATAAATTTTCAAGAAAACATTTATGTACAACTATTTGGATAACAGGAATAACTCAAAGGTTCCAATCACTACTTATCATAGCTTTGTTTAATCTCTTTATAAGCTTGTTCGTGAACTTGGCCTAATCACTTAAATCTTAACTTAATTAATCCTCGAGCAATATAGCATCGAGCCCCGATGGAATACCCGCCATCGTCGTCTAACTAGACAGTTGTTATGTGTATTCCCTGGGAATACTGCCCAAGCCCCTTCCTCATAGGCGGCGGGGTCTATTCTCAATCTACATCCCTGGGATGTTATAATTGTACGGATTGGCCGCCGTACCGATCACGGATATCCTGCCGAGTCAGTCGTGGGTATCCCGCCACGTCGGTGGGGTATTCTAATCAACCTTAAATAACAAAAGTATCAATGTGCTTTACATATAGTTATTCACCGTGATTGTGCTAAATATATTACATTAGGCCTTATCATGTTATCTTTGTTTCTCTGTTTGTTTTCTTACGCATCCCTGGGATGCCCCATGCTTCTATTTCACCTTTCTTTGATTTAACCACATTATCTTTCGTCCCCTGGGGACCTCAGGATTTTCCACATTAGAACACGCACACACACCCTTATCATGAGGATTTATAAAACATACACTATTTAAATGGACTATACTACACATATGAATTCACAGAATAATGCACATGTTCGAGAGAATTCCCTACCTCGACGAATCTCAAAGCACGCTTGTCCTTAGAGGGTTATAATGCATCAACCTACATTTAAAAGAATTTTACTTTAGGATGATCTAAGGTCTTTGGGGTGTAAGACACCCGAGTTTCTTATATTAGAAAACCAATATTTGAGTGATCACCGGATTCGCCTGCGGGTCAATAGCCCTCGCCGAGCGGGTCACTTGACCTCGCCGAGCGGTCTCTGACCTCGCCGAGCGCCTCTTGACCTCGCCGAGCGGTCAAATCGAGATCGCCGAGCGGTTAAATCGAGCTCGAATTTTATCAGGACCTCGCCGAGCGAGCTCCCTTTAGTTTTAGGACCGCTCGAGCGAGCCCAGAGCCACATTTTCTATATTCACCCTCGCTCGAGCGAGCCTCTTTAGATCGCTCGGCGAGGAACAATGATTTTGTCCTCGATCGGATCGAGAATATGCTTCTACTCATCATTTACCCTTCATCTTATACAAGGAACCATTTAGCCAACCTCTTTCCTACTATTTAAAACCTTCCTAGGCATCTATCATGTCCTTAACGTACCTCGGCGATGAAACCACACTTCGATTTATGATTTGAATATCTACTCGGTTATCCGGCCTCCCTGGTTCGTCCTCCCATCGTTTCCTCTGATCTCCTTTGCCGACCTAAGTCTCAACGAACCCTAGTTCTCTACCAGGCTCTTTTCTTCTTTCTCTCTATATTCTCCTTCTCTCTATTTAGGTTAGAATAGATTTACGTAAGGGTTCTTCTCTATCTCTTTCACTTTTATATCTAAAATTTTTGGGATAATACTAGTGTGTTTCCCACGTACACACTTAACGTATATGGGTCGTTTTTTGGTCTCCTTGTGAAACACATACACCTATGTGTAAGTATGTGCCGTGCACAGATCTCAAAAATCTGGGTTGTGACAATATTTATCTTCAGTTGCTTAAACATTTCAATAATTCCTTCCTGATCGCGATTCTTCTTTAGTCCCACTAGCCTTTGAGGGTATGGGGCCTTGGGTATGAAACTCTTCTCTCTCTCGCTCTTATCTTCCATCTTCTTCTCTTGCTTTCCTTGTTTCTCTTCTTCTCCTGCTTCCTTGTTCTTCTCAATTTCGACTTCAGGTTTATGCTTCTTGATGAGTAGTGAAATATGATGATATTTCACCCCTAACTACCTACATTTAGCTATTCGATGAAGGCTATTTGATGAGAATTATTAGATTTGAAGTGTTTCAGGTAAATACAAGCCAAGTATAGAAAACAGCCTAAGAATTCTGAATATAATGTCAAAACACTGCAACTTTGGGTAATCGAGAACTTGGTGCAACCTGCGGCTAAATTTGGACCTTCAAGACGGCCGAATTATAAAATTGTAAAAACACAAAAGTTGTAAAACTTTTCGTCAGCTTTCCAACGGCGCAAGAATCACTTCAATCTGAGTTCGGGACAGAAAGTTATGGCTGAAATACTGAAGCAGTGTCTGATACAAAAAATGTGCTAAAATTCACGGATTTCAGGGGGTCGATGCATCGACCCTGTAGGTCGATTAATCGAGGGGAAAACAGTGTCTGACACAGAACTGACACTTTAAAGCTATTTTTAAGACTTTTTGTGTAATATCCCAAAAAATTGCGTTAAACAGTGACCTCGGGATCCGTGCCCGATTGGTCACAAGTTTGACCAATTAGGAGATCAAGGGCTAGCATAGAGTATGATGAACGAATGAGATGTGATGGTTTGAGTGATTGTGTGGTGTGTGATGTGAATGTGAAGTCACATACACCTACAGCGGTGTATGTGCTCAACACACAAGGAAGGGGAGAGATAAAAGGGTTTAATAACCCTAAAATCTATATCTTGGTTCTTGAAGGAGAGTGAAGAAGAGAGAGAGAGAGAGAGAAAAGTAAAGAGAGGAGTTATTGCAACTGATTGGAAGGAGGATTCAAGTGATAAAAGCCGGATTCGACACGGTTTGGATCCATTAGAGCCAAAGCTGGAACCCTAGCCTTTCCAACCACTAGATCTAATTAAATTGAGATTTGATTGAGGTAAATTTCTTGTGAATTAAATGCATAAGTTATGGGAGGTTAATCGTAGTTAGGAATGGTTAAAATCATAGATTAAAGGCTTAGAAAAAAAAAGAAAATAAATGGAGAAAGATTTGGAAGAACGGCCAGAAGGGGACAAAATCTGGAAATTTTGATTAATCGAAATTGGGTTTCGATTAATCGAAATTGGCCAAGAAGTTGAAAAGTCAGAGGACCCCGATTTCGATTAATCGACTTTAGATTTCGATTAATCGAATTGAGAATCGATTAATCGACTGGGAGCCTACAGTGGACTCCAGTGGAGAAAAGAAATGGGCTTGATGAAATCGACTAATCGAAATGAAAATTTGATTAATCGATTTGTAATTTCGATTAATCAATTTGGGATCGATTAATCGATTTTGGAAACTCGATTACTCGAATTGAGAATCGACTTGATAGAGCAGAGAATTTCGATTAATCGAATTGGGTTTCGATTAATCGAATGGGAATCTCGATTAATCGATATTGACTTTCGATTAATCGATTTTGGAAATCGATTAATCGACTGGGCCAATTGATGTTGACTTCTGAGTTTGACTTTAAGATCTTTGGGGGGTCTTGGACCTCCTTTATTGCATCCTTAGTGATGTGTTTCACATGTTATGTGGTACCATAGGTGGTACGTGTGAGCAAGTGCACAAGGAGCCACGTGAGACCTTGATACATGATCAAACGAAGACTTGAGGTAGGGAACTCCTTGAACATGTACTTTATTTTGCAAGAGTATGTATGTAGTGATATAGATTTAAATTCAAAATGCCTTATTGCTTAAAGAGTTTGTGAAAAGTGTGTGTGTGTGACATCAAGAAAAGTAATCATTAATGAGCCATCCCCAGGGGATGAGGAAGTAAAGAGATAAGAGCATCAGGTGCGATGCAAGTGAATGGATACATCCCAGGGATGTATCTAAGATTGAATCATATTTGATAGGGCCTAATTGATATAAGATAGCACATTTACATGGTGAATAACTATATGTAAGGCACCGATATATTTGTTATTTGAGGTTTGATAGGGTACCCCACCGACGTGGCGGGATATCCACGACTGACACGGCAGGATATCCGTGACCGATACGGCGGCGAAACCGTAGGCCAGTGCGGAGGCTTATCCGTACACAGTAAGCACACCCCAGGGGTGTTGATTGAGACAAGTGAAACCTTGCCACCAATCCCCAGGGGAAAGGGGCTTGGGTACTAATTGTATTCCCAGGGAATACGTTTAAAACTGTCTATATAGATGACGATGATGGGTATCTCATTGGGGCTCGATGCTATATTGCTCGGGGATTACTTAAGTTGAAAGTTTAAATTTTGCTTTAGGCCTTTTCAGCATCATTCATGAATAAATAAAAGACATGAGTAAACTACCAGTAAAATGTAATGGTTTTTAACTGTTTTCATCAGTAACTGCATAGACACATCATGCATGGCATATCATGGAATATATGTGAGTAATAATTCATATGTTCAACTGTGTTTTGTTCCCTATTGAGCTAGGATGTAGCTCACCCTATAGACTATACGTCGCAGGTCCACTACTAGCAGCTGTCGAGGCTTCAGGAGACGTTAACCCCGGTGAGTCGGACCTTGCGGCTGGTGAAGAGTTGGAGCCACCTCCTGAGGACTTCTTCTAGAGGACTCCGTTGTGCCGCTTTGAGGGCTTTTGGATAGAGATTTGTACGGCTTGGTATGCCAAGCCTTGTTTTGGCTAAACAATGTACATGTATAAATTGGGATTATTCTTTTGGGGCGAACCATCCGTGATGATTTGCTATCATCGATGGTTCGGATCGGTTCTCCATTCATGCAGAGGCATGAGGGTAGAACCGTCTTTTGAGAAATGCTTTTATATAGATTTAAATTCCACAGTTTCAATTACTATTTCATTTTGTGCTTGATATACCAATGTTCCATGCTTAGCTAAGGGGAACGGTCAAGATGATCGTGCGGATAACACGGGTTTCGGGGTGTCGAAATCCGGGCTGTCACAGTTGGTATCAAAGCCATTTCTTTTAGCAATTCTAACAATCACTCTTTTTGTCAGAACATAGGGACTTCTGCTAACGAAACTTTAGTTTCAAATGCAGCCACAAATGTCATCTAGAGGAAGAGGCCGACCAAGGGGAGGCCAACAGAGGAGTCTGCGTAGTGGAGATGATTACATCTCTCCTACCAATAGACTGACAACATGAATGGGCAACTCGAACAAGAGGAAGAACCAATATTGAGAGAACTGTTTTCTCCGATAACTACAAATACCCCATCATGCATTGTATACCCCGCCACACCTGGTGGCCGGTTTGAAATTCGTACAAATGTCATCCAAATCCTTCTAATCTTTCATGGCATGGAGCGAGAAGATCCATACCAGCACGTTAAAGACTTCGCCGAAGTCTGCTCATCTGTTTACCAAAATTTCAGCGAAGAATCTGTTAGGCTGTGCTTATTTCCTTTCTCTATAAAGGATAAAGCAAAAGCATGATTAAATTCTCTACCATCGGGATCCATAACCACCTGGGATCAGATGGTCAAAGAGTTTCTGTCAAAGTTCTTCCTTATGGCGAAGACGAATGCCCTTAGATGTGAAATCACGAATTTCACGCAAGAGGAAGATGAGAGATTATATGAAGCTTGGGATAGATTCATGGATCTCTTACTCAAATGTCCGCACCATGGATACTCAAAGTGGAGACTGGTCCAGTGTTTCTACAATGGACTGAGTCAACCAAATAGACATCTGGTGGAGTCAATGAATGGTGGAGGATTCCTGAGCCTTAAGGAAACCGAATCTTATGCTTTCCTAGAAAAGCTGGCTGAGGATTCTCAGCACTGGGATTTCACAAAGACTCGGGAACAACCAGTCAAAGCACGTGATCAAGCCGGGAGTTCAACCAATAAAGGAGGACTATACGTAGTAAAGGATTCCCCAGATCTGATGGCTAAAATTAATTTCCTCACTCAACAAGTGGAGGAATTGAAAGTAAAGAAGAATGTGCATATGGTAAATACACAACCTGAGCCATGTTCAATTTGTGCAAGTCCAATGCATATGTCCGATGATTGTCCTTCAATGCAGAACTATCATGAAGACACATCTGAACAGCTAAATGTTGTGAATAATTATGGGCAGAATCAAGGAAACGTTTTCAATGAGAATAACCCAAATAGCTGGAGAAACCACCCAAATTTCTCATGGAAACAAGATAATCAAAGAATGCAGCCCAGGAAACAGGGGACGAACTTTTATCCCCAACAAAATTTCAATCAAGGACCGCAGCAGAACTACGGTCAAGGGCAATTTCAGCAGCAAGGGTTCAATAACCCGAATCAATTTCAATACAATAAAAATCAGGTTGGGCAGCCACGACAAATGAACTAGAATTTTCAGTTTGCACAACCAATGGGAGGTTATCAAAACCAATCACAACAAAATTTTGTGCCAACATTTCCACCACCTGGATTTAACAACCCACAGGGAAATGCTGCCCAACGTCCTCATACACAAACTCCTTCTACTGAGGACCTGATGAAACTCATTCATTCTCACACGTCCTCAATCTCTAAAATAGAGACCCAAATTGGGCAATTGGCAACTTTTCTCTGTGAAAGAGAAAAAGGTTCGTTTCCAAGCCAACCTGTTCCTAACCCAAGGGGCCAAATGGTTGTTGAACAAACATCAACTTCAACACAAGAGGATAATCAACAATAAATTCAGGCAATCACAACATTGAGATCTGAAAAGCAGGTCGATAACAAAGTAGTGTTGCCAGAGGAGGAGGAAGAGTCTAATAGAGAGAAGCAATCTGAAGAGAAAGAAGAAATTGATGACAGAGTACAAGCAAAAGAAATATCAGACGAAAAGAGTGAACAGAAGAAAAGTTTTATTCCGAAAGCACCGTACCCGCAAAGATTAATGGCACCACTGAGAAATCTCGATGTGGAAGGAATAAATGAGATTTTCAAGCAATTAAAAATTAATATTTCCTTCCTGGATGCCATCCGTCAAGTACCTGCTTATGCTAAATTTTTAAAGGAATTGGTCACAATCAAAAGAAAGACCAATATTTCGAAAAAGGCTTTGGTTAGTTCAGTGTTGCAAGCAAAGCTCCCAATCAAATACAAGGACCCAGGTTGTCCTACAATCTCGATCATCATCGGCGATAACCGTATTGATCAGGCCCTTTTGGATTTAGGAGCAAGTGTCAACTTGTTGCCTTATTCTGTGTATAAGGAGCTCGAATTGGGAGAACTTAAGACCACTGCAATGACCCTTCAGTTAGCTGATCGGTCCGTAAAGATCCCTCGAGGAATTGTGGAAGATGTCCTCATCAAGGTGGATTCTTTCTACTTTTCTGTCGATTTTGTTGTTCTAGACACTGAACCGGCATCAAATTTGAAGAATAATATTCCAGTGATTCTAGGAAGACCATTCCTAGCAACCTCCAATGCGCTGATCAATTGTCGAAACGGGATCATGAATCTGTCATTCGGGAATATGACAATGGAACTCAACATTTTTAATATTGCCAAGCAGCCCATGGAGGATGATGAACATGCACAAGCATGCATACTCGATGAAATTGTAGAGGAAATATTTCATGCATCTGAATCTGAAGATCCTTTAGCAGCTTGTCTTGCACATTTTGGAGAAAATTTTGATGTGGATCAACTGATCCAAGAAGTAAATCACATGTTGGACTCCACACCACGTCTGGGTGAAGAAAAGGAAATAGAGTGTGGAACTCAAATTGAATTAATCAAGGAAAAATCGAAAGAGGAGGAGAAAGTGTCCTTAGAACTTAAACCTCTTCCGGAAAATCTCAAGTTTGCCTACCTGGGGGAGAATGAAACTCAATCCGTTATAATATCATCAACATTGGATGCGAATCAGGAAGGCCAACTCATGAATGTACTCAAAGAGCACAAAAGTGCCCTCGGTTGGTCGATAAAAGATATCAAAGGCATTAGTCCGACGGTGTGTATGCACCGAATCCATTTGGAAGACAATGCTAAGCCTTCTAGGGAACCACAGAGGAGACTGAACCCTATAATGCAAGATGTGGTCCGAAATGAGGTAATAAAACTTGTAGATGCTGGAATCATATACCCCATCTCGGACAGTAAATGGGTCAGCCCCACACAAGTGGTCCCTAAGAAATCGGGAATCACAGTGGTGAAGAATGAAGAAAACATACTGGTCCCTACAAAAATTCAAACAGAGTGAAGAGTGTGCATTGATTATCGGAAGTTAAATTTGATGACGAGGAAAGATCACTTTCCGCTTTCGTTTATCGATTAGATGTTAGAAAGATTGGCCGGGCATGAGTACTATTGCTTTCTCGATGGCTATTCCGGGTATAACCAAATAGTCATTGCCCCTGAGGATCAGGAGAAGACCACTTTCACATGTCCTTTTGGTACTTTCTCCTACCGACGAATGTCGTTTGAGCTTTGTAATGCACCAGCTACATTCCTAAGATGTATGCTGAGTATTTTTTCGGATATGGTCGAGCGATTCCATGAAGTCTTCATGGACGACTTCTCGATACATGGAAACAGTTTTGCTGACTGTTTGAATCATTTGTCGCTAGTGCTTGCTCGATGCCAGGAGAAGAACCTTGTTCTTAACTGGGAAAAATGTCACTTCATGGTTAAAGATGGCATTGTTTTGGGACACATCATATCGTCCCAGGGTATTGAGGTCGATAAGGCTAAAGTTGATTTAATTGCCGACCTACCACCACCGAGGACAGTGAAGGAAATCAGATCTTTTCTGGGCCACGCCAATTTTTATCGGTGTTTTATTAAAGATTTTAGTAAGATAGCGCGACCGCTATGCAGCTTACTTTCAAAGGATGCCCCATTCCTCTTTGATGATAGATGTTTGCGAGCCTTTGAAACCATTAAGGCCGAATTGATAAAAGCTCCAATAATTCAATCTCCGAACTGGGACTTCTCTTTCGAAATCATGTGCGACACCTCTGATTACGCAATTGGAGCCATTTTGGGACAACGAATAGAAAAATTACCGCATGTAATCTACTATGCGGGTCGTACTCTCAACGATGCCCAGTTGAACTACTCGACCACTGAAAAGGAACTTTTGGCAATAGTTTTCACGTTGGATAAATTTTGATCCTATTTATTAGGATCTAAAGTTGTGGTATTCACAGATCACGCTGCTCTGCGTTATCTGTTTGCTAAGAAAGACGCTAAGGCACGTTTAATTAGGTGGATCTTGTTGTTGCAAGAGTTCGATTTGGAGATCAAGGACAAGAAAGGCTCAAAAAATATGGTGGCCGATCACTTGTCACAAATAATTATTGAGAAACCTGACGAGCCTGTTCCGATCTTGGAGCACTTCCCGGATGAACAGTTGTTCAGGATTGATTGCCCACCTTGATATGCGGATCTTGTCAATTACCTAGTCACGAGAAATTACCTCACCATTGGTCGAAGAATGAGAAATCCATTTTCTTAGCTCGGGTGAAACACTATTTTTTTGAAGATCCATACTTATTCAAATACTGTCCTGATCAAATCATACGAAGATGTATTCCTGAATCTGAGCAACCACGAATCATCTCGTTCTGTCATGAGTTGCCTTGTGGAGGTCACTTTAGTTCCAAAAAGACTGCCGCAAAGATCTTCCAAAGTGGTTTTTACTGGCCGACAATCTTTAAGGATTGTCATCAGCATTGCAAATCTTGTCACAGCTGTCAAATGTTGGGCCAAATCTCAAAGCGCAACATGATGCCGCTCAATCCAATTTTAGAAGTTGAATTATTTGATGTTTGGGGGATCGATTTTATGGGTCCTTTCCCAAATTCGTTTGAAAATACGTTCATTCTTGTCGGTGTTGATTATGTTTCGAAATCGGTAGAGGCCGTGGCATGTAAATCGAATGATCACAAAGTAGTGATCAAATTTCTCAAGGATCAAGTGTTTTCACGTTTTGGTATTCCAAAGGCGATAATCAGCGATGGTGGAAAGCACTTTTGCAATAAAGTGTTCACCCAATTAATGAAGAAATATGGTGTCACACACAAAGTTGCTACCCCTTACCATCCTCAGACAAGTGGCCAAGTTGAAGTCTCTAATCGGGAACTTAAGCGGATTTTAGAAAAGGCAATCAATCCGAACCGTAAAGACTGGTCGCTAAATTTGAATGACGCTCTATGGGCGTATCGAACTGCATTTAAAACTCCGATTGGCATGTCACCGTATCGGTTGATCTTTGGTAAAGGATGTCACCTCCCGGTCGAACTGGAACATCGAGCATTTTGGGCCGTTAAGTCATTGAATTTCGATCTCCTGAAATCTGGTACCCAAAGGGGTTTCCAAATAAATGAATTAGAAGAAATCTGTGCTGATGCATATGACTGTGCTAAATCGTACAAGGACCGTATGAAACGGGTTCATGATCAATCTATTCTGTGGAAATCATTCGTTGTTGGTCAACAGGTTCTACTCTACAATTCCTGACTTCATCTATTTCCGGGGAAACTAAAAACTCGTTGGAATGGTCCTTTCAAAATCTCTCGAATACTCCCCAATGGGGCAGTTGATATTATCAACCCGAAACATGGGAATGTTTTTCGAGTTAACGGTCAGCGATTGAAACCGTTCCTTGAGAATATGATTGCATTCTCTGACACTCTTTCTTTGAGTGAGCCACTGGCACACCCTGACTGAGCGATTCCCAAGGTCGAGCTATCGACTTTAAACTAGCGCTCATTGGGAGGCAACCCAATTGTGTAGTTTCCGTTTGATTTTGTTTTCTTTTCTTAGTAAAAAAAAAAAAAAAAGTTTGAAATTGGGGAATCGATGCATCGACCCCCTAGGTCGATTCATCGACCCACCCTGGGTCGATGCATCGACCCTCCAATTCTCGATTAATCTACCATTTTGGTCGATTAATCGTCAGTTTTAATGGTGTCACTTTTTCTAGGTGACTGCATTTATGACAGATGTTGACTTTTTTTTTGTCGATTAATCGACTCCTTGAGTCGATGCATCGACTGCTATTTTTGAAAATTGTGTTGTCTGTCAGTTTTTATTTTTATTTGGTGTCGATTAATCGACTCTTTGTGAGTCGCTTAATCGACTTTTATTTCGGGGCATGCGTTTTTGGTTTTTATCTGCCTCGATTTATGTCGATTAATAAAGGAACTGCGTTGATTAATCGATTTTCCCACTTCCGGATGTTGCGTCTTTTCACTTAAAGATGTTGCGTGTTTCCATGCGTCGGGACTTTTGACGCGCCAGTTTTCAATGGAGTCGATTAATCGACCCTTTTGGTCGATTAATCAATTATTTTGCGTGTGTCCGTCCTGAGAGGACGCCTCTGTGCCTATTTAAATGGAGCAGTCTCACTTCGATTTTCATTCACTTTGTATCTTGTTTTTTTCCGACCGCCCGACATTCCGGCAAAGGTAATCATGGCCCGACCTCGCCACCGCAAAGACTTGTCCAACGCCCTGCTGGTCATCCACGTGATCAGCCAAGTGGTCGCTTCGTGACTCGAGACCTGTGTTCCGAATATGTTTTTGATCTCGCAGCTTTTCAAGCACTGCTTATCTGCACCGTTTCCCTCGCCTATGCGATGACTCTCAACGTCCATTTTCTCCTCACTCCGCCCATGATCAAAGTGTCCGAACGTGTTGTTTGGTTATTCTATCAGCACATGGCATGGGTGCCCGCCTCCGTGGAGAATCAAGTCGCCGCCCACTTCACTGTTTCAATCGATGGGTGGTCGCGCCCGATTTATCCGCACAAGATTGTGGAGGTTTTTGACATTTCCTGCGAGCGCCCTCCCAATCACACTTTAGGTGAAGAACTCGATGACTCTCAGGAGGATATAATCAACGAGATGTGCCGCGGCATATTTTCTTCTAGGATCGCCACTAGGCGATCGGCGTTGCCGCGCCCGCTTTTGTTTTGGGATAGTGTGGTCTGTAGCAATCTCTGCCCCCGTGGCCACATTTCTGAGCGCACCGGTGATCGGGTTCAAGCGCTTTATGGTGCCCACCGAAATTCATGGATCAACGTGCCCAAGATTCTTCATGATGGCATGTGGCGATGCCATGACAAACTCACTAAACCTGCCACTGGTGAAGCCCCGTTGATCTACTTCCCCCATTATGTTATGAAATTGCTTAATTTCCTTCGTTTCCCATTCTACCGGGATGATGATATCGGGGACCTTGCATTCTATCGTTATGGTGCGTCCCAATGGAACCGCAGTATGCGTCTCTTGGGAAATGTCCCTGATGCACCGGCCCAATCGGCTCCACCACGCCAGCGCCGCCACATATGCCAGGATGACCAACATGCACCTGATCAAGGACCCGAGGAGGGTGTGTCGCTGGGTTCGCTCTAAGCCCAAATTAACTCTTTACAAGAGGAGCAGCAACGACAACATGGTGCACTCATGCGCCGTAGCCCCTATGATCGTTCCTTCCTCCATCAGATCGGGCAGCACATGTGGCCTGATAGTTATGATGAGATGCGCGCCAGGGCCCGCCAGGCCAAAGAGGATGGGGATGATTAGTTGATTAGTCTAGGATTAAGATTTTTCATTTTGTGTTATTTTTCTTTCTTTTGTTTAGGCTGTTTATTTTAGGTGTCAATCAGAAGTGTCCTTGTAATCACCGTGTTTATCAATGAAAAAGTGTGTTTTCTAATCTGTGTGGGATTGCCAATATTTTGCAAATTACATGTTGCCTTTAGAGTAGTTGAAAAGCACCTTTAAAATGCCAATTTTCACAAATTTTCAACTCTCTGCCAAGATGGTGTCGATTGATCGAGGGTTATACTCGATTAATCGACCCACTGTTTGCGAAAATAAAATAAAATAATAATAATAATAATAATTTATTTTTTTTGGAGTCGATGCATCGACCCCAAAGGGTCAATGCATCGACCTTCAGGGCTCGATTAATCGACCCCCCCCTTTTTTTTATTTTTTGCGACCGTACTCCTATTGGACCTCTAATTTGCTTCTTTTCTCACATCCTTAGATTCCCTTAGACGTACTGTCACACTTTTCATTGTTTCTTTTTGCAGGACACCTCTTTCCACTCCTACTCCAACTCTATATATTTTCCCTTTTTATTCACCCTTAGGCTCACTTTTCATTAACTTTTGCACATCCTTCTCATGGCCCGATGATTCTATCTTACCAGAGCTCAGTTATCAAAGATGGAGGAGACTGCTAAAAAGCGGGAGCGCCGCTCTCATCGGACGGTCCCTTTTGAGCCTAACAATGTTGAAATCATCGACCTCGATCCGATGATCATTCCTTACTGGGGAGAACCATCTCGAAAGAAGGTAAATCGTTCCAAATCTCCTACACCGTGCATCAATACTGATATCGAGATAATTGATGTGATGCCGTCACCATCTCCCCCACCTCCATCCATACAATCGGCGGTGTCTCATCAATTTCCCCTTGATCTTTGGGAGAAATTGTTCCTTGTGCCTAAGAGCATCAATTTAAGTGCACCAAGGTGGATGGGTCCGCCTACCAATGACTAACAGAGTTGGATTACTGTTTAGTTTAGGATTTAGGATTTAGGATTTATTAGTTTTTTTTTTTCCTTTCCTTTTTATTTTATTTTGTTTACTTTAGGATGTTTTTCTTTCCCTAAATAGTGTAACCATAGTCCCTTCAATATATTTTTTGTCATGTTCCAATTTGATGCACATATTCTCTGCACCTGATCTTTGTGTTGAGGTACTTTTTTCAAACAGGTTTGGGGGTGCGCTACTTCTTTCAGTCAATGCGGACATTGAAATCTTTAGGTTTGGGGGTATGGTTATTTATTTTGCGTCACTTATATGTTTTATCTGGAAAAAAAATTTAAAAAAATAAAAATAAAAATTATTATTATTAATTTTTTTATTTTAAAGTCATCATGCACATTATTTTGCGATTGTTTTCAAACTTTAGTTGATGATGCATGTGAATTTAATTTTGAGAATACTAGTGTCATATTTTGATTACTTGTATCTAAGATGATGAAGCTTAATGTGATATTTTGTGGATAATTTTGATATTCATACTTAGAATTTTTGCACTTGTACCAAGCTAAGACTTAGAAATCGATGAACTGTTTTGAATGTTGAATCTTAGGTTCTCAGTGGAGACTAAACCCAGTGAGCTTTAGAGCTAATTTCCCGTCATTGATGAGTGAATATATAAACTCGGAGTTTTCTTTGAATACGGATTATTTTGCATAATCTCATACACTTCATCTTGACTTGTGACTTTGCATGAAATCAAATTCATATCATTATGTTAGAATGTACTGTATATCTACTCAAGACAAATAGACAAGGTTACTATCTTTTAAGGACATGATTGAAGGCCATCTTTGGCTCGTTTGTGCTTAAAATACCCCACCTCAAATAAGTTTATCTTTCTAGTACCCCTTTGAGCCTATTGAAAAAATTTACCTTTATACATTCTTTGATAAGCCACGTTAATCTTTAACCCTTTACCATTTCTGAAAATTCAGCTTTACCCTTCTTATTTATGAGAAATTAGGAACGAGGGATGAGAGTGAACGAAAAGAGAGTAAGTGGAGAGATACTGAGTTGTGGTGTTTACTGAGAGTGTATGGTAAAAATAAAAAGAAAAAAAAGGGGGGAGAAAAAGAAAAAAAAATTGTGAAAAATAATAAAAAATATGAGGTGCTTTAAGAAAAAGAAAGAGAAAAAGAAAGTTGAGAAAAATAGAAAAAAAATTGAGAAAAATAGTGAGACATTAGAAAAGAAAAAGAAGAGAAATAGAAAAAATAAAAAAAGTTGTTTCTTTTCCAATTTCTCAGAAACTTTGAATCCCAACTTCCAATTCTTTCTTACCCTTTCCTGAGCCCCATTACAACCCTAAAAAGACCTTCATGATCTAATCTTGCATTAGTAACTGCCTTGTGGAGAGTAAATATGTGATACTTATGACAGCTGATATGACATGCTTAGGATATACAAGTATCTTCTTATGAGATTTATTTTTGTTCATTGATTGCATCGTGTTTCATTTATCATGTGAGACCTTTTTATTTGCCTTGTATTGACCTCTCACATATGTGTGAAAACTTATCCATCATCGGTGTCTTTATATTTTGAGAGTATACCTAAAGTGAGGATTGAGTCAAAACAACAGATCCAACGGTTTTCCGTTTGAACTAGTTCTGAGATGAATGAATTTTGGTTTGGTTATGCACACACTTCACGTTTAGGCATGAATGGATGAGTTATCTAACAATTTGAGCATTAGACTAATTTGAATGGATACTAGTATGATTAGTATAACATTGTTATTTAAAATTGAGGATTCGCATGTTGAATTGATTAATGGTTTTGTTTTTGAGTGGTATATATGTTATCAAAATCATATTTTGAAAGCTCAATTTTATCGATGGTTTCAAAAATGTATTGAAGTTTGTGGGTAACTTCACTGTAAACCCTCAGGAGACACAACTCCTCCACTAGAAATCACCTAGGGCTTTAAAGGTTTATTGCACATGCTAAGTGCAATCGTGTTCCCTACGAAAGTGGCATTTATATTCTTTAGTTTGCTTTGCTCGAGGACTAGCAAAGTGTAGGTTTGAGGGTGTGATGAGTAGTGAAATATGATGATATTTTACCCCTAACTACCTACATTTAGCTATCCGATGAAGGCTATTTGATGAGAATTATTAGATTTAAAGTGTTTCAGGTAAATACAAGCCAAGTATAGAAAACAGCCCAAGAATTCTGAATATAATGTCAAAACACTGCAACTTTGGGTAATCGAGAACTTGGTGCGACTTGCGGCTAAATTTGGACCTTCAAGATGGCCGAATTATGAAATTATCAAAACACGAAAGTTGTAGATCTTTTCGTCCGCTTTCCAATGGCATAATAATTACCTCAATCCTAGTTCGAGACAGAAAGTTATGACCGAAATACTAAAGTAGTGTCTGATATAAAAAATGTGCTGAAATTCACGGATTTCGGGGGGTCGATGCATCGACCCTGTAGGTCGATTAATCGAGGGGAAAACAGTATCCGACACGGAACTGACACTTTAAAGCTATTTTTTTGGACTTTTTAGAGGCTCGATGCATCGACTATGAAGGGTCGATTAATCGACCCTGAATTTGCGGCTTGGGAGACTTGTACGATGTGGGTTCTATTTAAAGCACTCAAACACTTCGAGAAAAATATAATTAATTAGAGGACAATTAGAGTTTTAGTTTTTAGCCTTTATTTTTCATAGTTAGATATAGAAATAGGGAAGTTTTATTATTCCTTTTTGAGAGCTTTGTTCCTTAACTTTTCAGTACTCATTCCTTCAGTTTATAAATTTTTGTTCAAGTTTATTCCTGCATTAATTTCATTTTTGAATATCATCGTACTTTTGGATCAAAATAATTTCTTTTGAAGTTTGAGGTAATTTTAATTTATTAAATTAATGTTATTTTTCCTTATTTATTTATTTATGTCATTTAATTACGATATGTGTGGCTAAATTTATAGGGATGGGGATCTAATGATTCCCATCCGAGGGATGTACTTTTAATAATATAAATTAAGGATTAAAATATGAGATCTTATTTTATGGTCGTTGTGCTATCATGAACGGATGAAATCCCCGCCACTAATCGGGATCGCGTGTGTCTAGCCATGCCCAGGATCTCAAATCTGTGACGGTAATTTTACCCAATCATTGTTATATGGTCTTTTTGCTTTCATCGTGTGGATCTAATTACGATTATATTCTGGGATCGAGTGTGCCTAGCCATGCCCTGGATCTTGGATCTGTAATAGTAATTTTATCTTAAATACTCTCTAATCTGAATAAAGTGTGCCTAGCCATGCCCTTGATTTCAGATTTATAGTAGTATTCTTGTTGGAATTTTCACCCACTTTGGGGATGATTTTTATTTGAACCTGAGATCATGTGTGCCTAGCCATGCCCTTGATCCCAGATCTATATATGAAAATCATCTAAGTCCTGATTGCAGGGATGCAACATGGAACCTATTAGGGTTTTGACCATTTATCTTCCATAAAAGATGTTTGTTACCAATATTATATCTCATAGCTTAATCCTTAGATTTATATTATGGGAAGAACAGACCAAAGATGGGAGGATTTAGTATTTTCATCTTTATCATCATCTTTACCTTTCCTTTTGAATTATCAATTGAATTTTAGTTTGTAGTCATTAATTACCATCTCATCAAGCCATTTAAATCATAAGACTGGTAGAATACTGTTAGATCTTAGTAGATTTCTAGAATTGCTTGTCTTTTTAGATCTTTCAAAATTAGTCCTCGTGGGAACGATCTCGTACTTCGCGCCCACTATATACAATTCGATTCGTGCACTTGCGAGTAAAACATTACAATTAAAAATCACATCACTTCTCCTCCTCTTCTGGCATTTCCACTTTGTTATCGATTTGCTTCCCAGATCGCAGTGTAGTGATGGCCTTGATCTGTTGTTGGCTCTCCTCCTGAGATGAGGTCGAGGCCTGCTCAATAGCCATCTGTCCTCTTGGGTTTGGAATTGGTTGGCTCGGGAATGATCCCTTCTCTCTCTCGCAGAGGAGTGTTGTCAGTTGCCCAAGTTGTGTCTCTATCCTTGATATTGAAGAGGTATTGGATTGGATGAACTTTCACATATCCTCACTCTGAGGATATTGATTCTGGTGCTGACGTGGCGCAACATTTCCTTGTTGATTATTGAACCCTGGTGGAGGAAAAGTTTGTGCAAACCCCGGTTGACTTGTTGATTGTGAGAACTGGTAATTCTGATTCGATTGCCTAGGTTGCACATTTTGATTTTGATTTGGGTAATATTGGTTTCCTCCTCCATAGTGATGTTGGAATTGTCCTTGACGAAACTGTTGTTGTGGTCCCTGACTGAAATTTTGATTTGGGTATAAATTCATCCCTTGACCTCGGCCTTGAGGTCTTTGATTTCCCTGTTTCCATGAGAAATTTTGATGATATTTCCAACTGTTTGGATTGTTTTCATTGAAAACATTTCCCTGATTCCGCCCATAAGTGTTCAATGCATTCTATTGTTCATTAGGATCTTCTGAGTAAGTTTGCAGTGACAGGCAACCGACGGATGTGTGCATTGGACTCGCACAGTATGAGCATGGATCTGGTTGTACATTTACAACACTCACATTTTTCTTCAATTTCAATTCCTCAATTTGTTGAGTGAGGAAATCTATTTTTGTCATCAGGTCGGGTGTTTCTTTCACCACATACAATCCTCCTTTCTTTGCTGAGCTTCCTGCTTCATCTCGATTCTTCTTCGGCTGATCTCGACTGCTAGAGAAGTCCCATTGTTGTGAGTCTTCCGCTAACTTTTCCAAGAATCGATAAGATTCAGTTTCTCTCAATCCCAAGAATCCTCCACTATTTATGGATTCAATCAGATGTCGGTTTGCCTGATCCAATCCATTATAAAAACATTGGACCAATCTCCATTTTGAGAATCCGTGGTGAGGACATTTCAATAAGATATCCATGAATCTATCCCAGGCTTCATAGAATCTCTCATCATCTTCTTGTGTAAAGTCGGTGATTTCACGTCTTAAGGCATTAGTCTTAGCCATGGGGAAGAATTTTGACAAAAATTTCTTAACCATTTGATCCCAGGTGGTTATGGATCTAGCTGGTAAAGAGTTTAACCATGCTTTGGCCTTATCCTTTATAGAGAAAGGAAATAGACGTAATCTCACAGATTCTTTACTAAAATTTTGATATACCAATGAATAGACTTCAACAAAGTCTTTGATATGTTGATATGGATCTTCTCTATCCATACCATGAAAAATTGGTAAGATTTGTATCACATTGGTATGGATTTCGAATCTGCCACCAGGTGTGGCGGGATATGTGATGCAGGACGGAGTATTAGTAGTAATTGGGGCAAAGAACTCCCTCAGAGTTGGTTCCTCCTCATTTTCAAGTGGGTGATTTTCACAGCCGTTTGCATTCATTTCAAATTGAATTGATGGTTCACTGTGACAGCCCGGATTTCGACACCCCGAAACCCGTGCCATCCGCACGATCATCTTGACCATGCCCCTTAGCTATGCATGGGAAATTGGTATATCAAGCAACGAATTGAATTGAAATAGTAAATGAAGCTGCGGAATTAAATTACTATAGGAGCATTTCTCAAAATACAGTTCTACCCTCATGCCTCTACATGAACGGAGAACCGATCCGAACCATCGATGATAGTTAATCATCACGGATGGTTCGCCCAAAAGAATTATCCCAAATCTATGTATATACATTGTTTAATCAAAACAAGGCTTGACATACCAAGCCGTATAAAAATCTCTCAAAAACCCTCAAAGCTGCACAACGGAGTTCTCTAGAAGAAATCCTCAGGAGGTGGCTCCAACTCGTCACCAGGTGCTAGGTCCGAGTCACCGGGGCCAGCGTCTCCTAAAGCCTCGGCAGCTGCTAGTAGTGGACCTGCGACGTATAGTCTATAGGGTGAGCTACATCCTAGCTCAATAGGGAACAGAACACAGTTGAACATATAAATTATCACTCACATATATTCCATGATATGCCATGCATGATGTGTCTATGTAGTTACTGATGAAAAATAGTTGAAAAGCATCACGTTTTACTGGTAGTTTACTCATGTCTTTTACTTATTCATGAATGATGCTGAAAAGGCCTAAAGCAAAACTTAAACTTTCAACTTAAGTAATCCCCGAGCAATATAGCATCGAGCCCCGATGAGATACCCATCATCGTCATCTATATAGACAGTTTTAAACGTATTCCCTGGGAATACAATTAGTACCCAAGCCCCTTTCCCCTGGGGATTGGTGGCGGGACTTCACTTGTCTTAACACAACACCCCTGAGGTGTGCTTACTGTGTACGGATAAGCCTCCGCACTGGCCTATGGTTTCTCCGCCGTATCGGTCACGGATATCCTGTCGTGTCAGTCGTGGATATCCCGCCACGTCGGTGGGGTACCCTATCAAACCTTAAATAACAAAAGTATCAGGTGCTTTACATATAGTTATTCACCGTATAAGTGTGCTATCTTATATCAGTTAGGCCCTATCAAACATGATTCAATCTTGGATACATCCCTGGGATGTATCCATTCACTTGCATCACACCTGATGCTCTTATCTCTTTACTTCCTCATCCCCTGGGGATGGCTCATTATAATTACTCTTATTGATGTCACGCACACACACTTTTCACAAACTCCTAAGCAATAAAACATTTTGAATGGAATTCTATATCACTACATACATGCTCTTGCAAATAAAGTACATGTTCAAGGTGTTCCCTACCTCAAGTCTCTGTTTGATCATGCATCAAGGTCCCACGTGGGTCCTTGTGCCCAAGCTCACACGTACCACCTATGGTACCACATAACGTGTGAAACACATCACTAAAGATGTAATAAAGAAGGTCCAAGACCCTCCAAGAATCTTAAAGTCAAACTCAAAAGTCAACATAAACTGGCACAGTCGATTAATCGAACTCCAAAATCGATTAATCGAAATTCAATATTGATTAATCGATTCTCAAATCGATTAATCGAGATTCCCATTCGATTAGTCGAATTTCTCTATTCTATCCAGTCGATTCTCAATTCGAGTAATCGAGTTTCCAAAATCGATTAATCGATCCCAAATCGATTAATCAAAATTCTAAATCGATTAATCGAACTCTCATTTCGATTAGTAAAGTCGATTAATCGAGACTCAATTTGATTAATCGAGATCAGGGTCCTCTGACTTTTCAACTTCTTGGCCAAAATCGATTAATCGAAACTCAATTTCGATTAATCGAAATGGCCAGATTCAGCCCCCTTTTGGCTGTTCTTCCTAATATTTTTCCCTTTCTTTTTCCTTCATTTTTCTAAGGATAAAGGCTTAGAATCTAACCACAATCTAACCTTTTAATCTATGCATTTAAACTACAAGAATTTTACCTTCAATAAACCTCAAATTGATTTAAATCAAGTGGTTGGAAAGGCTAGGGTTCCAGCTTTGGCTTGAACGGATCCTTCGCGTTGAATTGGTCTCTTTAATGCTTGAATCCCCCTTCCAATCACTCACAATAACTCCTTGTTCAACCCTCTTTACTCCTCTCTCTCTCTTCTTTACTTCTCTCTCAACAACCTAAAATACAGATTTAGGGTTATTAAACCCTTTTATCTCTCCTCTCACTTATGTGTTGAGCACATGCACCGTGATAGGTGTATGTGACTTCGCATTTACATCACACACCACACAGTCAGTCAAACTATCATATCTCATCCGTTCATCACACTCTATGCTAACTATTGAACTCCTAATTGGTCAAACTTGTGACCAGTCGGGCACGGATCCCGAGGTCACTGTTTAACGTGATTTTTTGGGATATTACATCCTCCCCACCTTGGGAATTTTCATCCTCGAAAATAGCCCAAAGGTGCGTAGGTCTGGATCCCCCCCCCCCACACTCTTGGGTGAGGTGGTCCAGTCAAGTTACACGAAATAGAACAAACACAGAGACATCACATAATAGATAACAGTCGTAGAAAAGTAACAAAATATTTATATTGATGAACAGAAATTTTTTACAAAATGTTTACATGGATTTAAACCAAGGTACAAATAAAATGTTTCTATAAAACCAAAATGGTATGGTGGTGAAGTCGGTCTTGGTGGTTTGGAGGCAACGGACTTGTCAGAAAATCTGGCGTCTCTTGGCATGGCTTGATGTAGATGTGGAAGGAGCGTGATAGTGGTGGTCGGGTGGAAGACGGACCTCTGTGGAAGGCGGTCCGTCTCAGTCCACTCCTCCTCCTAAGCGAGGTAGTATGGTAGTCCGACTGGTAGATGTAGCGGAGGGTATGGAACATAAGGAAGTCCATCCTCCAATTCATCCGCTCGTTGTTGGCCTCCATGCGAGCCAACACCTCCTCGATGGTAGGACCGGATGGAGCTACACGGCCAGATGATGATGATGTGGGAGAAGTGCTGAGAGTAAGTGGCGGTGTCGGTGAGGCTGTGGTATGAGCGGTAACCCTCTCCACTGCTGGCTCGGCTGGGTGTGCCCCACCCACGGCTGGGTCCTGATGTGGTGGTGGGGGTGGTGGTGGTGCTACTGCTGCCGAGCTGACGGACCGAGAGCCAGAGGGTCCGCTTGTAGTTAAGCTAGCGGTCCATGAAGACTTCGAAAATGTCTTCACGCGGTCCGTAGCCCTCACCTCGTGAGGCGAGATGGTGTAGGAGGGATCGTTGGAGTAGCACTCCAACATGCTCGAGATGAGGCGACCGTAGGGCATCTTCTCCTTGGGCCTTAAGTTGCCCTTCATTAACTTTCCTTTAATATATCTCATCCCCTCGAGGATGAGCATGGTGGCATCGAACCACCGGCCACAGAAGGCCGCATACAGTGCCTGCTGCTCCATATCTATCCGCTCGGTGTCGTGCCGCAGCGGGTAGAGATTACACTTGATTATGGAATCAAGCATCCACATGTAGTGGGGAAGGTCGACCCTCTTGATGGAGGATTTCGACCCCTTCTTCTCGTTGGTCATACGGGTCATGATCTCCTCAAATCGAGGGTCCTCCTCAAAGGGTGGAAATAGGGTGGTCTCAGGGGTGAAATCGAGGTAGCACTTAAGCACCTCGTGTATGTGGCGACGGGTGATCATGTATTCTCGACCCTCTATGGTGGTCTTGATCACGTCGTCGGTAGGGCCGTCCACAAGCCCTTGGTAAAACAACCTCACCAATCTAGGGTAGTAGGAACTCCGGATTGGTTTGAGAAGGTTGCCGAGACTGGCATTCCTAAGATAGTTGCGAGCCCATTGGGTCTCGCCCGGTACATCGGGATTTGTGAAAAGGGTGGGGTCAATGAGGTACTCGACCTCAAAGGTCTTTGCAGCCCACCACTCATTGGGTTGCACCACGTCAGTGGGTGGTGGCGGCATAGGGGTAGACTCGCGTGAAGACCTGCGCGAAGACGCGCTTGTCGACCCGGACGTGGTGTTCGATGTCGATGGTGACGGGGTCCTCACGGGTGATGGGGTAGGTGGTGGTTGTGCGGCGTTCTTACGCCGAACCGGAAGCTTAGAGGTTGCCTTCTTCGAAGACAACCGGGTTTTGGGCGGTATTTTTGGTGAAATAGTAAAATTTAGGGTTTTCTCTAGCTCGAATTGAAAGAAAAATACGAATTTAGGGTTTACCGTGGGTTTTGGATGCGCTAGCACGTAAATCCGATCCGAAAACCAACGGAGATGCAACCCTAGGGCGTCGGATGGTTGGAGAAGAAGAAGAAGAAGAAGAAACGCCCAACGAGAAAAAAATCAAATGATTTCGAATGGGGAGTGAAATCTCCAATTTTATATATATAGGCCCCGGCTCGATTAATCAAAATCCAAAGTCGATTAATCGAGATTCAAAACTAGGTTAAGCCGCGCAAAATCGATTAATCGATTTCCAAAATCGATTAGTCGAAAGTCAAAATCGATTAATCGAAATCGTATCCGTTTAAAAATTCAAGTTTTAGAGCTCACTGGCGCGAGCCAGTGGATTAATCGAAATCAATTTTGATTAATCGAAATTTCAAAATTGATTAATCGAAATTCACTTCGATTAATCGAAATCGTGCAGTCCCTTCCAAAATTTTTAGGATTCTTTAAGCTCTTTGATTAGTCGAACTATGGTTCGATTAATCGAAATCTCAAATCGATTAATCGAATTTCACATCGATTAATCTAAATCGTTTCTCTGACTTAAAATTTTCATAAGTCCCTTAAGTTATTCGATTAATCAAACTCCCAGTTCGATTAATCGAAATCGCAAATCGATTAATCGAAATCTCCTCGATTAATCAAAAAATTCAGTAATACCCTCTAAATTCTTCTAGCATTCCTAGTTTGTTCGATTAATCGAACATGCAGTTCGATTAATCAAAAACCTAAATCGATTAGTCGAAACCTAAATCGATTAATCGAAATTACATTCTGTATGTTTTCTAACTCGTACTCAAGTTTACAGTCACTGGCACATGCCAGTCGACTAATCGTACAAAATCGATTAATCGAAATTCCAAATCGATTAATCGATTAATCGATTTTACCCAATTTCTGTAGATTTTCAAGTTCTTTGTTTATTTAATTTCTCTTGTAGTTTATGACATCAAGTGATCCTTAGTTCCACAAAACACATCCTCAAGGTCATGTGTATATAAAAATTTGTTCCTTTATCATACTTTGATCAAAACTTTCATTGAATTACAAGTATTGTTGAGATTCCACAAACATGTTTATAGTTTACATTGAATTCTCAAGTCGTTGGAAACAAGGCTGGATATTGTTCTTTCACATCGGCCTCTCGTACTCATGTAGCTTCTTCGTTCGGATGATTTTTCCATCGAACAAGCACTAAGGGAATCACTTTAGTGCTCAATACTTGTTCCTTTCGATCCAAGATTTCCACTGGTTCTTCTATCATGCTCATGTCCTCACACATCTCCATAGGTTGACTTCCTAACACATGAGATGGATCATTCACATACTTTCTGAGCATCGATATGTGAAAAACGTTATGTACCCGATCAAATAGCGGTGGTAAGCCAATGCGATACGCAACTTCACCTACGCGTCCCAAAATTTCAAATGGTCCCACATAATTGGGACTTAACTTCCCTCTCTTGCCAAACCTCATTACACCTTTCATAGGCGACACTTTCACAAACACGTGTTCACCCACTTTATAGTCGACACTAGTCCGCTTGATGTCGGTGTAACTTTTCTGTCTACTCTGTGCTGACTTCAGCCTTTCTCTGATTATTCGAACGACGGTGGCGTTGTCTTCAAGTAGTTTTAGCCCTAAAATAAATTTCTCACCTGTTTCTTCCCAATTTAGGGGTGATTTGCATCGTCGTCCATACAGAGCTTCATACGGTGCCATGCCAATGCTCGTTTGGAAACTATTGTTGTATGCGAATTCGATCAACGGTAGATACTCATCCCAATATCCTTGCATATCTAGCATATACGCTCTGAGCATGTCTTCTATTACTTGATTCACTCGCTTTGTCTGCCCATCAGTTTGAGGATAGAAAGCTGAACTAAAATCTAGTCGCGTTCCCATTCTTTCTTGAAATTTCTTCCAAAACTTGGACGTATAAAGTGGATCACGATCTGAAACTATGCTTCTTAGAATCCCTTGTAGTCTTACAATCTCCTTCATGTATAAGTCTGCCAGTCTTCCTGTCGTATACATCGTATTGTACGGTAAAAAGTGCGCTGATTTGGTCAATCGATCTACGACGACCAAAATGGCATTGTGTCTCTTGGTAGTACGCGGCAATCCAACAATGAAATCCATCGAGATCGATTCCCACTTCCATTCTGGTATTGGTAAAGGCTGTAATAGTCCAACCGGATGTTTATGATCAATATTCACCTGCTGACAAGTCAAACATCGTGACACGTATTCGGCCACGTCTTGCTTCAAACCTCTCCACCAGTAGTTCTTTTTCAAGTCTTGGTACATTTTGGTGCTACCAGGGTGGATAACATAATTTGACTTATGAGCTTCATCAAGAATTGTTCATCTTAGATCGGCATTGTCCGGAATGCAGAGACGGCCCTTGAACAATAAAGAACCATCTTCTTTTACTGGAAGTCCGGCCTGATGCCCTCAATCACGTCTTGATGAATCTTTGTTAATGTCGGATCTTTCATCTGTAGATCGTGGATATGCTCAAATATTACTGGCTTCACTGATATGTTAGAAAAAAAGGATCCTGTAGCTTTCGACTTAATGTTCGCATTGTAAAGTGCCAGGTCTTCCAATAATTTCCACCGGTGCATACCCAAAATCAAACAAGCTAACTGAGCTGAACTCTTTCGACTCAAGGCATCGGCTACTACGTTCGCCTTGCCTGGATGGTACTGTATAGAACAATCATAATCCTTGAGGAACTTCATCCATCTGCGCTGTCTCATGTTGAGCTCTTTCTGTGTAAACAGGTATCTGAGGCTCTTATGATCGATGAAAATTTCAAATGTCTCACCATACAAGTAATGTCTCCAAATCTTCAGCACAAAAATGACTGCTGCTAGCTCCAAGTCATGAGTCGGGTAATTTTTCTCGTGTTCTTTCAGTTGTCTTAATCCGTAAGCTATCACCTTCTTGTGCTGGTTGAGCACACAACCTAAACCATTGTATGACGCATCGCTGTACACTGCGTATCCTCCACTACCTGAAGGAATCGCTAGCACTGGAGCCGAAGTGAGTGTCTCTTTGAGTTCTTGAAAACTCTTCTCGCATGCCTCACTCCACTCAAATCTTGAGTCCTTTCGTGTGAGCTTCGTAAGAGGTCCCGATATCTTTGAAAACCCCTCGACGAAACGTCGATAATAGCCTGCTAAGCCCAGAAAACTTCGGACATCGGTCACTGTCTTTGGTTGCTCCCATTTAACCACTGCTTCTATCTTTGCTAGATCTACAGTGACACCATGCTTTGAGACAACATGTCCCAAAAAGCTAACTTCTTCCAACCAAAACTCACATTTGCTGAGTTTGGCGTACAATTGGTGTTCACGTAGCATCTGTAGATCAATCCTCAAATATTCTTCGTGTTTCATCTTGGATTTGGAGTATATCAAGATATCATCAACGAACACTACAACGCAGGAGTCCAAGTGTGGTTTAAACACTCGATTCATCAGATCCATAAACGACGCCGGAGCATTCGTCAACCCAAACGGCATCACAAGGAATTCATAGTGTCCATACCGTGTCCTGAAAGCTGTCTTCTGAATGTCCTCTGCCTTGACTCGCAACTGATGGTATCTAGATCTCAGATCGATCTTGGAAAAATACCTTGCTCCTTGCAGTTGATCGAACAAATCATCAATTCTAGGCAAAGGGTAGCGGTTCTTCACAGTGAGTTTGTTCAATTGTCGATAGTCAATGCATAGCCGCATTGACCCATCTTTCTTCTTGACAAACAAGACCGGTGCTCCCCATGGAGACACACTCGGTCTAACAAACCTCTTGTCCGTGAGCTCTTGCAGTTGTTCTTTCAACTCCTTCAACTCAGCAGGAGCCATTCTATATGGTGCTTTCAAAATAGGCTCCGTTCCCGGTGCTAAGTCAATGGCGAATTCTACTTCTCTTTCTGGAGGTAATCCAGGCAATTCTTCTGGAAACATGTCAGCGAAGTCTCGCACAACTACTATCTCAGAGATGATGTTCTTTTCTTCCTTGTCCTCTTTTAAGAAAGCCAAGTATCCACTGCAACCCTTTCTGATCATTTTCTCGGCCCTTACTGCTGAGATCAGTGGCATAGATGACGACCTCACTCCTTGAAACTGAAATGATCTTCTTGTATTGGGTTTGAAAATGACGACCTTGTTCTTGCAATCGACTGTTGCACAGTGCTGCGCCAACCAGTCCATGCTAAGGATCACATCAAACCCTTGCATGTCCAGCAGTATCAACTTTGCTTCCAACTCATGCACCTCTAGGTCTCGAACTGCTACAATGACGGATTTGCAAGCTAACTCCGTGTCCACTAACTCTCCAGTCGGAATAGACACAGATAGGACAAAGTCCAACACCTCTGAAACAATCTTCATCCTCTTGGCAAAATGTGGAGTGACGAATGAGTGGGTAGACCCTGCGTCTATCAACACTCTAACGTCATATCCAACAAAGCATCCCTTCTCATATATAGTTAAAGTACCTATAGTATACATACATACATACAATAATTTACACATCAATTTACACCCCTAATTCACATATAAATTTAGTATTGAGAAAAAGAATCTATACAAATTTCTAATGCATGCACCTTCTGTATCTAAAATTTTAATGAAATGGAAATTTCTTTAATTTAAAAGAGTCTCACCTTGGATGACGTCATGCATGTTCCCTGCTTCCTGAGCAGTGACTGCATAGGCTCTCCCATGAACGACCGGCTTCCGTGCTTGAATGGGTCGTGGTGCTGCAACCGAAGCCGTCTTTCCTTTATCTGTCTCGGGGCAATCCTTGATCAAGTGGCCCACCTTGCCACATCGGAAACAACCCCTAGTCCCTGCTCTGCAATCCACCGTTCTATGAGGCTTGCCACACTTTGCACAAGTCTCTCGAGGCGCGGAAGAAATGGTACGAGAACCCTGTGTGATAGTGGCGCCAGTAGACATGGCAGGGCTCTCATAGCGTAAAGGTCTCCCCGACGCAAGTAATGGGAACCTCTATTGGTGTTGTTGTTGCGCCGGCCTTCCGAAACCCCCTTGGAACTGTGGTCTCTGATTTTAGGTCACGAACCTCGGCTTTTTATTCACCGGTTTATAGTTCCCCGATCTTCCTTGATCATTTCCTCCTCTCTGTTACTCTCTCTGTCTATATCTATTTGTATTTTCTTCTTCCACAACCAATGCCTTGCTCATGACCTCTTCATAGGTCCTCAGCTGAAATGGAGCTACGCCTCTCCTAACCTCAGGCTTCAAGTCTTGCTGAAACCTCTTCGACTTCATCACGTCGGTAGCGACGTAATCCGGAGCAAAATGGGCAAGTCGTAGAAACTCCACCCCATATTCTCTCACTGTCATTCTCCCTTCCACTAATTGTAGAAATTGTATCTCAAGTTGATTTCTTACTACTTCCGGAAAATATTATTTGTTGAACTCCTCAACAAACTCCTCCCATGTCCAGGGCAACTCCGGGGTCTCCTGAGCCCTAGTCCGTATCACGGACTTCCACCAAGGCCCAGCCTCCCCATCTAGCATGTAGGTTGCCCATCTCACACTCTCATCTTCCGTGCATGTCAGCACGCTAAAGACCTTCTCCATTTCCATCATCCAATTTTCAGCTGCCATCGTGTCTGCCTGCCCAGAAAATGAAGGAGGTCTCATCCTCCTAAACTCAGTAAAGGATGAGGGCACAGGCAGTACGAGTCCTACAGGTGGTGTAGGTGGCTGCTGTTCTCTCGCTGCATGAGCTGCAAAGGATGCGGCTTGTTGTGCCATGGCAGCTGCCATGGTCTCCATGGTATGCATCATCCTTTGTCGCTCCTCTCTATCCTCTTGTCTTTCTCTAACTCTCTCTTGTTCTCTTTGATCTTGATCCTGACGATCTCAATCCTCATCATCATGCTGTCTACTACTACTACTGCCTGGGGCCTCGGTACCTCCTAAAGGTACCCTATTGGTAGGAGAGATGTAATCAACTCCACTACGCAGACTCCTCTGTTGGCCTCCCCTCGGTCGGCCTCTTCCTCTATATGACATTTGCGGCTGCATTTGAAACTAAAGTTTCATTAGCAAAAGTCCCTATGTTCTGACAAAAAGAGTGATTGTCAGAATTGCTAAAAGAAATAGCTTTGATACCAATTGTGACAACCCAGATTTTGACACCCCGAAACCTGTGCCATCCGCACGATCATCTTGACCATGCCCCTTAGCTATGCATGGGACATTGGTATATCAAGCAACGAATTGAATTAAAATAGTAAATGAAGCTGCGGAATTAAATTACTATATGAGCATTTCTCAAAATACAGTTCTACCCTCATGCCTCTACATGAACGGAGAACCGATCCGAACCATCGATGATAGTTAATCATCACGGATGGTTCGCCCAAAAGAATTATCTCAAATCTATGTATATACATTGTTTAATCAAAACAAGGCTTGACATACCAAGTCATACAAAAATCTCTCAAAAACCCTCAAAGCTGCACAACGGAGTCCTCTAGAAGAAATCCTCAGGAGGTGGCTCCAACTCGTCACCAGGTGCTAGGTCCGAGTCACCGGGGTCAGCGTCTCCTGAAGCCTCGGCAGCTGCTAGTAGTGGACTTGCGACGTATAGTCTATAGGGTGAGCTACATCCTAGCTCAATAGGGAACAGAACACAATTGAACATATAAATTATCACTCACATATATTCCATGATATGCCATACATGATGTGTCTATGCAGTTACTGATGAAAAATAGTTGAAAAGCATCACGTTTTACTGGTAGTTTACTCATGTCTTTTACTTATTCATGAATGATGCTGAAAAGGCCTAAATCAAAACTTAAACTTTCAACTTAAGTAATCCCCGAGCAATATAGCATCGAGCCCTGATGAGATACCCATCATCGTCATCTATATAGACAGTTTTAAACGTATTCCCTGGGAATACAATTAGTATCCAAGCCCCTTTCCCCTCGGGATTGGTGGCGGGGTTTCACTTGTCTCAACTCAACACCCCTGGGGTGTGCTTACTGTGTACGGATAAGCCTTCGCACTAGCCTACGGTTTTGCCGCCGTATCGGTCACGGATATCCTGCCGTGTCAGTCGTGGATATCCCGCCACGTCAGTGGGGTACCTTATCAAACCTCAAATAACAAAAGTATCAGGTGCTTTACATATAGTTATTCATCGTGTAAGTGTGCTATCTTATATCAGTTAGGCCCTATCAAACATGATTTAATCTTGGATACATCCCTGGGATGTATCCATTCACTTGCATCACACCTGATGCTCTTATCTCTTTACTTCCTCATCCCCTGGGGATGACTCATTATAATTACTCTTATTGATGTCACGCACACACACTATTCATAAACTCTTAAGCAATAAAACATTTTGAATGGAATTCTATATCACTACATACATGCTCTTGCAAATAAAGTATATGTTCAAGGTGTTCCCTACCTCAAGTCTCTGTTTGATCATGCATCAAGGTCCCACGTGGCTCTTTGTGCCCAAGCTCACACGTACCACCTATGGTAAAGATGTAATAAAGAAGGTCCAAGACCCTCCAAGAATCTTAAAGTCAAACTCAAAAGTCAACATAAACTAGTACAGACGATTAATCGAACTCCAAAATCGATTAATCGAGATTCCCATTCGATTAATCGAATTCTCATTCGATTAGTCGAATTTCTCTATTCTATCCAGTCGATTCTCAATTCGAGTAATCGAGTTTCCAAAATCGATTAATCAATCCCAAATCGATTAATCGAAATTCTAAATCGATTAATCGAACTCTCATTTCGATTAGTCGATTTCTCCAAGCTCTTTTCTTTTCTCCACTGGAGTTCACTGTAGGTTCCTAGTCGATTAATCGATACCCAATTCGATTAATCGAAATTCAAACTCGATTAATCGAAACTCAATTCAATTAATCGAGATCGGGGTCCTCTGACTTTTCAACTTCTTGGCCAAAATCAATTAATCGAAACTCAATTTTGATTAATCGAAATGGCCAGATTCAGCCCCCTTTTGGCTGTTCTTCCTAATATTTTTCCCTTTCTTTTTCCTTCATTTTTCTAAGGATAAAGGCTTAGAATCTAACCACAATCTAACCTTTTAATCTATGCATTTAAACTACAAGAATTTTACCTTCAATAAATCTCAAATTGATTTAAATCAAGTGGTTGGAAAGGCTAGGGTTCCAGATTTGGCTTGAACAGATCCTTCGCGTTGAATCGGTCTCTTTGATGCTTGAATCCCCCTTCCAATCACTCACAATAACTCTTTGTTCAACCCTCTTTACTCCTCTCTCTCTCTTCTTTACTTCTCTCTCAACAACCTAAAATACAGATTTATGGTTATTAAACCCTTTTATCTCTCCTCTCACTTGTGTGTTGAGCACATGCATCGCGATAGGTGTATGTGACTTCGCATTTACATCACACACCACACAGTCAGTCAAACTATCATATATCATCCGTTCATCACACTCTATGCTAACTATTGAACTCCTAATTGGTCAAACCTGTGACCAATTGGGCACGGATCTCAAGGTCACTGTTTAAGGTGATTTTTTGAGATATTACAGTTCAGTTCTCACTTCTTGACCAGTTCTAACTTCTTTTCGATTTGAACGACACGTTCGCTTAATCGCAGGATTCAGAGGTTCTAAAGATTTATCTCTAGAAGACCTCGTGTGCATACACAAAGTGCAAATTTTTTTTTTTTTTTTTTAATTCGAAAAATCCGGAATCCGGAGATTAAGCGAAATTTTTGCAGATTCTGGAGGGTCGATTGATCGACTGTTTTGGTCGATCGATCGATACTCAAAGATTTTTTTATTTTTTTATTTTTTATTTTTTTTTTAGAACAGAATCAGTAAAAAAAGGAAAATCTCTTTTTCTTGGGTCGATTGATCGACCACAAAGTTTTTTTTTTTTTTTTTTTTTTAAGTTGAAGAGTCGATTGATCGACAATTCAGGTCGATCGATCGATCTCAAGATTATTATTATTTTTTTTTTTATATTATTATTTTTTTAAAGAAGTTACTGAATTCAAACCTACAAAGATTCTTAAAAGTTAATTTTTCTATTTCCCAAAAGTTTTTTTTTTTTTTTTCTACGCCCAGTCCCCGGCAGCGGCGCCAAAAACTTGATGTGTCCTTAAATTTGTACTCGCAAGTGCACGAATCGTGATGTAGTCAGTGGGTGCAAAGTAAGAGATCATTCCCACGAGGATTGGTTAGAAAATTTAAAATCAGAAATAGTAATTAACTAAAAGAATTTCCACAGATCTATCGCAGTAACCAACAACCTAGAATTTTGAGAACTTCTGATAAATGAGATAAATGCTAACAGATAAATACTAACAGAATTTAAGAATTAAACAATTAATGAAAGATAAGGATTGGGATGCTAAATCCTCCCATCGTAGGTTTATCATTTACAGAATACCAATCTGTGGATTAAGATGTGAGATCTTTAACATATTTCTCAAAAGAAGCACTGCCCCATACACACGTGAGTTCTAAAATATAGATCTGAGATCACAGAGATGTATGATTAACATCCCATGAGTGTATGATCAACACTCACACCTCGGACAATATTTAGAACCTAATCTCTAGGGTAATTTCCAAAGGACAATCTAAAATCAAGGAGATATATGATTAACACCCCATGGGTGTATGATTATCCCCCACACCTCAGATAGTGGTTGGAACTCACCACTGGGATAAAGTCACACTATCAATCCGAAATCAAGGAGATGTATGATTAACACCCCATGAGTGTGTGATTAACACTCACATCTCAGATGACAGTAAAACTTCACCCCAAGATGGGTAATAATTAGGATAAAATCATCATTATAGATCTAAAATCATAGGGCATGATTAGCTCCTAGATCTCAGATTGAAATAATGATTTCACCATTTTCAATGAATATTAGGGTCTTAAAAAGTATCTGACATCTCAATCACACAGATTTATATTAATATAAATGAATATCTCGGATGGGGTTCATTAGATCCCCATCCTTAATGAAACTAGCCACACATAACTGAAATAAGTAATAAAATAAATGCAGAAGCTGAAAATGCCACTAAAATACCGTAAAGAATTATCCACAAAAATCCACGAAAGCTTTAATCCAAAGTACGTACACCTCCTTCTTGAAAGTGGATCCAAATCAGAAAACTAAGACTTATCTTTCTTCTCAAAATAAATAATAAAGATAGTTTAAGAAAATGGGACTCAATGCCCTTACACTTTAAAACGCAGAGAAACTAAAACAGAAGAATGCAGAAAAAATAAAAACTCTTTAAAACAGACGTCTCCAAAAAGAATAATGCAGAAGAAAAAAGAATAAATCTCCGAAGGACTCCCCGAATGAATATAACTCCAAGAATATCTTTCTCCTTAATTGCTGAAACGAAAGCCGTTTTTTCCTCCTTGAATCCAAGATTTTATTCCGTGAAAAGAGTACCGAGATTCTTGCGGCCAAACAAAATTCCGAACTCAAATTCAAATTTGGTCGATCGATCGACTAAAGAGGGTCGATCAATCGACCATATCAGATTCTATTTTGAAATTCCAAATCTTTCGGATTAGGTCGATCGATCGACCCACCAAAAAGGGTCGATCAATCGACCTCCCAGATTTTCGTGAATTCCCGCTACACTTTGTATCAGACACTGCCTTGGTATTTCGGCCATAACGTTTTATCTTGGAGTTGGATTGAGGCGATTCTTATGGCGTTGGAAAACTGACAACGCGTTCTACAACTTTTGTGTTTTAACAATTTTCTGAATCTAACGTCTTAAAGGTTCAAATTGAGCTCCAAGTCGGGATAAGTTTCGAATGATCCAAGTTAGCACAAATTTGACGTTATATTCTGAACTTTTGGGTTATTTCATGCTCAACACATCTCCAGGCCTGTAAATCACTAAAACTATATAAAACATGTTAAATGGCTTTCATCAGGTAGCTAAATGTAGGTCTTTAGGGGTGAAATATCATCATATTTCACTGCACATCATCACTTATCTTGAATTATTGTTGACAGATCTAACGATCTGGTCCCGATTTTGAAAAAATTTCCTGATGAGCAACTGTTTGTCATCGAGCATGCACCATGATATACGGATTTGGTCAACTATTTAGTGACGGATCAAGTACCCCAGCACTGGAGTAAGAATGAGAAAGCTATTTTTCTAGCAAGGGCGGAGCACTATTTTTTCAAGGATCCGTACTTGTTTAAATATTATGCCGATCAAATCATTAGAAGGTGCATCCCAGAATCTAAACAGTGAAAATTTATTTCATTTTGTTATAAGTTGTCCTGTGGAGGACACTTCAGCTCAAGAAAAATTGCTACAAAGATCCTCCAATGTGGATTCTATTGGCCGACGATTTTCAAAGATTGTCACCAATGTTGTATGTCATGTAATAACTGTCAAATATTAGGTACGATTTTAAAGAGAAATATGATGCCCTTAAACCCAATTCTTGAAGTTGAGGTGTTTGATGTATGGGGAATATATTTCATGGGCCCATTTCTGAATTCTTTTGGGAATCTATATATCCTTATTGTAGTGGACTACGTCTCAAAATGGGTTGAGGCAATAGCCTGTAAGACCAACGATCACAAGGTGGTTGTTAAATTTCTCAATGATCAGGTATTTTCAGGATTTGGTGCTCCACGCCCTATCATTAGCGATAGTGGAAAATACTTCTGCAATAAAGTTTTCACTCAATTAATGAAAAAGTATAGTATCACACACAAAGTGGCTACACCATATCATCCTCAAACGAGTGGACAAGTTGAAGTGTCTAATCCAGAGCTTAAACACATTTTAGAGAAAATGATTAAGCCAAACAGAAAAGATTGGTCATTAAAATTAAACGACGCTTTATGGGCTTATCGAACTCTCGGAATGAGAGTAAATGTGACAGCCCGGATTTAGGCACCCCGAAACTTGTGCCATCAGCACGATCATCTTGACCGTGCCCCTTAGCTAAGCACGGAACATTGGCATATTAAGCAAAAATGAAATAGTACATGAAACTACGAAATTTAAATCTATATAAAAGTATTTCTCAAAAGACAGTTCTACCCTCATGCCTCTGCATGAATGGAGAACCGATCCGAACCATCGATGATAGCAAATCATCACGGATGGTTCGCCCAAAAAGAATAATCTCAATTTATACATGTACATTGTTTAGCCAAAACAAGGCTTGACATACCAAGCCGTACAAATCTCTATCCAAAAGCCCTCAAAGCGGCACAACGGAGTCCTCTAGAAGAAGTCCTCAGGAGGTGGCTCCAACTCTTCACCGGCCGCAAGGTCCGACACACCGGGGTCAGCGTCTCCTGAAGCCTCGGCAGCTGCTAGCATTGGACCTGCGACGTATAGTCTATAGGGTGAGCTACATCCTAGCTCAATAGGGAACAAAATACAGTTGAACATATAAATTATCACTCACATATATTCCATGATATGCCATGCATGATGTGTCTATGCAGTTACTGATGAAAACAATTAAAAGCATTACATTTTACTAGTAGTTTACTTATGTCTTTATTTATTCATGAATGATGCTGAAAAGGCCTAAAGCTAAACTTAAACTTTCAACTTAAGTAATCCCCAAGCAATATAGCATCGAGCCCCGATGAGATACCCATCATCGTCATCTATATAGACACTTTTAACGTATTCCCTGGGAATATAATTAGTACCCAAGCCCCTTTCCCCTGGGGATTGGTGGCGGGGTTTCACTTGTCTCAAATCAACACCCCTGGGGTGTGCTTACTGTGTACAGATAAGCCTCCAAGATCGGCCTACTAAGCCACCGGCCGTATCGGTCCACGGATATCATGTTAATGTCGTCGTGGATATCCCACCACGTCGGTGGGGTACCCTATCAAACCTTAAATAACAAAAATATCGGTGCCTTACATTTAGTTATTCACCGTGTAAATGTGCTATTTTCTATCAGTTAGGCCCTATCAAACATGATTCAATCGTGGATACATCCCTGGGATGTATCCATTCACTTGTATCACACCTGATGCTCTAATCTCTTTACTTCTTCATCCCCTGGGGATGTCTCATTATGATTACTTTTATTTATGTCGCACACACACTTTTCCCAACTCTTTAAGCAATAAAATATTTGGAATTTCAAATCTATATCACTACATACATGCTCTTGTAAAATAAGGTACATGTTCAAGGAGTTCCCTACCTCAAGTCTTTATTTGATCAACGCATCAAGGTCCCACGTGACTCCTTGTGCACTTGCTCACACGTACAACCTATGGTACCACATAACATGTGAAACACATCACTACGGATGTAATAAAGGAGGTCCAAGACCCCCCAAGAATCTCAAAGTCAAACTCAGAAGTCAACATAAACTGGCCCAGTCGATTAATCGATTTCCAAAATCGATTAATCAAAAGTCAATATCGATTAATCGATTATCAAATCGATTAATCGAGATTTCCATTCGATTAATCGAAACCCAATTCGATTAATCGAAATTCTCTGCTTTATCAAGTCGATTCTCAATTCGAGTAATCGAGTTTCCAAAATCGATTAATCGATCCCAAATCGATTAATCGAAATTGCAAATCGATTAATCGAATCTTCATTTCGATTAGTCGATTTCATCAAGCCCATTTCTTTTCTTCACTGGAGTCCATCAGAGCTCCTGATTAATCGATTCTCACTTCGATTAACCGAAATCCAAGGTCGATTAATCGAAACTGAATTCGATTAATCGAGATCGGGGTCCTCTGACTTTTCAACTTCTTGGCCAATTTCGATTGATCGAAACCCAATTTCGATTAATCAAAATTGCCAGATTCAACCTCCTCTTAGCTGTTCTTCTCAATCTCTTTCCTTACTTTTTTTCTCCATTTTTCTAAGCTTTTACCCTACATTTTACACCATTTCTAACTACAACTTAACCCTTTAATCCATGCATTTAAACTACAAAAATCCTACCTTCAATCAATCTGAAATTGATTTCAAATCGAGTGGTTGGAAAGGCTAGGGTTCCAGCTTTGGCTTGAACGGATTCTCCGTGTCGAATCGGTCTCTTTAATTCTAGAATCTCCCTTCCAATCACTCACAATAACTCTTACTCAACCTCTTTACCCCTCTCTCTCTCTTCTTTACTCCTCTCTCAACAACCAAATACAGATTTTAGGGTTATTAAACCCTTTTATCTCTTTCCTCACTTGTGTGTTGAGCACATACACCGCGATAGGTGTATGCAACTTCATATTCACATCACACACCACGCAGTCAGTCGACTATTACATCTCATCCATTCATCACACTCTATGCTAACCATTGGACTCCTAATTGGTCAAACCTGTGACCAATCGAGCACGGATCCTGAGGTCACTATTTAACGTAATTTTTCGGGATATTACATCCTCCCCACCTTGGGAATTTTCGTCCTCGAAAATAACCCAAGGGTATATGCTCCCCCCCCACACTCTGAGGTGAGGTGGTCTAGTTGACTGAGATGCAACTAGGTAATTAAACGAATACAAGTATAGAATTATAATGTGACGAAAATGAACGATTTACACAAAATTTGATTTCTATTAATATCTGAAAATTTTACAAGGCGCCAGATAAGTTGGCGTAGAAAATCTACATGTATACAATCATGACTCAAACAAAATAAATACAAGACTAAGGCAGTCCCTACTTGCCAGTGTGCCTTGAGCCGGGTCAGGACGATGTGGTGGCATCAGGCCGGGCCGAGGCAGAGAGTAGCGGCGGTGTGGTCAGCGTCTGTCGACGGAGCGGAGGTAGATGTGGAAGGAGCCGCGTCGGTAGTGGCAGTGGTGGGATGGAAGATGGGACCCCTGTGGAAGGCGGTTCGTCCGGCAATCCACTGCTCCTCCTGAGCGAGGTAGCGGTGGTAGTCCGTCGGGTAGATGTAGCGGAGGGTGTGGAACATCAAAAAGTCCATCCTCCGGTTCATCCGTTCGTTGTTGGCCTCCATGCGAGCCAACACGTCTTCAATGGTAGGACCGGATGGGGCGGCGCGCCGGCGGTATGATGAGGTGGGTGTAGCGGGCGCGGAGTGAGCGGGCGGTGTCGGTGAGGCCGCAGTGTGAGAGGTGGCCCTCTCTACTGAAGGCTCGGCTGGGTGTGCCCCACCCACGGGTGGGTCCTGCTGTGGTGGTGGGGGTGGTGGCGGTGCGACTGCTGCTGCTGCTGCTGGAGCGGGACCCGGAGCCGGTAGGGTCCGCTTGAGCAGGTTGTAGCTACGGGTCCATGAAGACTTGGAGAACGTCTTCACGCAATCCGTAGCCCTCACCTCGTGAGGTGAGATGGTGTAGGAGGGATCGTTGGAGTAGCACTCCAACATGCTCGAGATGAGGCGAGCGTAGGGCATCTTCTCCTTGGGCCGGAGGTTGCCCTTCATCAGTTTGCCCTTAATGTACCTCATCCCATCAAGGATGACCATGGTGGCGTTGAACCACCGGCCATAGAAGGCCGCGTAGAGTGCGTGTTGCACTCGGTCCACGCGCTCGGTATCATGGCGCATAGGGTAGAGGTTGCACTTGATCACCGAATCAAGCATCCACATATAGTGGGGAAGGTCAACCCTCTTTATGGAGGATCCCGACCCCTTTTTGCCATTGGTCATGAGGGTCATGACCTCCTCGAATCGAAGGTCCTCCTCAAAAGGTGGGAATAAGGTGGTCTCAGGGGTAAAGTCGAGGTAGCACTCAAGCACCTCGTGGACGTGGTGACGCGTGATAGTGTAATCTCGACCCTCGATGGTGGTCTTGATCACATCGTCCGTCGGGCCGTCCACAAGCCCCTGGTAAAATAGTCTCACCAATCTAGGGTAATAGGAACCCCGGATTGGTTTGAGAAGGTTGCCGAGACTGGCATTGTTAAGGTAATTTCGAGCCCATTGGGTCTCGCCCGGTACATCGGGATTGGTGAAAAGGGTAGGGTCAATGAGGTATTCGACCTCAAAAGTCTTTGCGGCCCACCATTCATTTGGTTGCACCACGTTAGTGGGTGGTGGGGGCATGGGGGTGGACTCGCGGGAAGACTGGCGCGAAGATGCGCTCGTTGAACCGGAGGTGGTCTTCAATGCCGACGGTGATGGAGTCCTCACCGGCGATGGGGTAGGTGGTGGTGGTGCGGCGTTCTTACGCCGAACTGGTAGCTTAGAGGTTGCCTTCTTCGAAGACAACCGGGTTTTGGGCGGCATTTTTAGAAAATAGCAAAAATCTAGGGTTTCTTCTAGCTTGAATTGAAGGAAAAATATGAATTTAGGGTTTTACCGTGGGTTTTGGATGCGCTAGCACAAGAATCCGATCCGAAAACCAACGGAGATGCAACCCTAGGGCGTCGGATGGGTGGCCGGAGAAGAAGGAGAAAAGGCGCTCAAGAACTCAAAAGCCCAAATGATTTCGGATGGGAAATAAAATCCCCAATTATATATATAGGCCCCGACTCGATTAATCGAGATTCAAAACTAAGTTAAGCCGCGCAAAATCGATTAATCAATTTCCCAAATCGATCAATCGAAAGTCAAAATCGATTAATCGAAAACATTTCGATTAATCGAAATCGTATCCGTTTAAAAATTTAAGTTTTAGAGCTCACTGGCGCGAGCCAGTCGACTAATCGAAATCCATTTCGATTATTCGAAATTTCAAAATCGATTAATCAAAATTCACTTCGATTAATCGAAATCGTGCAGTAACTTCCAAAAATTTCAGGATTCCTTAAGTTATTCGATTAGTCGAACTATGGTTCGATTAATTAAAATTTCAAATCGATTAATCGAATTCTACTTCGATTAATCGAAATCGTTTCTCTGACTTAGAATTTTCATGGTCCCTTTAAGTAAATCGATTAATCAAAATCTGCTCGATTAATCAAAATTTTCAATAATTTCCTCAATTCTTCTAACAGGTTCGATTAATCGAATTCCCAATTCGATTAATCGAATTCCCAAAATCGATTAATCAATCCCAAATAGATTAATCGAAATTATAATTCGATCAATCGAAATTGCATTCTGTGTCTGTTCTAACTCTCATCCCAATTTCCAGTCACTCGCACATGCTAGTCGACTAATCGAACAAAATCGATTAATCGAAATTCTAAATCGATTAATCGATTTGAAATTCGATTAATCGATTTTGCCCAATTTTTGCTGATTTTCAATTTCCTTGGTTCTTTGATTACTTTTGGCAGTTTTTTGACATCAAGTGGCTCATAGTTTCCTAGAAACACATACACTTGGTCATGTGCATACAAAATCTGTTCCTTAAATCATACTTTGATCAAGACTTCCATTGATTTACAAGTATTGTGAGAATTCCACAAACATGCTTGTCGTTTACATTGGATTCTCACGTCGTTGGAAATAAGGCTAGATATTGTTCTTTCACATCGGCCTCTCGTTCCCAAGTAGCCTCCTTCTTCGGATGATTGTTCCACCGAACAAGCACTAAGGGAATCACTTTAGTGCGCAGTACTTGTTCCTTTCGATCCAAGATTTCCACTGGTTCCTCTATCATGCTCATGTCCTCACACATCTCCATAGGTTGTTTCCCTAACACATGAGAGGGATCGTTCACATACTTTCTGAGCATTGATATGTGGAAAACGTTATGTACCCGATCAAACAGCGGTGGTAAGCCAATGCGATACGCAACTTCACCTACGCGTCCCAAAATTTCAAATGGTCCAACATAACGTGGGCTTAACTTCCCTCTCTTGCCAAATCTCATTACGCCTTTCATAGGTGACACTTTCACAAACACATGCTCACCCACATTATAGTCGACGCTAGTCCGCTTCATGTCGGTGTAACTTTTCTGTCTACTCTGTGCTGACTTCAGCCTTTCTCTGATTATTCGGACGACGGTGGCGTCGTCTTCAAGTAGTTTTGGCCCTAAAATAAATTTCTCACATGTTTCTTCCCAATTGAGGGGTGATTTGCATCGTCGTCCATACAGAGCTTCATACGGTGCCATGCCAATGCTCGTTTGGAAACTGTTGTTGTATGCTAATTCGAGCAACGGGAGATACTCATCCCAGTATCCTTGCATATCTAGCATGCACGCTCTAAGCATGTCTTCTATCACTTGGTTCACTCGCTCTGTCTGCCCATCAGTTTGAGGATGGAAAGCTGAACTAAAGTCTAGTCGTGTTCCCATTCCTTCTTGAAATTTCTTCTAAAACTTGGACGTATATAGTGGATCACGATCTGAAACTATGCTGCTTGGAATCCCATGTAACCTTACGATCTCCTTCATATATAAGTCTGCCAGTCTTCCTGCCGTATACATAGTATTGTACGGCAAAAAGTGCGTTGATTTGGTCAATCGGTCTACGACGACCCAAATGGCATTGTGTCTCTTGGAAGTATGGGGCAATCCAACAATAAAATCCATCGAGATCAATTCCCACTTCCATTCTGGGATTGGTAAAGGCTGTAATAGTCCAGCAGGATGTCTATGATCAATCTTCACTTGCTGACAAGTCAAACACCGTGACACGTATTCAGCCACGTCTTGCTTCAGTCCTCTCCACCAGTAGTTCTTTTTCAAGTCTTGGTACATTTTGGTGCTACCAGGGTGGATAGCATAATTTGACTTATGGGCTTCATCAAGAATTGTTCGTCTTAGATCAACATTGTCCGGAATGCATAGACGGCCCTTAAACAATAAAGAACCATCTTCTTTAACTGAGAAGTCTGACCTGATGCCTTCATTCACGTCTTGATGAATCTTTGTTAATGCCGGATCTTTCATCTGTAGATCGTGGATATGCTCAAATATCACTGGCTTTACCGATATGTTAGCCAAAAAGGATCCGGTAGCTTTTGACTCAATGTTCGCATGGTAGAGTGCCAGGTCTTCCAATAATTTCCATCGGTGCATACCCAAAATCAAACAAGCTAACTGAGCTGAAGTCTTCTGACTCAATGCATCGGCTACTACATTCGCCTTGCCTGGATGGTACTGTATGGAGCAATCGTAATCCTTGAGGAATTCCATCCATCTGCGCTGTCTCATGTTGAGCTATTTCTGTGTAAACAGGTATCGGAGGCTCTTATGATCGGTGAAAATTTCAAAAGTCTCACCATACAAGTAATGTCTCCAAATCTTCAGCGCAAAAATGACTATTGCTAGTTCCAAGTCATGAGTCGGATAATTTTTCTCGTGTTCTTTCAGCTGTCTTGATCCGTAAGCTATCACCTTCTTGTATTGGTTGAGTACACAACCTAAACCATTGTATGACGCATCGCTGTACACTGCGTATCCTCCACTGCCTGAAGGAATCGCTAGCACTGGAGCCGAAGTGAGTCTCGTCTTGAGTTCATGAAAACTCTTCTCGCATGCCTCACTCCACTCAAATCATGAATCTTTTCGTGTCAGCTTTGTGAGAGGTCCCGATATCTTTGAAAACCCCTCGACGAAATGTCGATAATATCCTGCTAAGCCCAGAAAACTTTGAACATCGGTCATTGTCTTTGGTTGCTCCCATTTAACCACTGCTTCTATCTTTGCTGGATCTACAGTGACATCATCCCTTGAGACAACATGTCCCAAAAAGCTAACCTCTTCCAACCAAAACTCACATTTGCTGAGTTTGGCATACAATTGGTGTTCACATAGCGTCTGTAGAGTAATCCTCAATTGTTCTTTATGTTCCGTCTTGGATTTGGAGTATATCAATATATCATCAATGAACACTACGACGCAGGAGTTCAAGTGTGGTTTAAACACTCAGTTCATCATATCCATAAACGACGCCGGAGCATTCGTCAACCCAAACGGCATCACAAGGAATTCATAGTATCCATACCGTGTCCTGAAAGCTGTCTTCTGGATGTCTTCTGCCTTGACTCGCAACTAATGGTATCCAGATCTCAGATCGATCTTGGAAAAATACCTTGCTCCTTGCAGTTGATCGAACAAATCGTCAACTCTAGGCAAAGGGTAGCGGTTCTTCACAGTGAGTTTGTTTAATTGTCGATAGTCAATGCATAGCCGCATTGACCCATCTTTCTTCTTGACAAACAAGACCGGTGCTCCCCATGGAGACACGCTCGGTCTAACAAACCCCTTGTCCATAAGCTCTTGTAGTTGTTCCTTCAACTCTTTTAACTCAGCAGGAGCCATTCGATATGGCGCTTTTGAAATAGGCTCCGTTCCTGGTGCTAAGTCGATGGCGAATTCTACTTCTCTCTGGAGGTAATCCAAGCAATTCTTCTGGAAACACGTCGGCGAAGTCTCGCACAACTGCTATCTCAGAAATGACATTCTTTTCTTCCTTGTCCTCCTTTAAGAAAGTCAAGTATCCACTTCAACCTTTTTTGATCATTTTCTCGGCCCTTACTGCTGAGATCAGTGGCACAGATGACGACCTCACTCCATGAAACCTAAATGATCTCCTTGTGTTGGGTCTGAAAATGACTACCTTGTTCTTGCAATCGACGGTTGCACAGTGCTGCGCCAACCAGTCCATGCCAAGGATCACATCAAACCCTTGCATGTCTAACAGTATCAACTTCGCTTCCAATTCATGCACTTCTAGGTCTCGAACTGCTACAATGATGGATTTGCAAGCTAACTCCGTGTCCACTAACTCTCCAATCGGAATAGACACAGATAGGACGAAGTCCAACGCCTCTGGAACAATCTTCATCCTCTTGGCGAAACGTGGAGTGACGAATGAGTGGTTAGACCTTAGGTCTATCAACACTCTAGCGTCATATCCAACGAAGCATCCTTTTTCATATATAGTTAAAGTACCTATAGTATACATACATACATACAATAATTTACACATCAATTTACACCCCTAATTCACATATAAATTTAGTATTGTGAAAAAGAATCTATACAAATCCTAATGCATGCACCTTCTCTATCTAAAATTTTAATGAAATGGAAATTTCTTTAATTTAAAAGAGTCTCACCTTGGATGACATCATGCACGTTCCCTACTTCCTGAGCAGTGACTGCATAGGCTCTCCCCTGAACGTTCGGTTTCCTTGATTGAATGGGTCGTGGTGCTGCAAGTGAAACTTTCTTTCTTTTATCCGTCTCGGGGCAATCCTTGATCAAGTGGCCCACCTTGCCACATCGAAAACAACCCCTAGTTCCCGCTCTGCAATCCGCTGTTCTATGAGGCTTGCCACACTTTGCGCAAGTCTCCCGAGGTGCGGAAGAAACAGTACGAGAACCCTGTGTGATAGTAGCGCCAGTAGACATGGCAGGGCTCTCATAGCGTAAAGGTCTCCCCGACGCAAGTAGTGGAAACCTCTGTTGGTGTTGTTGTTGCGTCGGCCTTCCGAAACCTCCTTGAAACTATGGTCTCTGATTTTGGACCACGAACCTTGGCTTTTAGTTCACCGGTTCGTAGTTCCCCGTCCTTCCTTGTTCATTTCCTCCTCTCTGCTGCTCCCTCTGTCTATATCTATTCGTATTCTCTTCTTCCACAACCAATGCCTTACTCATGACCTCTTCATAGGTCCTCAGCTGAAATGGAGCTACGCCTCCCCTCACCTCAGGCTTCAAACCTTGCTGAAACCTCTTAGATTTCATCACGTCGGTAGCGATGTAATCCGGAACAAAACGGGCAAGTCGTAGAAACTCCACCCCATATTCTCTCACTGTCATTCTCCCTTGCACTAACTGTAGAAATTGTATCTCAAGCTGGTTCTTCACCACTTTCAAAAAATATTGTTTGTTGAACTCCTCAACAAACTCCTCCCACGTCCAAGGCAACTCTGGGGTCTCCTGAGCCCTAGTCTGTATCACGGACTTCCACCAAGGCCCAGCCTCCCCATCCAACATATAAGCTGCCCATCTCACACTCTCATCTTCCGTGCATGTCAGCACGCTAAAAACTTTCTCCATCTCCATAAGCCAGTTCTCAGCGGCCATGGTATTGGCCTGCCCAGAAAATGAAGGAGGTCTCATCCTCCTAAACTCTGTAAAGGATGAGGGCATAGGCGTGAGTCCCTCTGTGGTGTAGGTGGTTCTTTGTTCTCTTGACGCATGAGCAAAGGATGCGGCTTGTTGTGCCATGGCATGCCATAGTCTCCATAGTATGCATCATCCTTTGTCTCCTCTCTATCTTCTTGTCTCTCTCTCTCCTCTCTGTTCTCTTAGATCTTGATCACACGATCTCGATCCTCTTCATCATCTTTACTACTACTCGCCCACAGAGCCTCAGTACCTCCTAAAGGCACTCTATTAGTAGGAGAGATATAATCATCTCCACTACGTAGACTCCTCTGTTGGCCTCCCCTTGGTCGGCCTCTTCCTCTAGATGACATTTGCGGCTGCATTTGAAACTAAAGTTTCGTTAGCAGAAGTCCCTATGTTCTGACAAAAAGAGTGATTGTCAGAATTGTTAAAAGAAATAGCTTTGATACCAACTGTGATAGCCCGGATTTAGGCACCCCAAAACCCGTGCCATCAGCACGATCATCCTGACCGTGCCCCTTAGCTAAGCACGGAACATTGGCATATCAAGCAAAAATGAAATAGTACATGAAACTCGGAATTTAAATCTATATAAAAGCATTTCTCAAAAGACAGTTCTACCCTCATGCCTCTGCATGAATGGAGAACCGATCCGAACCATCGATGATAGCAAATCATCACGGATGGTTCGCCCCAAAAGAATAATCTCAATTTATGCATGTATATTGTTTAGCCAAAACAAGGCTTGACATATCAAGTTGTACAAATCTCTATCCAAAAGCCCTCAAAGCGGCACAACGGAGTCCTCTAGAAGAAGTCCTCAGGAGGTGGCTCCAACTCTTCACCGGCCGCAAGGTCCGACACACCGGGGTCAGCGTCTCCTAAAGCCTCGGCAGCTACTAGCAGTGGACCTGTGACGTATAGTCTATAGGGTGAGCTACATCTTAGCTCAATAGGGAACAAAACACAGTTGAACATATAAATTATCACTCACATATATTCCATGATATGCCATGCATGATGTGTCTATACAGTTACTGATGAAAATAATTAAAAGCATTACATTTTACTAGTAGTTTACTTATGTCTTTATTTATTCATGAATGATGCTGAAAAGGCCTAAAGCAAAACTTAAACTTTCAACTTAAGTAATCCTCGAGCAATATAGCATCGAGCCCCGATGAGATACCCATCATCGTCATCTATATAGACACTTTTAATGTATTCCCTAGGAATACAATTAGTACCCAAGCCCCTTTCCCCTAGGGATTGGTGGCGGGATTTCACTTGTCTCAAATCAACACCCCTGGGGTGTGCTTACTGTGTACAGATAAGCCTCCGCACTGGCCTACGGTTTCGCCGCCGTATCGGTCACCGATATCCTGCCGTGTCAGTCGTGGATATCCCGTCACATCGGTGGGGTACCCTATCAAACCTTAAATAACAAAAATATCGGTGTCTTACATATAGTTATTCACCGTATAAATGTGCTATTTTATATCAGTTAGGCCCTATCAAACATGATTCAATCGTGGATACATCCCTGGGATGTATCCATTCACTTGTATCACACCTGATGCTCTAATCTCTTTACTTCTTCATCCCCTGGGGATGGCTCATTATGATTACTTTTATTTATGTCACACACACACTTTTCTCAACTCTTTAAGCAATAAAATATTTGGAATTTCAAATCTATATCACTACATACATGCTCTTGTAAAATAAGGTACATGTCAAGGAGTTCCCTACCTCAAGTCTTCGTTTGATCAACGCATCAAGGTCCTACGTGGCTCCTTGTGCACTTGCCCACACGTACCACCTATGGTACCACATAACATGTGAAACACATGACTACGGATGTAATAAAGGAGGTCCAAGACCCCCCAAGAATCTCAAAGTCAAACTCATAAGTCAACATAAACTGGCCCAGTCGATTAATCAATTTCCAAAATCGATTAATCGAATCTGATTCGATTAATCGATTTCCAAAATCGATTAATCGAAAGTCAATATCGATTAATCGATTATCAAATCGATTAATCGAGATTTTCATTCGATTAATCGAAATTCTCTGCTCTATCAAGTCGATTCTCAATTCGAGTAATCGAGTTTCCAAAATCGATTAATCGATCCCAAATCGATTAATCGAAATTGCAAATCGATTAATCGAATCTTTATTTCGATTAGTCGATTTCATCAAGCCCATTTCTTTTCTTCACTGGAGTCCACTGTAGGCTCCCAGTCGATTAATCGATTCTCAATTCGATTAATCGAAATCCAAGGTCGATTAATCGAAATTGAATTCGATTAATCGAGATCGGGGTCCTCTGACTTTTCAACTTCTTGGCCAATTTTGATTAATCGAAACCCAATTTCGATTAATCGAAATTGTCAGATTCAACCCCCTCTTAGCTGTTCTTCTCAATCTCTTTCCTTACTTTTTTTCTTCATTTTTCTAAGCTTTTACCCTACATTTTACACCATTTCTAACTACAACTTAACCCTTTAATCCATGCATTTAAACTACAAAAATCCTACCTTCAATCAATCTCAAATTGATTTCAAATCGAGTGGTTGGAAAGGCTAGGGTTCCAGCTTTGGCTTGAACGGATTCTCCGCGTCGAATCGGTCTCTTTAATGCTAGAATCTCCCTTCCAATCACTCACAATAACTCTTGCTCAACCTCTTTACTCCTCTCTCTCTCTTCTTTACTCCTCTCTCAACAACCAAATATAGATTTTAGGGTTATTAAACCCTTTTATCTCTTTCCTCACTTGTGTGTTGAGCACATACACCGCGATAGGTGTATGCGACTTTATATTCACATCACACACCACGCAGTCAGTCAACTATTACATCTCATTCATTCATCACACTCTATGCTAACCATTGGACTCCTAATTGGTCAAACCTGTGACCAATTGGGTACGGATCCCGAGGTCACTGTTTAACGTGATTTTTCGGGATATTACAGTAAATTTCGAGTAAATGGGCAATGGATGAAACCATTTTTAGAAAATATTATTGAGAATTTTGATGAAGTTGTGTTAAGTAATTCCGATCAATTGGTATAAAATTGAAATGTTTGGAATGTTGGACTAGCGACACTAAATTTAGCGCTTATTGGGAGGCAATCCAAGTCTACAAAACATTCATAATGTAAATAATAATAATAATAATAATATAAAATAAAATAAAATAGGGTCGATCAATCAAAATTTGAGCCTCGATCAATCGACAATTAGACAAATTGTCGATCAATCGAGATTATCCTCGATCAATCGACAATCAATTAGTGACATTTATTGTCACGACTTTTCTGGGCTAGTGTCTTTGCTGTAGATCAAGCGACATTTTCACTCGATTAATCGACTTTAAGCATCGCGCGTTTCCCAAGTGAGTTTATTGTCACGTCTTTTCGAGAGTCTGACATGCACTGTCGTCAATCAATCGACCTATACAATCGATTAATCGACTTTATAGGAAATCGTCTGCATTAATGTCACACCTTTCCAACGCCTCGGGAAGCGACTGCATGCCAGAGTCGATTGATCGACATCTGATCTCAATGCATCAACTTTGTTTGAAAAACACGTACATTTACTGAAATCTTTATGGTGCGCCTTTTCAGTATCAGGGTCGATCAATCGAGCTATACACTTCGATTGATCGAGGTGAAGCAATGCGCCCGAAAGTGAAGAAGCGCCTCTATGCTTTAAGGACTAAATGTCCTTTCTATTCTTCATTCTCTCTTACATTCCTAATCTTCTCCGAAGTCCTCTGATTCTCTTCTAACATTCTCTGCGATAGCGTCCTCTTCCTCTGCACGACTCCCTACCCGACCACAAGGAGTATTTCAAGAGCGACCCAAAGGTCGCTTCACAATTAAAGAAATTTCATCGGAGTATGTTTACAACATGGCTGCATTCCAAGCAATGCCTGAGTGCGCAGTCTCACTCGTGTACATAGCCGCTCTCAATCTCCATTTCTTAATGGCGCCACCAGTAATCAACGTTTCGGAGCGTGTGGTCTGCTTGTACTATCAGAACATGGAGTGGAAAGATGCATCGATCGAGACTAATGATGATGCCCATTTCACCGTCTCCATTGACGGTCAGAAAAGGAAGATTTATCCGGACATGATCGCAGATGTTTTTAACATTCTTACTGAGTGTCCACAGAACCACCAACTTGGGAAAGAACTCGACGTCCCCCAAAGACCGATGATTGATGATATGTGCAATGGCATATAAGCATCAAGAAATGCTACGAGATGATCGGCTCTTCCGCGCGACATGTTATTTTGGAATATCGTTGTTTCCTCTAGTCTTTGTCCACGAGGGCATGTGTCAAAACGAACTGGACCTCGGGTGAAGGCTTTGTTTGGTAGTTATAAAAATTCATGACTCAATATTCCATAGTTTTTGCATAATTCGATGTGGCGATGTCACGATAATATTGTCAACCCTCCCCCTGGAGATGCCGCACTTATTTACTTCCCTCATCTGGTGATACAACTCCTACATCACCTAAGTTTTCCTTTTTATCTTGATGATAATATTGGAGACGTTCAGTTTACCGCTATGGGCCGACGCAGTGGAACCGAAGTATGCGTCTTTTAGGAAATCCTCGTGAAGCTGACAATGTTGACGCCCAACCTCCTCCTACGCAGATTGCACGCCAACACCTTCGTGTGTGCCAAGAAGAGCCTGCCGCAGAGCCCGTACCAGTCCGCAATGAGGAAGTATCCCTCGAAATCATGCAAGCTCAGATCAACTCTTTGATCGATGAGCAACAGCGGCAGAACAATCAAAATCTTCGTCGAAGCCGCTATGATCGGTCCTTCATGCATCAAGTGGGACAACGATTGTGGCCTGATGGCTATGACGAGATGAGGGCTCGTGCATGACAGGCAGAAGAAGCAGAAGATGATTAGAATTAGGATTTATTTTCGCATTATTTGTTTTAGTTGTTAGCTTTAGAATGTTTAATTTTTCAGCTTGTTTAGGTAGGATTTCTAATTTGAGTTTGTGTAGGATTAGGAACTTTTAATTTAATAAAATACAAGAAGAATCAATGAAAAAAAAAAAATCTAGCTTCCTTCATTATTCTGTGCAATAAAAACTCCAACAGTCGATTAATCAAGCCAATATCTTGATTAATCGACATTCAAAAAAAAAAGATCAAAAAAAAAAGTGTCTCTGTTCGGATAGACACTCGATTAATCGACCCACACTGTCGATTAATCGAGGGTATATAAAGTCAAACATGTTGACTTAGAGAGTCGATTGCTGACTTGGAGAGTCGATTGATCGATCAAGCTTTGTCGATCAATCGACTGTAATAACCCCAAATTTCGTAAACCATATAGGTTTGGTGTGAACATGTGTATGTGGTTCACAAGGGAACCCATACACATATACACAACTTAAATGTGCATGTGACTAACACATTAGGTGTTAGAGGTTTATTAAACACCTATGTATGGTGTGTGTGAGTAACAAGCTAACAAGCTCAAATGTTGAGATAAAAGGAGTCTCCCACATGGGACTCTTGTGTTTTGGTTATTGAGTTGTGGAGAAAGAGAAAGAGGGTGGGTTTCTTAGAGAAAGAAAGAAGGGATTGGGATTCGTGGGATTTGATCCAAGGAAGTGCAAGGGAGGTTGAGCGAAGGTGTAAGAGGATTAGGGTTGCATGATCGCGACGATCTCGTGTGGATTTATGGATTTAAAGTGAAGGATAGAGTAGCTTTGGGTTTCTTGTTAGCCTTGTGGGTTGTTAAGGGACAAGGATCCAATCCATGGAGCAATCAAGGCATTTAATGCTATTTATATTGAAAATATCGCATTTAATGTTCTTTAGAAAATAGGGTTTAAAATAGTTAAGATTTGGTGAGGGTTGAGTTTGGGGAAAACTTAGATGTGCAATGTCTCTGATCCTCGCGCTCACGAGCTTAAGTGCTCGCTCGCGCGAGCCTCAGAGATATGACTTGAACAGCCTCGCAAGAATTTAAGAAAAGCTGTGAGAATCCTGTGTCTTGCTCGCGCGAGGACTTAAAGGTAAAAAGGTCTCGCTCGAGTGAGGCCTCGCGCGACACTCATCAGACAACTGAATATCAGTTTGCTCGCGTGAGGTTTTGACCAATTTTGCTCATGCGCTAGAACCTCGGGGCTCGCTCGCACGAGGAACATGGTACTTCACCTTGTTCTTTTCCTCTGAATTCTGTAGTAGTATAAGTCCCCTGTTCTTTTAGGCATTCTTATAGGGCATTTTTTTTTTAATACTTTTAATTGTAGGAACAACGTGAGGAGTTGTGTGAGTGAGCTCTTGATGTCATTTGGTTTAATCCCCGTGTGACTCCGTTCGAGGTAGGGAAAACTTCGTAGTATGTGTATTTACTTTCAACTAGCATGTGTGTAGTGATGTGATAGAATTGCATGTACTTCCCGACTTTTATCTTCAAATAGCATGAATTCAATTAGATATTTAAACATGTCATATTAGACAATGTGATCACTAAGAGGAAAATTGTGTGCATGTGTCATGTGTGTGAGTTCTAAATCCTCAATTGTGGGGCATGTGAAAGATGTGTGTGTGTGTGTGACATCAATAGTGATGAAATAAAGTATATGTGGACATGTGACAACCTTGATTTACTATAATTAGCATAAACTCACGGTGATAAACTATATGTAATCTTGCACATTGGATTTAAGGTTTAATTGTAGATACTCAACCAACACGGCGGGATATCCGTGACCGGTACGGCGATATATCAGTTCTGCGGGATATCTGTTATTTGATTTCCAACAATGAAAATACTTCGTTTGGCACAAGTCACCCCTTGCAAAGGGACTTGGGTATTGTGTAATAGTTCATATGAACGACGATGGTGGGTACTTCCATCGGGGGCTCGATGCTATATTGCTCGAGCAATTATTTAGGTAATTTCCTTTAAGTGTGTGCATATATGAGGGTGTGTTCCGTTTAACTAGTAGAAATGTGTTTCGAAACCATGCATAAGATAGTCTCTTTGGTCATAACAAATGTTTTAGACCTCATCCCCATGTTTAAAAATGTGTCATGAAATATTTGTGTGATGTCAGATAATATACATGCTATTTGTTTTCCTTATTGAGCTATGATGTAGCTCACCCTTCGACTATATGTCACAGGTTCAGATATAGCCGAGGACACTGAAGACCAAGATTTGGAGGACTCGGACTACGTGCCTTTGGAGGAGTTGGTGCCCCCTCCAGAGGATTTCTTTTAGAAGACGTGCGCTGTGGCACCTTGATAGTTTTGAGAAAAGTATTGTAAGGCTTGGTATGTCCGGCCAAATTATATTTTGTAGTATGTTAATTCGATAATACTTATTCTTTTTGGCGAACCATCCCTAGGTGACTTTTGACATGTCACTGCAAGTAGTGTCGTCGACTCATCTACTCCGTCGCTCCCTGATGTGACTCCGGATTTCTCAAATTTTGGTCGTATCACCGAAGCGATGTAGAATTTCGCTTTTCCAAAACCAAAGCCAAGATCGGAAAATGATGCTGACATTTAAAGAAGTTGATTTAGGATGTTTTAGGATTTATGATTTTTGTTAATTTTGCACAATTTCTGTTTTTAGGTAGATTTAGGTCTTAATAATTTTGTTTTTCATTAGGTGTAAATAGCACAGTTTAATTAATAAATTTCTCTTTGTTTTTAATGATGCTTTTCACATCCTCTTTGCCTTTTGGTCTATGCATATTTTGATACAGGTTTGGGGGTACCCCTCAATTTTGATATAATGAGGACATTGCACAGATTAGGTTTGGAGGTGGTAAATGCGTTACTTTTTATAAAAAAGTATTAAAATAAAATAAAAAATAATAATAATAAAAAAATTTCGGATTTAATCGACAATCGGGCAATATGCCTCAATTGATCGACTGAGCACTACGTGGATTGGATTTTTTCTTTTTTTTCCAAAGAATTTTTTTATATTGATTTGTGAAATTTGGAATTGTTAAATTATGTAATCTCACTAGAAGAATATTAAGTGTAATTTTTTATCATTCCTATTATGAGAGAAAAATTCAATGTGGGGATTAGAATGAAAATTTAAACCCACCTCTAGAAGTTATGTGTTTAATTCAGTTTAGAAATCTAAAAATGAAGAAATTTATCTAAAATTGTGAACTGAAGGATCTTAGTGGAGATTAAACCTAGTGAGCTTTAGAGCCAATTTCACGTCTTTGATGAGTGCTTATGTAAACTCAAAATTATCTTTGAATACGACTTATCTTTGCATGATCTCATATGTTTCGCTTTGACTTGTAATTTTACATGACATTATAATTCATATTAGTTTGCTAAAATATATTTTATGTCTACTAAAGATGAATAAGCAAGGTTACCATCTTTTGAGGATATGATTGAAGACCATTTTCGGCTCGTTTGTGCTTAAAATGGCCCATCGCATATAAATTTATCCCTCTAGTACCCCTTTGAGACTATTGAAAAATTTACCGTTTTATGTTCTTTGATGAGCCACGTCAACATTTACCCATTCAACAAAAAATTCAGTCCTACCCGTTTTATCTCTGGAAACTTAGGAATGAGGATGAGAGTGAAAGAAAAGAGAGTGAGTGAAAGACATCGAATAGTGGTATTTGATAAGAGTACATGGCAGAAAAAAGGGGGAGAAAAAGAGAAAAAAATTTGAAAAATAAAGAAGACTATGAGGTGTTTCAAGAAAATAAAATTCAGAAGAGGAGATAAGCGTGAGAAAAGAAAGTTAAGAAAAGTAAATAATCATTAAAAAAAATTAAGGGGAGAAAAGTCAATTCCTTTTCTAATTTCTCAGAAATTTTGAATCCTAATTTTCCTATCTTTCTTACCCTTACATGAGCCCCATTACAACCCTACAAAAGACCTTTATGATCCAATCTTGTGTTGGTAACTGTCTTATGGAGAGTGAATGCACAATACCTATGGTGCTTGATATGACATGCATAAAATTACATGTATCTTTTTATGAGATTCCTTTTTATTCATTGATTATATCGTGTTTCTCCTGTCATGTGAGACCTTTTATTCACTTTGCATTGATCTTTCACATATGCGTGAAAATATACCCATCATCAGAGAATTTCTATTTTTAGACTACACTTATTGTAAGATTTGAATCAAAACATAAATATATATAGTTCACAAATAAAATGAATTTTAAGATAAATAGAATTTGGCCTGATGATTACACTTGACACATCTAAGGATGGGTGATAAATTTAGCTCTAAATCGAAGCATTAGGCTGACTTAACTAATTATCAATGAGAATGGTATGGCACGCGTATTTAATAATGAGAAATTACATGATGAAGGCAATTGACAAATTTCACGATAATCAATTGCAGAAAATGTCTTGAAGTTTGTGGGTAACTTCATTGAAAACCCTCAGGAGATAAAACTCCTCCACCAGGGATCACCAAGTTGTTTAAAAGCTTGTTGCATACGCTAAATACAATCGTGCTCCCTACGAAAGTGGCATTATTTATTTTTCTTAGGTTGTTAGTTTATTTTTCAATTTTGTTTATTTTCTTCTTTGCTCGAGGACTAGCAAAGTGTAAGTTTGGGGGTGTGATGAGTCGTAAAATATGATGATATTTCATCTCTAAAGACCTACATTTAGTCATCCGATAAAAGCTATCTAATTGGATTTGTAAAGTTTTATGAGTTTCAGGTAAAATTGGTCATTAGATGCATTAAGGAGCATAAAAGAACGTAAAATCAATAAACACCGGAACAATGAAGTAAAAGACATGTTGGACCCGAACCATTTGATTATATCGATCAATCGACCCCTAAAGCTCGATGCATCAACATAACAAAAATAAGATTCAAATTCAAATTTGAATTTGAATCTTCCGATTGATCGACCACTTAAGTCGATCAATCGACAAAGTTCAAATTTCAAAACTCCGGGAGATATTTAAGGAAAAATTCGAGGAACTAGAAAGGATCCTCTCTCGTTGCATTTTGCTTTTGCTTTTGAGTTTTCTAGAGCATTCAATCCCGATTATTCTAGTTCTTGTTATTCATTTTCCTAGGCGTAGGATTTAGATTAGTTTTCATTTATGTACTTTCGAAGAGGGATTGTACCAGATTGGGATTAAAAAATTTTATGAATTTTGTTAAAGCTCTGCACGGTATTTTAATATTTATGTCAATTTACTTTTTAATTATGTTGTTCAATTCCATCATGCGTGGCTAGTTCCATTAAGGATGGGGGTCTAATGAATCCCATCCGAGGTATTTATTCATAATAATATAAGTGTGTGAGGAAGATGTTAGATCATTTTATGGACTCTGATGTTACTATTTGCATGAATATCATCTCCTCGCCATCTGAGATATGGGAGTTAATCATTCCCCGTGATTTTAGATTTGCAATAGTAATTTTATTCTAATCTCTGTTATCTCAGGGTAAATTCTACCACTATCTGAGGTGTGAGTGTTAATCATACACTCATGGGATGTTAATCATAGATCTCCTTGATCTCAAATTTATAGTATGAAATTTATCCAGAGATTTGATTCTGAGTGCTTTCTGAGGTGTGAGTGTTAATCATACACTTATGGGATGTTAATCATACATCTCCTTGATCTCAGATCTACACTTTAGAACTCACAATTGTTCAGGTCCCATACATGTGCATAGACATCTTTTGTGAATCACAGATTTATATTGCATGAATGATAAACCTATGATGGGAAGATTTACTATCTCAATCCTTATTTTTTATTATACGTTTAAATTCTCAATTTTCGTTAGTACTTATCTCATCTATCAAAACTCTCAGATTCCTAAATTAGTAAATACTGTGATAGATCTGTGGTTATTCTTTTAGTTAGTTGCTATTTTCGTTTATAATTTTCTGACTAATCCTCGTGGGAACGATCTCATACTCTGCACCTACTATCTGCAAACCGATTCGTGCACTTGCAAGTACAACTTAATTTTTAAAACACTTTCAATGCAAGGTTACGTTTTAATCTCGATTCATGGTCATTGATGATATTTTGCATGAGCCTGTGATTTCGGAAATCTGTTGTATCTACATATTTGAATTGTATTTAATGATTAATGATTTGTAGGGAATTTTCACTTATATTTGAACTCGTTAAAACTTTTTGAATATGGATTTTTGTAGGGGAAACTCATTATCAAAACACATTTTTGAACTGTTTCATGGATGTCATAATAAGTCTTAGATTTGGATTTGTGAAACCTTTTGAGCTTTGTTATATGCTAAATCTGCTCGTATTGAACAAGTAACTAAACTCTTTGAATTTGGAAATTGCCAATATTTTGACTCTTTGAAACCCAATTTTTTTTAGAAATATATAGCCTAAACACGCAAATGTACATGAACAGGAACATGAATCTGACTCATTGACTTCTTGACTCTGACGTTAGCATTCTGCTTCTGTACGTGAACTCTGCTTTCGTGTATGAATGCTATTGCTGCACATGAACTCGATCTCCACATATGAACTAGGTACTGTGTCCTTGAATATTGTTTTTGACATGACTCCTGCAACCCTATTCTAAATATGAATAGAACCGGTACGACGGTGAAACTGTGAATTGAACTTCTGAATATGAATAGAACCAGTACGACGGTGAACCCGTGAAATCAACCGGCACGACGGCATATCTGTGAATTGATCTGGAATGTGTATTCTAAATTCTGCTTGTGAAATTTGAATACATATCCGTGAATCAAACTGGTACAGCAGTTAATCCGTGAATCAAACAGGTACGACAGTTAATCTGTGAATCGAACTGGTACGACAGTATATCCATGAATTGAACTGGCACGGCGGTGTATTTGTATTTGAAATTCTCATTCTAAACTCTGAAACCCCTGAAGCTTGAACTCTGAAATCGTGAATTTTGGCTTCCTTAAACTCGAAACTCCAACATTCGAACCTTGCACCCAAAACTCTTAAGACTCTAATAATTTAGACTCCGAACTCGTGAACTCTAAAATCGGGAACTCTGACATTTTGGACTGCAATTTGTATATAAACACTGAAATACTAACATTTGAACTGTGAATCCCGAATATGAGAAAGAAAGAATGACATCTGAAATCAATTTTCTGCTTGACATGAAAATGATCTTTCAAATATGTTTTTGCTTTGGTAGGATTCTTGAAATACTGTTGATATGAAAAATTCTTCCGTTTCGATATGAACATATTTTTCATTTTGTTATGACTCTGATTATTGCCTTCAAATTCAGTTTTACAATGCTCTTGAATACTGTCATCAAACCCATGCTTTGTTATGATAAAATGTGAAATTATACAGAAAATTTTCCCCACTGAGCCTAGACTGTGAGGTCACCCCGACTATATGTCTCGGGTACAGATATTGATTTGGATCTAGAGCATGAGGTGCATCTTCTACCATAAACTGGTGGATTTAGACTTGATATAGTCTCTGATTTTGAGGTTTGGGCTTGGTATGTCCAATCATCTTATAGACTGGTAGAATTAGAATTTTTTTATGTACATCCTTGTTGTGTAAATAAGGTTGTACTTGCAAACGCACAAATCTATTGTAGCAATAGATCCATGGAGTATGAGATCGTTTCCACGAGGATTAGAGAGAAAATTAAATAAAGGAAACAACAATAAATCACAAGAATAACCACAGATTGAAAGCAGTATTCAACTAGCTTACTGATTCTTGAGAGGGTGAAAAGATTTAAAACTAGACAATAAAATGAATTTAAACAGATATTAAACAGCGAGAATTAGGATACTAAATCCTCCCATCGTAGGTTTATCATTTACGAAGTACAGATCTATTGGTTGAGATGTAAAATTATCGCAATAAAGATTCCAGTGTAAATTCCACATTGTTGATCTAAGATCATGGGGATGCATGATTAGCATCCATGGATGCATGATTAGCACCCATATCTTAGATAGCAATCGGATTTTACAAGATCGGTAAGAGCAATAGAGAAAGAGCCTGGAGTAAAATCACCATTACAGATTCGAGATCATGGGGCATGATTAGCACCCATATCTCAAATAGCAATCAGATTCTACAAGATTCCACACTGTAGATCTAAAATCATAGGGATGCATGATTAACACCCATGGATGCATGATTAACACCTATATCTTAGATAACAATCAAATTCTATACATCGGTAAGAGCATTAGGGCAATTCAAAACAAGTCCTCTATCACAAGATAATATCCCAACCATTGATCTATATTATTATGAATGAATACCTCGGATGGGTTCATTAGATCATCATCCTCAAAAAGATTTAGTTATGCATAATTAAATTAAACAAAAATATGATTGGAATGAAAACAGAAAATAATATTAAAATACCGTAATGAATGATCCACAAAAATCTATGAAAGCTTTAATCCAATGCATACAATCCTTTCTTGAATGCGGAAATTAAATTAATCTAAAAAGCTAAACCTAAAAATTGAAAGAGCACTGCTTATAAAGAAAAACTGCAGAGAAAAGTAAATACTCAAGAAAATAAAACTCATAAACTAACTTATTCTTCAAATTTTCTTAAATAGTTATCAAGTTTGGAGATTTGAAATTCAAAATCGATTGATCAATTATTAAAGTCGATCAATCGATTTTGAATTTGAAATTTCTGCTTCTTAACATTTGAAACTTGATTCATCGACACTATACAAGTTGATTAATCGAATGTACACATGACAGAGAGTAAACTTCAAGCTCCTATTGTTATGTAGATCAATCGACTTAAGTAGTCGATTGATCGATTATTCCAAAATAGTTGAGCTCCGCATTTCCTTTGTCCCAATGTTTCAGTTGCTTTATGCTCTTTTACGCTTCTTAATGCATCCAATGGCCAGATTCGCCTGAAACACCTAAAACCTCACAAAACTTGTCAGATAGCCTTCATCGGATGGTTAAATGTAGGCTTTAGAGAGTGAAATATATCATATTTCACCACCCATCAATACTTTTTGTGTATCACTGTTGACGTGATGGTCGGCCATCACCAGTGGTTTATTTTAGGTAGTTTCGTTCACATGTTTCATAAGAAAGAAAATTTTAGCTATGTCATTTATGATATTTGTTCATTTACGTGATAGCTACTTTGATTTCCGTAATATGTGGATGTACCGAGCCAATGACAGTCCAGTTTTTCAGGAATTCCATGTGAGCTTGCCTTGAAATCTGTGAAGGAAAAATCGGGCTGTCACATTAAAAAAATGGCTACACTTCGATCTTCCGTGAAATAGTTCTTACAAAATTAGGGTTATTCCCCTTTCTAAAAGCTAAAAAGAAAAAGAAAAATAGAGAGAAAAATAAAACAATATGTGAAAGAGAGAGCTTACCAACCCTAACCCTAACTTTGCCTTTTATAGGACTCTTTCTCGAAACCCTAATTTCTTTTCCTCAAATTTCGATTGGAAATTTCGGATTCCCACTCACTTAAATCGATCGATTAATTTTAGACTGAACAAAACACTAACTTTTTTCATAATTTTCGATCGATCAATCGATTTTCGTCCGAACTCAATGTTGCTCTTCTTCTTTAAGTTTTGATCGAACGACTTTGCATCCGATCGATCTATTTTCCCTGATTTCTATGCGAAGTGCTCCCTTGGGTCTACATTTTGGTGAATATTTTCATTATGCTCCTTTATGCTCTTGAATTGATGTAAGGGTTATATTCTCCTAAAATCATCAAAACTATACATAAATTGTTAGATTACTCTCATCGGTTAGCTAAGTGTGCATCCTAGGGTGTGAAATATCATCTTATTTCAACACCTATCACTATGCATAATTTTTCCCAAGAAATCTAGTGTATATCACGACGCTCTTTGTTGTTGTTTCCCCACCAGAACTTAGAGATCAGGGATGTTATTTTGGAGAGGAAAGATTTAGGGAGTTTGAAATAAAACATTGCATATGTTGGGATGGACTATGCAATAGCTTTAATGAGGGTTTCTTTACCGGCGGAGACAACAATCGCTCCTTCCACCCTTGAATTTTCTTCTGCACCCGATCTTTGACCCATTCAAAAATGCCTTTTCTAGTTCTTCCAATGACACAAGGAAGCCCAAGATAATGTTCATGATTCGTGACTTCCCGGACTTTAAGAAATCCCCATGATTATTTTTTTCTGCTTGGTATCAACATTCCGACTAAATGTGATGGCCGATTTCTCAAAGTTGATTCTTTGACCAGATGCAACTGTTGTGAAATTAATTTGTACTCGCAAATGCACGAATCGTGATGTAGTCAGTGGGTGCAGAGTATGAGATCGTTCCCACGAGGATTTGTTAGAAAATTTTAAAAGAGGAAACAGTAATTAATAAAGAAATTACCACAAAACTAGCACAGTATTTAACTAGTTTAAAAATTCTAATAGTTTGGCAAATGAGATAAAGACTAACACAAACTAAGAATTTAAGCAAATAATAAGAGATAAGGATTGGGATGCTGAATCCTCCCATTGTAGGTTTATCATTTACACAATACAAATTTGTGAATTAAGATATGAGATTCTTATAAGATATTTATAAAGGAGCATCGGCCCAGAACACACTTGAGTTCTAACTTGTGGATATGAGATTACAGAGAGGTATGATTAACCCCTTATGTGTGTATGATTAACACTCACACCTCAGACAACAGTTAGAACCCCATCTCTAAGATAAATTTCGCACTACCGATCTGAGATCACGGAGAGGTATGATTAACCCCTCATGAGTGTGTGATTAACACTCACACCTCAAATAGTAGTAGAACCTAATCCTGAGATAAGTGATAATTAGGATAAAATCTTTATTGTAATGTTGAAATCGTAGGGCATGATTAGCTCCTAGATTTCAGACCACCATTAGATCATATTCATATCAATAATAATATTACGGCCTTTAAAAGAATTTAACACCTCAACCATAGATTTATATTAATATAATTGAATCCCTCGGATGGGGTTCATCAGATCCCCATCCTTGATGAAACTAGCCACACATGATTAAATTAAACAGCATGATAAAAAAATAAATCAACATAAATGTTAAAATACCATACTGAGCTTTAACTAAATTTACAAAAAACTTTAATCCAGATCTCCACAATTCTTCTTTAAAAGTGCGTAAATAAAAACTAATTTAAATCTTATGTCTAGAAAAATATGAATACTCAAAACTGGAAGAACTAAGACTCTTCAGAATTGAAAAGCAAAAAAATAGAAACATGCAAGTGGAGAGATCTCTTTCCAAATCCTCAGATTTTTCTTTAAATATCATCCAATTCCAGAATTCAAATTCAAATTTGAATTTAGTCGATTGATCAACTTAAGTGGTCGATCGATCAACCAGATTAGAATTTAAATTTTTGAATTTAAAATTCTTCGAACTATGTAGATTGATCGGCCAACAAGGGTCGATCGATCGACGTAGTTAAATGGTCCGATCTTTGCTTCACTGCACTTGTGTCTGTCCACTTTGCATCCTTTTATGCTCCTTAATGCGTTTAATGACCAATTTGACCTGGAACTCATAAAACTTTATAAATCTTATTAGATAGCTTTCATGGGATGGCTAAATGTAGGTCTTTAGGGGTAAAATATCATCATATTTCACTACTCATCAACAACTTGATATTCTTTGAAGATCCCGAGAGCTGTAGCAATTTCTTCCACACATGCCTTTGAGTACATGAGACTATCATCTGCGAAGAAAAGATGTGAAATCTTTAAATCCCCTCTACATATTGTAATACCGTCTTATCTGCATTGATTGCATTAGTGAGGAGAGATGATAGAATTTCAACACATAAAATAAATAGGTAAGGAGAAAGAGGGTTTCCTCGACTAATACCTCGTGTCAGCTTCAACTTCCCTACAGCATTACCATTGATTTTGAAGGAATAAGAAACCACGGTGACACAACCCATAATGAGATAAATAATTCTCTCATGAAAGCTCAATTTATTAAGGGTCTTTTCAATAAAGACCCACTCCACACAATCATACACCTTACTCATGTCCAATTTAAGAGCACAAAACCCTTCCTTTCCATACTTTTTCGCTTTTAGAAAGTGTGAAATTTCAAAAACCATGAGCACATTATCAGTGATAAGTCATCCTTGTACGAAAGTACTTTGAGGTGAAGAGATAACATTGGGCAATATAGGCTTCAATCTATTAGCAATGTCTTTTTTAATAATTTTGCAAGTCATGGTGACACAACCCATAATGAGATAAATAACTCTCTCATGTTGAAAAGACCCAGTCCACGCAATCATACACTTTACTCATGTCCAATTTAAGAGCACAAAATTCTTCCTTTCCACACTTTTTCATTTTTAGAAAGTGTGAAATTTCAAAAGTCATGAGCACATTATCAATGATAAGCCATCCTTGTACGAAAGTACTTTGAGGCAAAGGGATAACATAGGGCAATATAGGCTTCAATCTATTAGCAATGTCTTTTGCAATAATTTTGTAAGTCACATTACAGAGGCTTATTTATCTAAATTCCGTCATTTTTGTGGTTTCTAACTTTCGGAATTAAAACAATGTGTTTTAATGAGCTTGTCCCATTAAGATAAGCAAGTGCAAAAGAGGTACCGGAATGGCCAATCAAATGTCAAAATTATTTATAAAAGAGAGCGGGCATACCATCGGAACCCGAAGCCTTCAAAGGGTGCATCTAAAAAAGAGTCGTGCAAATTTTCATAGCCGTGAAAACTTTTGAAAGGTCCCTTTTTTGTGTCATGGTAACCTTAGCCATCACACCCGCCATATTACTCTATTTGATAGAGTTATAAGTTGTGTTTAGGATTGCTCTTTCGATTCAAAGAGTAGCTCACTTAAAAGAACAAGTTTAAATTGCTCTTTTAAAGAGACCCAAATTGAACTCTCACTTCCCGAAAGATACAAGCAGCATCAATCAAACACAATCTCATACTAAAGTACTCTGCTCCAGGGCAGACAGTTGCTCTTTACTTCCAAAGAGCAATCCCAAACACAACCATAAGGGAAATGAAAGAAAATTAAGTGAGCCCACATAGAAACTCAATTTCGATTGGTGAAGTCATTTTAGGAGGATGCTAAGGTTGCCTATGACATAGCTCATTTTAGGATGATATTAAGGCTGCCTATGGCATAGCTCTCTGCTAACCGGCCCCTACCATAACAGAGTTCACCTGCTTTTGCAGGTTTCCATCATCTTTGCTAACATCCCACTACATGCTTTTGTAGGTTTCCATCCTCCTTGCTAACATCTCGCTACCGCTTCTCCTTGATAACTCTCCTTATATAGCAAGAGGTCATTGCTAGAGCAGGGGAAATCTTGTACTATACCCCTTCTCCTTGATAACTCTAGGGCTGTGTTTGGGTTAGCTCTTATAAGAGCAGAAGCAGCTCTTAACCTGCTCTTTGTTAGAATAAATTTTATCTGCTCTGGGATGGAGCAGGCATAGAATAGTTTTATCACTTAAACCAACTCCCCGCCAGAACAAATGAGGTGAGGAGCTGTATTACCAAATGTAAAAGTAGTTCTTCGCAGGAGCCAAAAAGTAAAAGAACCGCTCTTTACCCTAAAAGAGCTAACCCATACGCAGCCTAGAGCTATCAAAGAGCTATGCCTTAAAGCATCTCTAATAGGAGAGCTATCCCACCTGCCAAAGTTAAAATAGCATTTCAAAGGGTAAAAAGTAAGCTCCAACAGGAGAGCCATCACACCCACTACATATAGCTGTTGCTACAGCTATCCATTAAAATAATATTTTGTAACTCTCTCTCTCCTCTTTCTCTCTCATCTAGTCTAATAGTAAAATAATAAAATGAAAATAAATCAAAACCCAAGAGGCTCCCGAACCCGACCAAACCGCACCGAAACCCGAGGGTCCCAAACCGGACCGAACCACACCGAAACCCAACACAAACCGAACCGAACCCCAATTCGGTCCGATTTGGGTGGCTTGAAAGCAAAAAAATCCTCAAAAAAACTGAAAAAAAAACCCTTAAAAAATATATAAAATAGGTAGTTTACCTATACCAAACCGAACTAAATCGGTTTCGATTTCAGAAAAAAATAAAAATTGAACCGAACCGAAACCCAACACAAACCGAACCCCAATTTGGTTCGGTTGAGGTGGCTTGAATCGAACCGAACCAAACCAAATCGATTTCGATTTCAAAAAAAAAAAAAAAAAAAAAAATAGAACCAAACCAAATGGGTTTCAATTCGATTTCAGAAAAATTAGAACCCGACACGTATCGATAGCCTTTTTTTTTTAAATAATTGGCTGATATGATTCGTATCGGCCCCCAACATACCGATACTCGAGACCGATATTAATTTGACACCTTGCGTTCGAAAGTATAACCGTTGTAAAAGTATAGTCGTTAGAGAATTTGAAATTTTAAAAGTTAATGTTGGTAATAAAATATAATAAAATAAAAATAAAAAATAATATTTTAAAGAATAGAGTAACTAAAATAGAGTGTCTGGAGTCATTTAAAATACTGTAACAATAGCTAAATTGGTGTTTAGCTCTCCTTGCCGTAGATGCTCGTAGGCAACCTAAGTTTTTCAACATTATTTTTTAATTATTTTATAGAAAAGGCTCTTTTATTTTCTTTTCCTGTTTGAATTCGTTTTTGAAGTCATTTTCCAGATTTTTATTTTTTCGCAAAAGCCCAAATTAAACCAATTTTCAGTTCCGCATATCCACTACAAGGATCAAAATAACAGATTCGGTTTCGGTTTCGGTCCCAACCAAAATTTCAGGATATTGGCCAAAATCTTGGGAGGCCGGGTCAAATTTTCGGTGCCCAATTTTATTTTATTTTTTAAAACCAAAAACTATCGGTGAAAAACTTTAAATTATCGGCAAATATTTTGCCCGTAAATTTCAGGATTTTGTTTCGGTGGGGTCCCGAACCGATGCGTTTACACAAAAATTTTAGAATTTCGGCCAAAACTAAAGTATAGAAGGAACTGAAGCAGATTCCTAATCTTAGAAACTCAAATTGTTCAAAAAGGCCATGAAGTGGTACAAATTTCCCTACAGACGATGCCCATTATAAAACCCCTATTCAAAGATTCTCTCTTTTTTCTTTAACTCACATCCCCAAATATCAAAAACAATTTCTCTTTGTTCACTGAAAGATCTAACTTGCATCAATAAAGTAAAACTTCTAAAAAAAAAAAAAATTCTTTTGTAGCAGATTTAGGGCAGTTCCCTGAATCATGACATGATGAAATCATGCAAAACCTTGAGGCTGCCACATCAAATCTAGGCCGGGTGAAATAGAGTGCTCACATACATACATGCAACACCCTTTGGATCGGCCTAAAAATATTAAAGAAATAATTTTTTTTTTTAAAAACCCATGGAAAAGATGAATCAACCAAAACAAAAACCCATATAATAAAAATAAAAAATAAAAACAAAAATATACAAAATTAGGGTAGCTCCCGGAAGATTTCTAAAACCCTTCTTGCAATAACCAGAGTAGTCTAGCTTTGCTGGAATAGAGAGGGGTTTTATGGTCTTTATATGCCCGCAACGGAACAGAGAAGCGTAGTAGAGAAAGTATGCTCTGTTCTCTCATAGGCAATGAGGACCTCCAAACCTGCTTTCACTTTTATTTATAGCGGGGTGGCGAAAGCGAGGATCGCTAGGGCAATGGGTTTTTTATTTGAAATGACTGAAATACCCTTTTCCTTATTCATGGCTCGGCCCGGGGTGGGGGGCGTAACGCGTTTTGCTCATAGGCAGGCCTTCATATGGTAGGCCTTAGTCAAAGCCCTAGCGGGCTTTAACATAGTCGACCCTAACCCTAGGCCGCTGACTATGGCCGGGCTTCGGGCTTTCAAATATATTTATTTTTTTTGTTATTTTTATGTTATAAAAAAAAATATATAATACCTATTATTAAATAATTTTAAATATAAAATAAACTATAAAAGAAAGATAACTCTATTTCTAAAATTATTAATTATTAATTATTAATTAAACTTTTAATCCATCTATTTATTAAGAATGATCTAAAGGTTTAAAAGAATAACCTTCTAACTTGTATATGTATTAAGTCTGGGCCGGGCTGGGCCAAGCCTTGATGTATCTTAGCTCGGTCCTAAATTTTAAGGCTTTTATTTTAAAATCCCAAGCCTTACCCAAGGCCTCAAAATTTGGCCTTACCCCTAACATTTATGGCCAAGCCGGGTAGGGGTTTTAGGGCGCGGACCCGCCCTTTGACAGTCCTAATCAGTCCTCACTCTTTTGGAATAAACTTCTTCTCCAAGAGAGATGTCAACTTTGACTTGACTTGGTCTAGCAAGTTATGGTCCGGTCAACCTAATATCTGACCCACTCGACCCTATGTTTTAATCGGGCCATTGGACACATAAATTTTACCCCTTGGGTTGGCTCGGGCTTAAGCCTCCAACACTTTGGTTCAGATTTGCTAAAAGGACGGGTCCGGTTTTATATTGGGTCGGGTCAGGTTTTAGGGTTAGGTCAATATATACCTTGATATATAAATTTTACCTAGGTTTTGCCATGGCCAAGCCAGACCCAACTCAATGAGAGTCCTAGGTCAAACATAGTGTGTCCAAATGATTTTACTAAAGTAGTCAAAAGTGGCGATTTAACGCCTACATTTTAAAGAGGGCTGCTATGTGCACACTAATTTTGCTGGATGTATACTAACTATTAAATAATTTTTCTTAAGAGTAGTTTTAAATTCACTCATCGAATCTTTGAGTTCGCCCACGTTGAAACAAATTGATTGCATTGAAGCAGACGATGTAGATTGTTTATCCTCCCAATCTTTCACACAATGGATCTTGAGATCATGGGCATACCATCAGACGATCAGTGTTTTGTTTCATATGATACACATCTAAAAAAAGTGACATTAACATCACTTGCAAGCTTAAAATTAATTTTAAGATCACTTTTTTTAGTGTGTACTACATGAAATAAAAACCTGATCGTCTCATGGTGCGTCCATGATCTCAAGATCTATCATGTGAAATATTGGGACGATAAACAATCTCCATCGTCTAATTCAATACTGTCAATGTGTTTCAATGTGGATGACCTCAAGGATTTGGTGGGTGAATTTAAAGGTACTCTTTTTTTAAAGTATGCCAACTTCTGCTAGCCACCAAATAATAAAAAGAATATTGAAATGTAAGATCTCTCTCTCCTTTTTGTTGAGGATGTCATATGACATAGACAACCCAAAGAGCAAGTGTGGGGATTATAATCGATGACCTGTTGCTTCCACAAGGGAAGAGGATACTAATTGAGCTATTTGTCACGGGGTCGCACTTCCGCAACCTCAGTCCCGTGCGGCACCTAACGCACGCTTCGCTAGGTCAGCCTACTTTTGATACCAACTATCGCGGGGCGTCCTTCGACGCGCTTTTAACCCGCGCAGTGCTTCGCTACCGCATGCAACGAAGCCAACTCATCTACACATCAGCTCTGATACCACCCGCCTAGAGGACGGGAACTCCCCCAACATGATTACCTCTGTTTCACGGCCTACCATCCAACTTATCTTGCCCCTTACGACACGCCATCTGCACTAACGCTAAACTTGGCCCGCTTCAAGCCACCGCAGCATCACTTTTAGTACCTCGCCAAGAATAAATTTTGCGACTTCCCATGCCACCATGTCTCGCTCACATACCGAATCAAGCCCACAGCCTTGTGTCTCGCGCTCGCGTGCTCAACTGAGTCCCACGCAGCCCACCTTCGTGTGCGTTCCGAATTACTAGCACCGTTGATCCTTGGCCCACGTGCTGTAGTGCTCAACTGAATCCCACACAGCGATAGTGTTCTCACAAGGTTGCCCAGCCGCATGCACCGCGACGCGTAGTCCGGAGCCATACTTCAACCTCCCTTGGGTGCCACACTACATCGCTGCGTCGACGTCCTAGGCCCCTCCCTTTCAGGCCTAGGAGACACTTGCGCCCCCTCTGGCAACGCAAGGCCCCGTGTGGGTGGGAGCCAGTCTCCACCAACTCTCCCACATAGAAGGGTAAAACAGTCATTTAACCAGAATGGCAGGAGAACCTCAAACCCCTTGGTTTGACATACCGCAACGCCTCTTGCATCGCTAGCCCACCTTGGCTATGTCGCGACCATGTCGCTCCCGCGTCTTTCCCCCTATGCATTCGTGTCGCGACTCCGCAGCGCGACTACGTCACAAGGCCCTCTTGGCCCCCATGTCGCGTGCCCTCCTGGCATCACATGTCGTGCCCCACGCACCATGCTGCAAGTTCGAGTATTGGCCCCGTCACATATTGCTCAACCGATGACATAACATCACTCTCAGAGAGTTCATATATGATTCCTATTCTCCAGAGCAACTTGTCACGGAGTCACTCCTTTCGACGTGCCCTCGCGTGCGGCACCTAACTTCCCAAGCTAGGCCAACCTGTCTTTGATACCAATTGTCACGAGGGCGCGCTCCGACGCGCCATCATACCCGCGCGGTCCTTCGCTGCAACATGCAACGAAACCAACCTATCTCTTCATCAGCTCTGATACTACCCGCCTAGAGGACGAGAACTCCTCATCTATGGTTACTTTCTTTCAAGGCCCACCATATTGACACATCGTGCCCCTTACGACACGCTCGCTTGCACATTCGTGTCTTGTTTGGCCTGCTCAAGCTTCACTCTTACGTACCCTGCATAAGTACCTGGCTTCGCAACAATAATGACATACAGCTCTTCATGTCATCTCATTCCAACATGTCTTACAGATATACCGAACCAAGCCCACTATCGTGTGCATTCCACTTTACTAACACATGTTCGCATCTGACCCACTTGCTGTCTTGCTCTACCGAGTCCCACGCAACTCCCAAGTGCCCTCGTGAAGTTACCAAGCCATATGCACCGCGACGCGTAGTCCGGGGCCATATGTCAACCTCACCTTGGGTGTCACACGGTTTTGCAGCTGCGACGTCATAGGCCTACCCATTCAGGCCTAGAAGACACTTGCGCACCCTCTGGCGACGCAAGGCCCCATGTGGGTAGGAGGCATCTCATCCAGGAGACACGGACGCGACATGGTCGTGACTCAGTGCTATGTGGATATGAGGTCATGAGGGCCTCGCGACGTGGTCGCAATGCAGACACGACGTGGATGCGACACAGTCACAAGTGACGCTGATGCGTGACCTCACAAGACATGTGGGCTTGGAGGATGACACTGAGTGCCACGGACAGAGGTTCGTGTGCCATGATTAATGGCAAGACACCACATTTACAGGTGTGTGCCACAGGCAGGAGGCCGTGTGCTATGGTGGTATGTCAAACCAAGGGATTTGAGAGTTTTCTACTGTTTAGCTCAAGTGGATGTTTAAACCATACTGGGGGGAAGGGAGCTGTGGAGCTATTATCTTACACATGGGGCCCTGCATTGCGGGACAAGCACATGGGCTTTCTAGATTAGGGGTGGGCCTA